>APFE031621640.1:49300-92280 GCA_000404065.3 Pinus taeda
TTGGATCAATTTCCCTATCGAGTTGACCATTGATTTAGTTAAAACAGTTAATCAACTCTAATTGACAAGGGTCTAGAGTAAATATGAATGTACTCAAATGAATGTAAGAGATGAATATCATGGATTAATATAAGACATTTTTTTTTTTAAAGTTCTGGTCTACCACTACTTTTTTCTCTCTCTTTACTCTTTCTTATATATGTGAATGCATGTCTATACTTACTTAATATATTCTTGATATAAAGATCTACTAGTAACCAATGCATACCTTTATCAAGAATGCAACAATGGTTCCATTGTTGATTTTTCCTAAACCCAATTCAATTTAGAATGCACACATGGATGTTGAGTTTATAAGATATTCATGAGTTGTGGCAAAGACAAATAAACAATTATCTAAAGAATTATGAAAAATAATAAACTATCTCTAGTGGAAGCAAGGACATATTTCTTCATATAAATCCATAAAAAATTTATTGAGTCAATCTCTATTGAATTGAAAAATTATATCGATCGTCCATCTATTCGTCACCTAACAATTGATGCACGTTGATGTCCAAAATCACCAATGAGGGCATAAAAAACTTACATAATTGAGTTGAGTAAATCCTTAAAGATTATTGTGAAGAACAAGGGATCGAAGCTTGCACTGTGGTTGATAATATCAACGAGCAATTCTACATAGAATTCCATAAAGGATTCTCTTGCATGATTCCTTGTTATGTAAATTCCTCTTGAATAAGGGAATTATTCATTTAGTAGAATACCAATCCCCTTTTCACGAGTCTATGCACCTGAAAAATCAAGGAAATACATGTGGGAATAATTCTTGTACGCCTATTGCAGTGATACTAAAGACGTGTTATATTATTCCTAAGTAAATAATCATGCTTATGTCATATGTAACCACTAACCAATAATAAGTTGGGGTTGATGATGGAAGGGTAATCATCTATGAGATACTTCTAATAAGATAAAAAGTAATCCAGAGTTGAGGATTCATATGAAAATGAGTGGTTTGTCTAGAAATACTTGAGGGTGCACACCCAATGAAGAGTCTCTTAATAGAACACGTCATCACAAATATTATTATAAATGATAGTTCATATACAAAAATAGAGAGGGAAAATTGTTATAAAAAAAAGAGAGAATATGCATAAGGTAAGAACATCATGTTAGTCGAGTTGAACAAGAAGCCTGGAGTGGTAGGCCACTGGTGCACGAGACCCCTCTAAGGATGTTGAAGAACACCAAGAGTGGAGAGGCATAGCCCCGATAGCTTCGAAGAGGACAAATAACACAAAGAGTGGAGAGGTATAACCCCAAAAACTTCAAAGATGATTAATATTCTTATTGTAGTGGCTACAACCACCCTCCAAAAGTTTGCCTATGCTTTTATTTTGGAGCCTTCCTTCCTATCCACAGGAGCTTATCTTGCACTAATTCAGATATTCATGTTATGAATGAGACTCTTATTTTTCATTTTTTCTTGTCTTTTCTTGTTCCCATGCTTAACTTATCTTTCTAACCCACAAGATGATCTCCCAACTTGGTCTTATAGCAATTATGGGCTTGGCTCCAGAAACTGCGCAATCCTTGAGGGCAAGCAACCTTAATGATTGGAATTGCGTAGTTCATACTGGTAATCATCCTTGAGATAAAAAACTATGCAGTCATGGAAGGTAGCTCAACACTGAGATTGGAAACTACACAATCCCCCACTGAGCTTAGAAATTGGACAGTGCACTGAATCAAAAAATTGCCCGATTCCCAAAAATTGCACAATCTTTCCTGAGATTGTGCATGGCAAGTTTGCCTGGACAAGTGAAAAAGTAGAAAAAGATAAAAAAGAAAAAAGCATCCATAAAAAATAGGGATCTATTATTAGTATCCAAAAGGAGACACTTTCACTATTCTTAGAAACTTTCACCAAGTGTCATTTTTTCCTTGATATTAGGCATGTGCGTCAAATATATTTAATCAACGCCTTTAGAGCTCATTTTCACATTTGATCTTGGAGCTCTAGCATTCCTGAGGATATAAAGAAACCTTCGGTGTGGTCATTGTCGCGTTTCTGGGTGAGTTTCTCTTTTGTCATCTTTTGCCGCTTTTTCTATCACTTTTTGTCATTTCACTTGTGTGAGTTTTGTTTTGCTTATTTCTCTTCATGGTTGCTAGTGTTTCAAATCATTTTAACTTTTAGAAGTGTTGTTCTAAGTTTTTGTTTGCCTTTCACATTTCCTCTTTTTTCATCGATGGTCATTGTTGCGGTGATGGTTAAAAAATTATATATTACATAGTAATGGAACACATAAAATATTGCAGAAATATAAACATAGAAAACACATAAAACAAGAGAGACACAGATATACGTGGTTCACCCAATTTGGGCTACGTCCATGGAGAAACAACCAGTTCTTCCTTTTATATTATCCAGCAAAATGAAGAGATACAACCTACAACAAATCCGCTGTAATTCCCTCTTCGCTTTCACACAATCTCCTCTCTCTTTCTCTTTCAGAATACACATCTACATAACCGCACTAAAATTCCCTCATATATACTGAGGGGTTTCCTTCTAGGGAAAAAAACATTAAATTAAACATAACTTATACCATCATATTTTTGCCTAATGAATGGCCCAGATTGACTACAAAATTACAACATTTTACAAGGCAATTTTACATCTTGGGCCCCCCTTACAACACAAATAACAGGTGGCGTTGCTGCCCCATTGCGGAACGGGGTCCAATGTGGTGATACCTTTGAATAAAAAAGATAATCAGGCTCCACACCCAACAATGATTCTCCTCACATACTTGATTTTCCTTCTGTTTGATCAGTTTCTACACTTGATCTACATTGATTTACTCATACTTAGTCAATTTTTCACTCAAGCTCACATCATCATTCACTTTTGCTCATTTTTCACACTTACACCGGGTAGATTTGCACTTTACTTGGCCAGATATTGCATTTCCCAGCTGTGCACTATCAAATCCTAAGGCTCAAGCCGGGAGCTTGGCCTCTGGAATTGCCTAGTGCACAGTACAGGATGGCCTAACTGTCCATTGCATAGTTCCAAGGCTTAGCCTATCGCCTTGGCCATTAAGACTGCACAATGCGCAGTCTCTCCCAGTATCTCCCCAGACTGAACTGCGCATTGCCCAGTCTCAAGGCTCTGGCTTCACCCTTGTCTGATGGGACTGTGCAATGCACAATTCTCATAGTCTTTCTCCCTTGCTTGTTGATGAAAAATGCATAAAACCTCATATAGAGTCTGCTTCCATCTAGACATCATCATGCAACTTAGGGATGTCATGACACAGTACCGAGCTTGGCACCAATATGTTACTGAGAAGCATCAAGTGGAAGTTCCTGAGCTAGAATTTTCCAAAACTCAAGCATCATAGTTTTTTGTCTTGCTAGGCTGTCAAGTTGTCTCTACCTTATTTTGTCTTGTATGGGTATAAGTGTAAATTGTATTATTATTTTTAATTATCTTGTAAGTGAATTTCAAAGTGTCAATATTGATGATGTAATGTAATGAGTTATTTTGTAAAGAAGTTGAAGAGTCATAAGGGTAGTCCAAAGGTCACAAAGGGGAGTTGAAGAGTCACCCCCTCTTGTTATAAATAAAACCTCATAGCTCATGTAACAAGATTTTGGGATCCAAGATTTTGGTTAGGCTTAGGCTTAGAAGGAGCTTGGGAGTATTGTGAAGAGTCTTGGCTTCTCCATAGCATATAGAGAGTATAGGTGTTTGGAGGAGCAGGTGTTCTTGACTTTAATGTTCCACTATTGGGGCTAATGGTTCATCAATGGTGTATGCATGAATGAAAATTTCACTTATAATAAAACTCAGAGCCCGAATGCTTTCACACATATGTTGTGAATATAATAGGAATATTCTTGTTGTATTTGCAATGTATGTTATTTAACTTACACTTATTCTTATGAACTATTTCTTTTTCATTCGTATGAATCTCTTTGAATGCGTGTTGTTGCATTAATCCTTCACCTTAACTTGTGGACTATTCCGCATGTTAGCTCGTGATGTCATTATGCTTGTGTGTTTTTTTCAAGCTGTGTACTATTACAGGATTCCAAGGGGTGCACTTGATTTTCCCTTCATGTGTTGGAACCTCCATGCATCACACTTGAATTTCCATAGGGTCACACACTTTATCTCACCAAATTTATCGTACTTCACTTTGCGTGTTTTCGCAGTCAAGGCATAAAATTACCACCCACTACCGGGACTCCTACTTTAAATGATATTAGGTATAGTTGGGAATTCATATCAGGGAGATCCCCTAAATTTTGACAGGTTCAACACCATTAACATTTCTAGCGTTAGAAGGAGGGCCAAATGATAAGCTGAGCCCTTGAAGTGTGTTTTGAATTTCTGCACTCATTTAATGACTTCTTCCCAAATCATAACCCCAACATGTTTTCCTAAACACACAAATATGGAAGTGTTGGCGAGAATTATTGATGACTTGTCAAATTTGAAATTCAATAGTAAGGATGAAACAACCTTATTTGAGCACACCACACATTTCTTGATTTTTACACAAACCACAATATCCACTATGAGGATGTTTGTTATAGGTTGTTCATTCTCATGTTCGAAGGGCGAGTACGATAATGGTGTAATAAATTTCATAACGACTCCATTTATTCTTTCGAACACCTTGTCACAAAGCTATTCCATGGCTTTGATATGTATGATTGCAAAACTCCAGGCAAGAAAATTCTAAATTTGCAAAAAGCACCTGATGAATATATCTAGGATTTTCACAATCGTTTTATTCATTTCTTCTTTGAATTTATAGAATATGATGTTGTTAGTCTTTGTAGCATTGGATGTGTTCTAGCTACAAAATTTTATGGAAAGGATAGAATACATGAGATCTCCAAAACCCATAAATTGTTTATGGAAATTCTGCCTAAAAGTGTCTTAATTAGATTATTAACCAATTTTTAAATATTTCCTAAGTCTAAACTTAGGGAATATGGTTAATTAATCAATACTAATTGAGATAAGGCGTGAATCATCTAGAAACTCACAAAAATCGACCTAGAAATGATCTTAGCCATTGATTAAGTTTTAATCTTTGTCATTGATGCTCCAATAGTGGATTATGAAATAAAGTCGTTGTGGTGATGGAGATCATCTAGTTCAAATACAGAGTTGCCTAGGCAGTTTTATTTCATTAGTAGCAACATATCAATAGAGAAGATAGAACCAGAGGATGAGTAGCAAGTGGAAGAGGAGAGCAGTTTTCAATTCCTAAAGAGTCGAAGGAAGGAAGGTCGAAATGTTCAGAGGAAAAGCGTAGGCATTACACAAAGGGTGATGTAGGAATCACAACACAGAGGCCGGGGAAGCTATTTCAGAGGAAGAAAATAGTTGTGGGGCGAGAGAAAATTCTCATAATATTTTTTCCAGTATTTTCTTGAGATTAGATTGCCAGCTGGGCATCTAAATTATTGTACTCAGAATTGCTGTTGAACATTAATAATAAAACCCTTATCTGCTGCACCAGTTTTCCCAAGTTAGGTTTTTCCAGGGAAAAATTTCCAAAAATAACTATGTCAAATTCATTGTGTGTGTGCTAGAATTTCTTAGTTTCTAGTATTTTATAATGAAAATTGCAACATTGAATTTATTTGTAATTTGCCGTAGCAAATAAACTACATAATTAATTTTTGAGTTAGAAGAATAATTTCCAGTAGCTGTAATAGGTAAAATTTCACATCGTATCAGAGATTAATTAATTATCCAGGAAGCTCAAAAGAAGAGAAAGGAATTTCACTATTCAGAGGGAGAAACAAATCGAAATTCCCAGATAAATTGCACAGAGCCCAGAACAGGCAGTTCGAGTTGCTAGAGAAAAAGTTCAATTTTTCAGTTGAAAGGAAGAAGGAAAATATAATTGCCTAGATTAGTGATTCAAACAGTCAGAGGGAGCAGCGACAATGCATATTTTCACTAAGAAGAATCCTGGTTGGACGCAGATATTTTTCATTGCAAGCTGTAGAGAAGAATCTGTGTCAGGAGAAAAATACGAATAACACACTAAATTTTTCCAAGTATACCATGGACAGTAGCAACATTCAGGAGACTTCAAATTTGTCTTCCAGATTGGAAGACTTATTTTCTTTCTTAGCAGGATCAACTTCACAGGGAGTCTGGTATATAGACAGTGGAACTTCAACTTACATGACTGGGGTTAGAGAATATTTCTCTAGCTACAAAGAGAAGCAGATAGATTTCCAGATTACTATGGGAAACATAATGAAATGTACTCCAATAGGGAGAGGTACCATATATTTTCAAGGGGAGTCAGGAGCTAGCACCAGTGCTTCAGATGTATTGCATGTGTCAGGATTGGGTATGAACCTGATTTTAGTATCCCAATTATAGAATAAGGGGTATGATATTCACTTCGTGGGGAATAAATTTTATGTCAAACACACGAGCTGGAAAAAGGTAATATAGAATGGAGTTCAAAGTAACATATTGTACCAGTTACAAAATGATTCTCCAATGGCACTGATAGGCAGTAATAGTATCAGTGGGAAAGAGCTAATGATTATGGCATAGGAGAATGGGACATCTACACCATGGAGCACTTAGGATGCCCAAAGAAAACATAACAGGGGTTCTTGAACTTTGAACTAAACACAATGATGTGTGTAGAGGATGTGTACTTAGGAAGGACGCTATCGCGACTCTTCCAAGAAGTAACAATAGAGCTGATGGTGTGTTAGGAATTATACACAGATATTTGTGGCACGATGTCCACTAGAGCTCTCAACGGTGCTGAAAATTTCTTCACCTTTATTGATGGTCATTCTAGGAAATCTTGGATCTACTTCTTGAAGACCAAGGATGAGGTCTTCGATCGGTTTAGAGAGTTTAAAGATCTCGTGGAGAAGGTGTCAGGAAAGAAGATCAATGTGCTTCACTCAGAGAATGTATAGATTCATATATCCACAATAGAATCATGTAGCGGAGAAGAAAAATAGAATCATCATTGGAGTTGCAAAGGATATGTTATATGACCAGGATCTACCCAAGATTCTGTGGGAAGAACCATGTAACACTGCTGTGTATATTCAGAACAAGAATTCTCATAGAGAATTGGGGAAGAAATCATGAGAAGGAGTCTTCACAGGGAAGAAGCTAGAAGTCAACCACCTCAAAAATTTTGGTAGCATTGCTTATTTTCACATGTTAGACGATAAAAGGACCAAACTGGATCAGACTACAAAGAAGGGGTTTTTTGTTGGGTACAATGAAACATCAAAGGCATTCAAAATCTACTTTCCTAGTCTTGGGAAGATAGTAGTAAGGCAAGATGTGAATTTCATGGAGGATCGAGCTTTCAGGAGGTCTCATGAGATGCCTACAGGTGATTAGAATCAGTCAGCAGAAGCTCCTTTAGTCCAGCAGTAGGGGTAGCCAGTGTGACAAGTAGTGGGACGTTCACAAGGGTCAAGTATTATGACCAGTACTTGTGTTTCCTCAGGTGTAGGAAATATGGGGATTTCTCAACAGATGGAGCAGCAGAGATAGGATGAGGAGGAGCTGGAAAAACCTCCTAGGACTAGTGGTCGAGCCAACAGTGAGGTTCGTCAAACATTAAGGGATGCAGAGGAGTTTATTGGAACTCCTAGGACGAGAAAGAGACAATGCAAACAACTTGACAGGTTCCAAGCATTGGTAGCTCAGGTTGTAGAACCTTCCATCTTTCAAGAGGCCACACAACATGAGGTGTGGATAGATGCCATGGTAGAAACACATAGATCTATCATTGGGTTGTAGTTCCAAGGCCAGAAGACAGATTAGTTGTAGGTTTGAGGTGGATCTATAAGATCAAATATGCGGTAGATGAAAGTGTGGAAAAATACAAGGCTAGGTTCATGGAAAAGGGGTATGCACAAAAGGAAGGGATAAATTATGAGGAAACATTGCTACTAGATACACTTCTATCTGGTCAACTATATCTCTAGCAGCTCAGATGGGATGGAATATTCACCAGATGGATGTCAAGACAACCTTCTTGAATAGAGTGATAGAGGAGGAAGTGTACATAGAAAAACCAAAGAGATTTGAGACTTAGGAGAGGTGCACACATGTGTGCAAATTGAAGAAGGCTATATCTGGACTCAAGCAGGCTTCCAGGGCATGGTATGGTAGAATTTAAACCTACTTGCAGCAGATGGGATTCATCAATGGTGATGCAGATCCCAACCTTTACTATTTGATGGTAGAGGATGAACCCCTCATTCTAGTTTTGTATGTGGATGATCTATTCTTGACAGGATCATCAGGGCTCATAGAGGATTGCAAGAGGAACCTAGAAGTAGAATTTGACATGAAGGATTTGGGGTTGATGCACTATTTCCTAGGATTGGAGGTGAGGCAGAAGGATGGGGAGATATTCCTTGGGAAAGGAAGATACATTATAGATATTTTGAAGAGGTTTAGAATGCAGGATTGCAGACCCATGTCTACACTCATGATTACCAAATGGAAGAACATAGATGCATCAGATGATAAGGATGTCAACCCCATCTTGTATAGAAAGCTCATTGGGCATCTCATGTATCTGATCAACACTAGGCTAGATATTTTCTTCACAATCAATACCCTTAGCCAATTCATGGTGGAACTGAAAAGGGTACATTGGGCAACAACGAGGCATATTTTGAGGTACTTTTGTGGCACTGTCAAGTATGGGTTGAAATATACTCAAGAGGATGACTTCAAACTTTGTTGGTATACATACGCAGATTGGGAAGGAAGTTCAATGGATAGGAAAAGTACCTTTGGGTAATGCTTAAGTGTTGGATCAGGGATGGTTTCTTGGTCTAGTAAGAAGAATAAGTCAGTAGCACTGAGCTCTACAAAAGAAGAGTATATGGCATCCAACACAACTACGTGCAAAGCTATATGGATTCGATAGCTACTAGTAAGCTTGTTCAAGCAGAGGATGGAGGTGACCAATGTCTATTGTGATAATTATAGTTTCATAAAGCTCTTTGAGAATACAGTGTTTCATGATAGGTCGAAGCACATCGATATTTTGTGTCACTTCATCAGATATTGTGTATAATGAGGAGCAATCCTGCTACAGTATGTTCCCACAGAAGAGAGGGTTGCAAATATACTCATGAAAGCTCTAGGGAGAGCTAAGTTCATCTATTTCATAGAACAAATGGGTATGGTGGAGAAATCATTTCAATAGCAGGGACATGCTATTTTAGATTTTTTAGATGTTGCAGTTGCAACAAAAACATATGAGATGGAGTTGCAGTGCAGATACAATGTTGGAAGCAGTATGGACAGATGAAACATATATCATAGTTGCGTAGTAGTTGGTGGGAAGCAACAATTAGACATCAGTAGTGTAACAAGAGATGATGCAGAGGAAAAGTGTTGCTACAAGAAGAAACAACGCAAGCACACATTCCTCGCTAAGAAGGAGTGTTATTTTTTGTAGCATCAAATGTGTTCTACCCACGAAATTTTGTAGAAAGACTAGAATACACGAGATCTCCAAAACCCAAGAATCGTTTATGGAAATTTCTCCTATAAGTGTCTCAATTAGATTATTAACCAATTTTTAAATATTTCCTAAGTCTATACTTTGGGAATATGGTTAATTAATTAGTATTAATTGAGATAAGGCGTGAATCATCTAGAAACTCACATGGATTGACCCATAAATTATCCTAGACATTGATCAAGTTTTAATATTGGTCATTGATGCTCCAACAACGGATTATAAAATAAAGTCAATGTGGTGATGGAGATCATCCAGTGCAAATACTTAGGTGGCTAGGAAGTTCTATTTTCTCAGTAGCAACAACTCAACAGAGAAGATAGAGCCAGAGGGTGAGTAGCAAGTGGAATATGAGAGTAGTAGCTTTATGGGAGAAAGTTTTTAGTTCCTGGAAGAGTCGAAGGAAGGAAGGCCGAAATCTTCAGAGGGACAACATAGGAACTGCGTAGAGGGTGATGCAGGTATCATGGGGCATAGGATAGGGAAGCTATTTCGGAGGCAAAAAATAGTTGTGGGGTGAGAGAAAATTCTCACAACATTTTTTCCAGTATTTTCTTCAAATTAGATTACCAACTAGGCATCTAAATTATTTTACTCAGAATTGTTGCTGAAAATTAATAATAAAACCCTCATCTACTGCACCAGTTTTCCCAAGTTGGGTTTTTCAAGGGACAATTTTCCAAAAATAACTGTGTCAAATTTATTGTGTGTGCTAGAATTTATCAGTTTCTAGTGTTTATGGTGAAAGTTGCAACAATGATTTTATTTGTTATTTTCCATAGAAAATAAACTGTATAATTAATTTTTGAGTTAGAGGAATAATTTCGAGTAGCTACAATAGGTAATATTTCACAGATGTTGATTGGTTTTTCTTGGTCGATAGATTCATATATCTTGTTCACATTTCAGATAATCCACACGAGCTCGAATCTTTCGAACCTCTCCCAACATACCTCGGTATTAGACCTTCAAAATATGCGATGGATGAGGTTGTTGTTCCAAGTGACCCTCCATCCCATTCTCATTAAATAACTCCATTTTCGTAGGTTGATGTGGGAGAAGTTTAGAATTCATCTGTTGATCTACCACGATCTTCTCTCACCCCACATACTCAGAATTTTAGTGTAGGTGTGGACTATGAATCTGATCGTTACGATGAAGTGTTATCTCCTCGTCCTCCATCCTTTGGTTCCTTTTGTCCTACAGATTGTGAGTTTTGTGTTCACATTTTTTGGATACTTAGTTTGATGCTCATGAGGATCAAGTTTCAGATGGAGTTAGTCTTGAGTAGCCAAATTTCCATATCAATTATGATGAATTTGCAATGAAGGATGATTCTTCTCATTCCACACCTCTCCCTCATTATACTAACATCTTTCACGGTCGTGTCATCCATGTCAAATCTTCTGAAGAACCGATCTCCGATCATTCTCATAAAACGTGGGATTTCAGTTTTTCATCTGAAGTCAGAGAGGACAAATTTGTTCTCCTTGATCTTTCTAATCTCTCATCTCATCTTTTTAGAAATATAGAGGCTGAAATTTCTTGTTCTCCATCATCCCCTCATTGCAATTCGTCAGATAATGAGGATGCCTCTGTCTGTAACCTTGAAATTTCTGATCTTGGTTTTCGTGATCTTTTTATTGATTCATTTGATCACAATTCTGATTTTTCCATTGTCGATATTTCTAATCCACCAGTCTTTGATGATCCATATTCTGGTGAATTGGAACTTCCCCAAGTTGTCGAGGCACTTCAACCCGAGCTGATGGTTATGTCAGGTTATTGTAGTCTTGAGGTCAGTTCCACTTTCGATCAGAAATGTGTTAAATATTTCCAAGCCCCTCATCACTTTGTCACACACATTGAAGATCAATCTATTTTACAATTTTTGCATCCTCCATGTGTATCACATGATCCTATCGCTAAGTCATTGGAGGAGTCATATGTGGCAAGCAAAGTTGCAAAACAAAAATTTTCTTCTTTCTTTATGTTCACCAATTTTCACAGTTCGAAAGTTTTTTCTTACATGTCTTTAGGTCGCAGTGTGTCTACACACCACCATGCACCTGCAAAATGTCTCCCATGAACATTTATTTCTTCCTTTTCTACATGTTCTTTCAAACTTTTAACGTTTTGGTTTTTACTGTCATATATTTTTTGTTTGTTTTTATGCTTGTATATATTTCTTGACATTCATTCCCTCACATACATAGGCCAAAGAATGCATCGGTGGCTGCATTGGAAGTATCATTTCATGTAAGTTTGGCCTATTCACTATTAGTTTAGGAGTAGGTGTAGTTGTTTGCTTTTCTTGTTTGTTTATTTGATTTTCGTTCCGTTACTTTCCACTCTATTTCTTTCCTTTTTTTTCTTTTTAATTATAGGATAACTTTCACATGATACCATGTTTGGCTTCTCAGACAAGTAGGGTGAAGTCCAAGAGGAAGTTGTACTACTATCAATGCTTGGTTATCTATCTATTGCTATGTATGTTTGAATTGAATGATTTTCAGGTCTGAAGAACATCGGGAGTTGCAGAGGGTCTGAACCCTGCGGGACCTATTCGAATGAAGGAAATCTAGGTACCACTCTTACGTAGTTTGTTTATATAAGAATTTTTCCTAGGTTGTATGAGTGTTTCTTGTTGTAGTTTGCTTCTGCCCTGTTGGGGTTCTAACCCAAAAGCCCTAGGTTACTTATTCCCGAGAATTGGCTAAATCATAATTTCTCTAGGTATATGCTAGTTTCTCTAATCATAGTAGCCTATTCATACAAGTTCACTTCACAGAAGTAGCATATATAAATATGTTTGGGAAATGAAAAATTATTGAACTGTAAATACTGATTCAACCCCCTCTCAGTATTACTTCCAACAATTTTCTGCCATGAGAGCTGACATATGGAAGCAACATTGCCATTTTTATTCTCTTTGCATGAATCTTGCATTTATTTTAGTCAATGATAGTCTGAAGGAAAATACATTCCTTTCAAAGAATGTCACAGTGAAATCACAATGCTTTCACTTTTAACTAGTACCACCTACTCTAATCGGTCTTCTATTTTTTGGTTAATCCTTGTCAACTAATTTGAGTAGAGTAAGGAGGGGAGGAAAAAATTAACACGTATGTTAGAGGTGTATACAAATATACTTCTATGAATGGACAACCTCTTCTTTTCTTAATAAGTCGGGATCCCTCTTCCACCCCATGAAATATATAAGTTCCTATGCATAGTTCTTTGAACAAATAAAAATGAAAAATGAAAAATGAAATAAAGGGCGAAAGAAGAGAAAGGCTTCCTGCGAAAGAGAGGTGAAGTTAGCAACTCTGTTGGGGTATTGTTAAGGCCTACTAGTAGTGGAGAAACACCAGAGATGAAAACTAGGACTCTGACATTTTGTTTTACTTGTGCATTTATATACTCCTCATCCCCAATCGAAATAACTCACTCTAACTTGGCTTGGTATGTGTGTTGTTGATCATTAGAGGAATTTTGAGGTCTAAAATGGGCTTGCTAAGAAAAATGTACAACTAAAATAAACTTTATAAGACCCAATAAGATTAAAGATGATGATGTCAACAATGGGGGATGATTAACCATTTTGGAGTAAAAAGTAAAAAGATTAAAAAATAATAAAACTACTTTTTCAACTCATATTTTTAACTTATCTCCCTAAGGTTTTACTCAAATTTTGAGTAGGAGTACTCGTTCGATGCAAACTTTAATTCATCATCCAAGGAGTGCCCATGTTGCGCACTTTCGATGGACCTTGCTACATGACAAATGGGAAATACATGAAAAAACGTGATTGCATGTTTTTCTTGTATTTCTCATTTTTCCTATAGTAGGGTCAATTGAAAGTATGAAACATGGGTACTCCTTGGATGAGGAATCAAATTTTCCATCGAATGAGTGTTTCCGCTCGAAATTTGAGTAAACCCATAGGGAGATAAGTTGAAAAGTAGTTTTTTCTTTTTTGCTCTAAACTTTGATGATGTAATCTTAATATTATTTTTTTATTTCCACTATTATTTTGTAATTTCCTTAGGATTCCCATTTTAGACCTCAAAAATCCCCTAATGGAAGATAACTGTAGGGACTATATATTTAACTCAAGCTAAGTGAAGAAGTGGTGATAGTCAATGAAATGAACAATACTTCTGGAAGAGTTAGACCTGTTTTGCATGAGACAAGAACCATACGGAGAGCTAGAGTTCTACCAATGTGTTGCTAGTGTTGTAGCGACTATAACCACCCTCCAAAATTTTGCCTATTCTTTGATTTTGGAGCCTTCCTTCCTATCCACAGGAGCTTATCCTGCACTAATTTAGGCATTCATGTTATGACTGAGACTTATCTTTTTCGTTTGTGCTTGTGTTTTCTTGTTTCCACACTTAACTAATATTTCTAACCCACAAGCTAATCTCCCAACTTGGTATTACAACAGTTCTAGGCTTGCCTCCAGAGATTGTACAATCCTTGAGGATGATTTTAATTATGCAGTTCAGACTAGAATTCAACCTTGAGCTTAGATACTACGCATTCATGCAAGGCAACCCAACACTAACCCCAAAAACTATGCAATCCCTCACTGAGTTCCGAAACTGCGTAGTGCAATGAGTTGAATAATTACCCAGTTCCCTAGAATTGTGCAGTCTTTCCCTGTAGTGTGCATGGAAAGTTTCCCCGAAAAAGAAAAAAAGAAAAAAAAAGCTAAAACAGAAAAAAAAAATCCCTACAAAATATAGATATATTATTAGTATCCTGAAGGAGACACTTTCGCTATTTTTAGAAACTTCCACTGAGTGTCTCTTTTTCCTTGATCTTAGGCATGCACATCATAAACCCTAATTCACTCAAATCTATTTAATCGATGCCTCTAGAGCTCATTTTCACATTCGATCTTGGGGCTCTAGAATTCCTAAGGATATCAAGGAAAATTTGGTGCGGTCGTCGTCACGTTTCACTTTTGTCGTCTTTTGTCATTTTTTCTGTTGCTTTTTGTTGTTTCTCTTGTGCGAGTGTTGTTTTTATTATTTCCATTCATGGTTTCTGGTGTTTCAACTTATTTTAACTTGTAGAAGTGTTGTTATAGGTTTTCATTTTCCTTTCACAAGCGTCACATTAGTTTTCTAGTTTTTGCATCGATGATCGTTGTTGCGGAAATTCTCCTCACATACTTGATCTTCCTTCTGTTTTATTAGTTTTCACACTTGATCTACACTATTTTACTCATAATTAGTTAGTTTTTGACTCAAGCTCACATCATCATTCACTTCTCTTTTCTCAAACTTCTAGTAGGCATATATGCACTTTCCTTGGCCAGACATTTCCTTACCTAGCTAGGCAGTAGGAAATCCTAAGGCTCAATCTAACAGCTTGGCCTTTGGAACTGCACAATGCATAGTACAGGATGGCCCAACTATGAATTTCGTAGTTCCAGGGCTCAACTTGTCACCTTGGCCAATGAGACTGCAAAATTCATAGTCTCTTGTAGTCTCTGCCTAGGCTGAACTGCGTATTGCATAGTCTCAAGCCTCAGAATTCACCCTTAGATGTTAGGATTGTGCAATGCACAGTTCCCATAGGAAGTCTCCCTTATTTTTTGATGAAAATTACGCAATCCCTCATATCGGTTGCCCGGTTTGCTGCATGATCATGCTTTGAAGGTAGATTCGCAAGAGCTAATGTTTTCTTGCCATGAGTGTCCTTTTTGTCCCACAGGTACCACACTTGTGAAACACTTTTCTCTAGCAGTCATTGTTACCATGGAACCAAAGAGAGTTTCTTCAAAAGAGACCATTGAAAGAAGTACTGGGGAAGTAGTTCAGAAAACATCAGTAGAATTGCCATTGTATGTAGACACTCAATTTTTTATAGAAAAGGCATTAACACTAACATGGCAGCAAGTTAATGAAGTTATTTCAACAAAGAGCCTTGAGGCATATCTATAGGACTGACAATTTTATCTCAATATCTAACAATCAAAACTACACAAGGTTGCATGTAAATATCCAACCTTCCCATGTGTAGATGTCATCAGCTGGATTGTTTCACATTGACGAGAAGACCATGATATTAAGCAGTTCTAGTGGACAAATCTTGCTTCATTTTGGGCAAAAGATTATCAGTGCATGTATCACTTTCCCAAGCTAGTGAATCTCATGGAATAATTTTGTTATGCCAGTAACAAATATGTGAATACATGAGACATTGTCAAAGGCTTGGTCAAAGAGCCATCGAAGTTTTGACAGACACCCACCCATTCATATAAGAAAAAGTCTCTCAGGAAGTCCTACAAAATCTTGGTTATCTTATCTTGTAGGATCCATGGTCATCTGAGCATGAAGACCTTTCCTGAAGGGTGGGTAGCCTTATTTAACTAGGTTGTGAATGAGGGTAAGTCATTCAACTGGTCATATTTTTTGGCTCAACAGTTGAGAGCCCATGTAACATAGGCCCAAAGTTCTCCCAATGGTAAGCAAGTAATGTTTTATATGTCTGCATATTTACTAGACGCAATCTGTGCACAACATCAATTTCTTGGCATGAACTGGACATGGATACTACGAGAAAATTTTGTGCATACTTACAGTAGGCTACTTTCATATTGCTATCATCGATGAGTAATGGAACAACTAACTGACCACTTCATCATCCCACTTTACAAGCTCATCTTTAAAGAAGATCCACTTTACATGTCACGAGGAGCAATGAAGGCGATAACAAAGATCGTAGATTGGTATGCCTCACTAGGTGGCACCTTCCTTAGAGTGTTCAGTGGAGAGAAGCCTTCACATGTTTTACCAAGGTATGCCACCAATAAGATTTTCATGCAATAAGTGTCATATAATCTTGCCACAAGGTTGTCAACAACTTTGCACAAGAAGAAGAAATAACCATGGCCCACTCTTACCCTACAAATTAGATTATATGAGATAAAGAACTTGAAAGTCGCAGATACTGAAGGAAAGGAGATAGTGAGGTTTCAATTTGGTACTTGAGACTTAAATTTGTATGATCCTCTTATTATTCGCAAAGACCACTATGCGAGAATTCACTTTCAGTGGATAAGCAGGGCATTTCATTGGCTGAAGGAGGATACATGGAGGAATTGTTAAATTGCCTCCAAAATCTGTGAGTTTGTTAGTTTAGTAGGGACTTCATAGAATATTACATGGAGAGAAACAACTATGAAAGAAACAACAATAGAAGGCAAAAATCCCATGAAAGACAAGGGAAAGAGAAAGATTGTCGATAGTCCAGGGGGAGACAAAAGCTACTAGGTGAAAGCAGATCCTATTATCATGAAAGAAACTTTAGCAACAGAAGAAAAGAGGAAGCAGATGATACAAAGAGTAGAGCAAAGGAAGAGAGAAAAATAGAGGTTGTAGGAAGAAGAACTGAAGTTGCAAGAAGAATAATAGAAATTGAAGGAAGAACAAGAGCATAGGAGGAGAGAACAAGATGAAAAGAAGAAGTAGGAAGAAGAAGAAAGGAAAGGTGAAATGGCAGAAGAAACAGTGCCCATACAGGTTGAAGAGTAGGAAAAGAACCAACCAAAAGATGAAGAGGAAGGTGAACAAATGCCGGATCGGGAGCTTTCTGAATAGATTGAGAACTTGAAAGAGGTGACAGACATAGAGATGGATCATGAGCCATAGAATGAAGATGTTGATATGATGCAGACCACACCACGTGTAATCATTTAATCTCCAACACCTCCAGCAATAGAGCTAGCCTTGATCGAGGAATGGGATATTATTCCTCTTGATGATGATCTAGTAATGGATGTGTATAACCTGTCATTTGATGAGTTCCAAAAGAGGATTGTACAAGCATGGAGAAAGCATTTTCTTGATTATCACACCTCACCGCATTCATTAAATAAAGGGTGATAGTGGCAGACACTAGGAAGAATCCAAATGTTGTTGTCGAAGCCAACTTGTCCTTTGTAGGAGAAATAAGATAAAACATTTAGTAATTGACGACTGAGAATGAGAAATTGGAACAAAACTTGCAGGTTGCTAGGCAAGAGGCAGAACAACTTCGTGTAGAAGAACATAATGTAGTTTTCACACAAGTGTACTTGGAGGAGATGAGAGAAACAATACTTTCCTAAGTATCAACACTTGGAGAAACCATGTGGAACCTCTATGATGGGTTTGTGGCCTTACATAAAGAAGTTGTCCATTGGCATAGCCTATAGCAGCAGAGAAAATATTTCGTTAAACCTCTCGAGAACATACAAGCTTCCATTACCCATGTGCAAGAATGGACAATGCAATACAAAGGGGCACCCCTTGACTTTGTAGGTTTTAACCCTGTACATAAATTACCTGCATACAAATTATAAAACACAGAAAATAAACAATGCAAGAGAATAACACATAAAACGCATATACACAAAGATTTTCCCCTGGATCCCAAAACCAGGACTACCAGATTGATTTTTCATTATGTTCCTTTCAATGTTACAATACATATATATACATGTCGAAGCATCCAATACTATGGACTAAAAACCATAGTGCCCGAAACCATGTGCGAAAACCATGCACAAAACCATAGGTAGGTTTGCTCCACCTAATATAGGGTCCAATTTTTTTCCCTGGGCCCCTACCTCGGACCTTGTAGAGGGGGGCACTCACCTCCCTCAAACCTATTGGATAGGGGGGGCTGCCGTCCCCCCCCCCGTGATCCCCCCGCTGCACAATCAGCACAAGGAAGGGGGGGCTCTGCCCCCCTCTAACCCCCCAGTTAACTAGAGAGGCTAGTCATGGAAAGAATATAAAACAACCTAATAGAATTAGTAAAGAGAATAAATCCACAAGAAGAACTAGAGAGAGCGAGAGTTCAGAAGTTGATTAAGAACAAAAAGTGACTCACCTCATTTATTGGTAGCATTCAGGCCTCGTATGTACGGTTGTTCAGTAGTTTGGATGTCTTAGTGAAAACAACAAGATCCCATTAGTTGGTTCACTCAGCAAAGCCAAAGCCAGGAACCAAGTCTGGCAGGAGATTGAAGAGTACTTAGAGCAGATGAGATAGATTTCCACCAATGAATATTTGGAATTGAACAGATAGAACATGCAGAACTACATCAGTGGTCCTGTCTAAATTAGAAAAATGTTGCTCATGCTTCAAAACGAAGTTGAAACTGGTTCCAAGTCATTGTACCCGAATGCCATGAAGGCTAGAATCTAGTTCAAGCCAGTCACCATCACACAGTTTAGGGATTTCATTACATGGTACCAAGCTTGACACCAATATGTTATTGAGAATTATCAAGTAGAAGTTGTTGAGCTAGAGTTTTCCCAAACTCAAGCATCATAGTGTTTTGTCTTGTTACAATGTCAAGTTGCCTCTACCCCATTTTGTCTTATATGGGTACAAGTGTAAATTGTAATATTATTTGTAATTATGTTGTAAGTGAAATTCAAAGTGTCAATATTGGAATATTAAGATTCATGATGTAATGTAATGAGTTATTTTGTAAATAAGTTGAAGAGTCATGAGAGTAGTCAAAAGGTAACAAATTGCAGTTGAAGAATCACCACTGCCAGGCCATGGAAATGGTATAATTCTTCTTCTTATTTCTTTAAATAATTTTTATGCTTTCTAGGAGTTTACCCTTAATTTATAATGATTTAAGAGAAAAAATATAATGAAATCGAGTTGAAGATATTATAGTTAATTTGAGTCTTTTAGATATTAAAAAGGTTATAATTTGAGTAAATTGTTGTGTAGATCAGTCCAACTAAGCAATTGTTGTTCCCTCGATATTTTGGAGCAATATTTTGGATCAGCTGAAGCCTTATTTGTGGCAGATTAAAGATCAACACCTAAGTATGATCGAAGAATGAAGTCAAAGGAAACTAATCATTACTATTCGAGGGTCTTATGGTCAAAAGAGAAATCTTGAGAATCTGTCAATTCTCACGATAGCTCCATATTTAGGTTTTTTTAAATGTAATATATAAGACAACAAGTAAAAATATAGAGGAGCTTTTTATTATTACTCTTTCACTGTATATTGCATACAACAATCTGAATTTGAACTTTCTCAAGGTCATTTTGTACAACTCTTTGAAGTTAACGAATTTGCACAAGATCTTACCTTAATCCCCTATATCAAATTTATCTAAGACAATATTTATGGAGACCGTGGGCCCAGTCATCAGAGGTTCTACTGTCTGTTATGTATTATTATTAGTTAGTTACTTTTCCACATTTGCATTAGTTGTGTTTCTATTCACTTTCCTTTTCTTTCGTGGTAGATAATCAGTTAAATTCTGTATCTTGTAATTCTATTATGCATCTCATGAAATCATTGATTCGATTGTGTTACATAAATGTAAGGTTTGAGTTTATGAAATCCATAAGTTATCTTTGAGAAGTAAGGCTTTCAAGAATTCGTATGATTTATTAGTCTTCCTTATGCATAGGATTTGTTGAAGGATAGATAAAATGGTTGATGAATTACAATAATATTATTTCATAGAACTATAATTGTAGGAGTAATTATTTGTTGTTATCATTTGTCTCTGCAACAATTGAATTATGATAATGTTTAATACAATTTTTTCTATAGCAATCATTGTACACTCTTTCATAATCCAAGAATCTATTCTTGCATAGATTGTGTTGATAGCCTTGAAATAAGAGACGAATCCTAGGTTGATAAGATTAATGGAGGTAGGATTAAGTTGATTTTAAGGAGTCATATAAGTGCCCAACATTTTGGCGTCATTGCTGGGGAGGTTGTAAAATCATAGGTTGTATCTTTGGGAGGTCGGGTATTGAAGACGGAAGGTAAGAACCTATGCACGTGACAAGTAAAAAGCTTGTGCCTAACACCCACTTTCGGTTGCTACGATTAGGCTATGTAAGTGTCTATGAGTAAGAAAAAGAATAGGAATCAGGTAGTAATATAACAGAAGCTAGTATAAAAAACCACAAAAATTGAGGGACCAGTGAGCCTTGGGGGAGTGACCTTCAGTGATGAAATTATTCAAAAATCTAAATCTCAGGCATCAGTAGGACACCAAACAACATCTGGGAAGGGATCTACCATAATCCCTCAAGCAGCAGAATCACCAACTATGGCTCATGCTGCGATTCATAGAAGAATTGAAGTATTTGAGAAAAGCTTCCAAAGCACATTTATTCAACACTCCAGTCCTTCACAAGAGGGAAATTCTTGCAATCTGAAAGAAGTAGAAGGAGAACCAGTGGAGTAGATCCATGATCCTCAAGGCCAGGATCTCCCGTGATCTTGATAAAATAGAAATCACTTGAGATCCCAAACTTAGGCAACGTAGTAAAACCCCCTTGAGAGCCAAGTAGTGTCCATAAATTCCATACTCAAATAACACCTCCTGATAAGGAAATCCCTGAAAATTACTGGTAGATTTCGACCAGATGGTAAGCCAAGGGCAACAAAACCAAACTTTTACATTGGAATATCCTATTGTCAACCTAGTGGCTAATGCCCCAATGAAGGCTATCCCTTTACAGAATATTCCAACCTTTCATGGGATGACCTCGGAGGATCCAGATGCCTTTTTATTTGAGTTTGATGTGTTGTGAAAAGGTTATGATTATACCAGTAATTTGCAGAAATTGACACTATTCTCTTCTACTTTAAAAGGAGCAGCGTTACGATGTTTTATGGGCTTATGACGAGGCACTATAAATTCTTGGGATGCTATGAAAAATATCTTTCTCACCAAATACTAGGATTACTCTTGAACCAGGGACCTAAAGGACGAAAATTTTAAAATGACTGCAAAAGAAAATGAAACCTTAGAAGAATATATTGAGACATTTTAGTACAACTTACAAAGATCACCTTATACTACTTTACCAAGTGAAATACTAAAAGTTACTTTAATAAAAGGCATGAAGGATGAATGGATAAAAAAGTTGAATTTAATGGGCCAAGGTGATATATACCAAGAAGAATATGATAATATTGTTAAGCTGTGTATCAGGTTTTCACGCTGCAGTAGACGAGCCAGATCTGGAATATGGGATCCCCTCACCCGAATCAGTAAGATCACAGGTGGTGGTATAATGGGAAAAAAATTTGGTAGTCTTTTAGAATATTTTAAAACTAACATTTTGGGCACACTGACTACACAGTTAGATGTTTTGCAGGTTAGATAGAAGCAAGCTGATGAAGATTGAGCATTGGCCATACTCTGTCCACATTTCCAAATGAAACACATTGAAAGGGAATGCCAATTGGACATGGTTTGAACCTGTGCTATTTTCACTAAAGAACATTCGACAAAACAATGTCTTCCACTTCCAGGATTAAAAGAGGTATTTAAAGAAGCTGAGGAGGAAAAAAAACCTTCATACCCGATGACTCAATGTTGACAATGATAATCACACACTTCAGGTATGATGCAATATCCATCCGTATTTTATTCTGGATAGTATATTCCACAATAGAATCTTGGAAATGCATGGTAGGGAAAATCACCCTTCAATCCCACCTAGAAATCCCAATCATATCCTACATCACCATGGCTAAATCAATCTTTTTCTAGATCAGGATGGCCAAATTCGCAATATCCTACCCCATTATGGTAGAACCCAGTTACCAATTCCTATCCCTCGCAATGGTCGAATATATTTGATATGGCCTCAAACTTGGCAGCACCCTATGAGATTGGTCAATTCACCCATAGGGACGATCCCTCAACTTCAACTGGAACTGAAGGCTCCATTTTGGTTTCCTCCTAATCGTCAAACTCCGGTGTGTCCTCAACTGTTGGCTGAGCCAAATCCTAACCCCTACAATAGACGTGTCCAGTACATGAAAATTGTTGAAAATCCAGTCTATGAAATAAATTCCTTAGGATATAATGAGCTCTGGCTGAAATCTAGATACCTTATTTCTCCTGAAGAAAATCAGAATGATCAAGAACAAGAAAACAATAAATAAGAGCAGATTACGATAAATCCTTTGATTATGGGAAACATGGTCAAGCAACAGGAATATGAGAAAATCATAACTACTTTCCCTCCATTCCTTGAAAGACTTATGATAACTAAACGAACCATCTACCCTGAGTTTGATATTGTAGGGGAGTTGAAAAATATATGTATAAAAATTCCACTCGTATAGGCTATATGAGATATCCCAATTTATGCCAAAATGATCAAGGAATTATGTGGGAAAAACCTAGGAGAAAACTAAAAGATCCACCCACAGTTCATGTTGTAGGAACATTATCTAACCTTATTTTAGGAAAAAAATTCGTGTTAAATATGAAGACCCAGGAAGTTTGGTCGTGACTATCCAAATACAAGGCTGCACTTTTCCAAACACATTGGTAGACTTGGGAGTAGCTATTAACTTTCTGACTGACAAAACCTGTATTGTCTTGAGTATTACAACTTTAAAACTAACCTCAACCCTGCTAGAATTAGCTGATAGGTCGGTGGTCAAGCCGGAAGGAACTTTGGAAGACATTATTGCCTCTGTAGACTCCTAGGAATATCTTGTAGACTTCCTGGTCATCAACCCAAGAAGTAGATTAGATGGAAATCCATTAATACTAGGAAGACCATGGTTAGCAATGACGAATGCATATATAGGATGTTGAATGATAGTTGCGAAAGGAAGCATCATCAAAAATCTTATTCTGTATCCTCCTACTCAACCTAGCGCACCTACTATAAACCTTTAGTTATGCCCATCAATATATCAAGAAGAAAATCTGCGCTCTCCTCTTTCTTTAGATGAAGCTCTAGGACTTAAAAAATAATTAGAAGATGATGTAATCAATAGCTTCATTAATAAAGTAGCTGTTATCAAGAACCCAACATGCGAAATGATAAAAGATCTACTTGATAATGATGCACAAGGAGACCCCTTAGAGAATTTAAATGATAATAATATTCCCACAACTATAGTCCATAACAACATTCCAATTGAAATAGAACTAGGAATAAACCTTAAGATTAATGCTGATTTGGACAGACATCAGTACTAGAAATTAATTCAGGTTCTCTGTAAGTACAAGCTAGATTTTTCCTAGGACTATTCAGACATTAAATGTCTTGACCTGCAACTATGCACCCATCATATCTATACCGAAAAATATATCCGTCCTATCCGGTAGCCCCAGAGGAGGTTGAATCTGCACCTCAGGGATATTTTGAAACAAGAATTGTAGAAATTGCTAGATGTAAACTTCATATACCCAATTTCAGATAGCGAATGGGTTTCCCCATTAGTAGTCATCCCTAAGAAAAATGGAAAATGGAGAATTTGTGTAGATTATAGTGAACTCAATAAAGCCACCCAAAAAGACCATTTTCCCCTTCCTTTCATAGACCAAGTCCTTGATACTTTAGTTGGGAAGACATTCTTTTATTTTCTAGATGGTTTCAGTGGTTATAATAAAATTTAGATAGCTCCGAAAGATCAAGATAAAACCATGTTTACCTGCCCATGGGGTACATTCGCATACAGGGTTTTATCCCTTTGATTATGTAATGCTCCAGCGATGTTCCAAAGAGAAATATTGAGTATCTT
This sequence comes from Pinus taeda, assembly GCA_000404065.3. Classification (NCBI taxonomy): domain Eukaryota; kingdom Viridiplantae; phylum Streptophyta; class Pinopsida; order Pinales; family Pinaceae; genus Pinus; species Pinus taeda. The sequence goes on from APFE031621640.1 coordinate 73,442, forward strand.
TTTTAAATTAATCAATGAGGGACTTGATTTGTATATGGATGATTTCACCCCATTTGGGGATGATTTTGATCAAGCTATGAAAAATTTAGAAAATTTCCTTGAACGATGTATTGCTACTAGATTGTGTTTAAGCAATGAGATATGCCATATGATGATGATTGAAGGTGTTGTTTTAGGGCACTATATTTTTGCTAGATGGATTCAAGTGGATCCAACTAAAATTGAGGTAATCCTTAACTTACCTACACCCCGCACATAAACTGAGGTACGTAGTTTTCTTAGTTATGCAGGGTACTATCACAGATTTAAAGAACACTTTTCAAAGATAGCTGCACATTTATATGATTTAATAGGAAATGTCAAATTTGAATGGTATGAAAAGTGTGATGTTGCATTCACAGATCTCAAGAAACTTGTTTCAACAACACCATTGTTAAGAGGACTAAACTAGGAGATAGCTTTTCACATCTCCTCGGATGCATCAGACACAACCAGAGGTGTTTTTCTTGGACAAGAGGAAGACAAGAAACCTTATGTTATCTATTATATCAACAAAAACTTCACTCCTTCTAAGTTAAACTATATAGTAATAGAAAAATAAATTTTATTTGTTATACATGCTATCAATAAATTCTGACATTATATAACATGCTATCCAGTTTTTTTGTACACTTATCACTCTGCTATTAGATACTTAGCTAATAAAACCATTACTGATGGTTAGGTGACTCGATGGTTATTGTTGTTGCAGGAATTCGATATCAACATTGAGGATCGACCAGGAAAATAAAATTTTGTGGCATATTTCCTATATTTAGTACTGAAGGTAGATGACTATCAGCCGATAGATGACCAATTTCTAGACGAACACCTATTCGCAGTAACAAAAAAAATACGTGGTACACTGATGTGGAAAATTACTTGGCGGTATGGAAATTTCCAATACATCTGTCATCATGAGAAAGGAAATTAATCATACAACGAAACACACCTTTTTCCTGGATTGACGGTTATCTTTTCCACATTGGTTTTGATTTTCAAATCTGAAGGTGCATCAGAGAGGATGAATTTTATGACATTCTAAGGGCTTGCCATGATGAACCCTACCGAGGACACTTTGCAGACTGCTAGGCTAGACATAAAGTTCTTCAAATGGGCTATTATTGGCCCACAATATTTAAGGATGCAAAAGGTATGTTCAAGCCTGTGATAGTTGTCAATGAATGGGCCGTCCTAGCCAAGCTGACGAAATTCCCTTATAACCGCAAGTAGTGGTGGAACCATTTGAAATATGGGCACTGGATATTTTTAGCCCCTACAACCCACCATCAAATCAGAAAAAAAGTGTATATATTTGTTTTTATAAATTACGTAACTAAATGGGTCGAAGAAGTTGTTTTTCCAAGAGCCACGGAGGAGGCAGTGATTAATTTCATGTTCGAACTATTTGTATGAGACGGATTACCAAGGGAAGTACTAATAGACAGAGGGCCACAATTTACAAGTAATAAAATTTTGGACACACTCCAGAACTATCATATTAAGCATAGAGTTACTTCTCCATATCACCCACAGGAAAACGGACAAGTGGAAAGCACTAACAAAGTCTTTCAGGCAAATCTAACCAAAACCGTATCCGCAAATCGTCGAAATTAGGCAGCCAAGATTCTAGAAGCCCTATGGGCTTATCCGGCAACATGGAAAAACACTACTGGTCACTTGCCATATCATGTTGTCTTCGGAAAAGAACCAATTTTTGCAATATAATTTTAAATAAAAACTCTCAAGACTGCAAGGGAAATTGGATTAGATTTGACAGAAGCATAAACCCAACACCTACAAAAACTTAATGAGTTAGATGAAGCACGTCTACTTTTTGTTGAACACACTACTATTATAAAGAAACAAAGAGCTAAATGGCATGATAGACTGATTAAAAAAAATCATTCCAAAAAGGCGATTGGGCATTGCTATATGATTCCAGGTTTCATGATTTTCCAAGGAAACCATAGACAAGGTGGCTTAGGCCATATGGTACCATAACTCTAAACAATGTCGATAGATTTTCTACTACTTACAACATAATTACAACTTATCAATCACCACTTTTTAATCAAATTGATAGTCAGTATGAAATTGGCATTGTCAAAATCAATCTGGGACAATTTTTTGGGACTCAATGACCTGCCATCTGTGGAAGAAATGTGTGAGGAAGAAAATACTAAGCCTGATATGGAAAACATTAAGCCAGACACTGAAAACGCTCCCCCTGAACTAATAAACAATCAACCAAGAGAGGAAAGTGATAGTCAAACCCCAACTTTTCTGAATTTAACTAGAACTGAGAAGAGGGTAGCCTCTATCCTAGTTCCTTTTCCTACTAAGCATAGAAGGTTTGAAAGATTGGCTAGGGAAAAGCAACCTATATGGTATGTTGAGAATGCATCAGAGAATGAGTCATCTTAAGAATGCCCAATGGAGTAGCAGGTTAACTCACCTCGAATTTGTGAAGAGGAAATAACCCAGGTCATGGAAAATATGGGAACCCTCTTTTCTTGTGAAGGGAATGAATACTGTTTTGAGAATACATCTGAACCAACTGCTAATTTTTCAACCTATACCCCTCATTCTAATAATACTGAAATCTTGCCATCTTCACCAAGCATACATAGCTAGGAACATTTAGAAAAATCAGTTGAAACTATGGAATAACCAAACTTTTCTAGAGAAGGGACCATTCCATTGACCCCTGATAATCAGAATTCCGAAGATAACTCAACTGCTATAGTCTTGATTGATGAAAATTATGAGGAATTTGAAGTACCTCTTGTTAACAAAAATGTCACTATTATTCCATATTTATCTACAACACTGATTTTAGAACCTACTGAAGGGTTGAAAGGAAGTAATAGGCAGAGAATCAAACTATTGAAGCAAGAAAATAAAAAACTACGAAAACAGATAGAGGAGATCATAAAATGGCTTAGAAACTCTAGAGGGTAGAAAGAAAATACAAACTGTGACAATTGGAGTCTAAAGTGAGAATTTCCTGAACCATGCAAAAAATCAAACTAAGGGAACTCCCATTAATCATGGAGAAACTCAGACTTAGGTAAATCCCATTAATCATGCAGAAACTCAGACTGAAGGAATTCCTATCAACCATGCCAAAGTTCAAACTAAGGATATTTCCATTAATTCCATGGAAATTCAAATAGATATTAAGTCTTTTATGGTTACATTTGAAGTAGCAAGTTAGACAGACCTATTGATGACTACTAACAGGGCTACATGAACTGAAGTAGTGCTTCCTTATTCTCACTTGATCAAGGATACCACTATCCAAGTATTAAATAGGGAATTGAAAAGGAATAATTTTTTTTTGACACAATACTGAGAGAAAGTGATACCTCGGGTAGAACAACGAGAGTTGCTACAAAAGTACAAAGCACTAGCTGCTATTGAAGGTGAAACCCATGCCAAACTTAGAATGGAGAAAAATAAAATAGAGAAATTACGAGGACAACTCCAAAAATCTCTAGAAAAAACCAAGGCAATATGCTCTGTGTACTCTGATGCATTGTCTTGTAGATCTCGAGCTAAAAACTATGCCCTGTTTCTACTTGAATGATATTTATTACTGAAATTAGAAGGCCATACAATTTGGCCAACCTTTTGAGTTCACTACTATTTCTGTTTTTATTAAGTGTTTTCGAGAGCAGGAGGATAATGTCAGGTATTTCTTATGTGAACTTTACATGCATATCTATTTTATGGAAGAACAAAGGAATGGAAACCCTAGTACTTTCATTGGGGATGTACAATTCCAAGCTTTCATATCCTTTGCTAGGAATCAAATCAAATGGTATAAGGCCTATCGCATATTCCAAATAAGAGAGAATGATTTAGACCTTTGGGTCAGAGGAGAACCTAATAGTCCACTGCAAACTTTTATACAGCATAAAATGTTCAAGGAACCACCTGGGGTTGATTATTCTTTAGCCCCCACACATAAAGAAGTTCTTATAGAAGGCCTGGAGTATTTCAAAGACATTAAAGAGGAATCCCTTCAGAAACCACAACAATGATGGAAGGCATCTCCTAATGAGGTAAAAAACATAAAGCCTTTTAATTACAGAAATTTTTAGGCAACAACTAATTAGATGCAACGTTATAGTCGTATAGTCATGTCTGAGGGACCCACTTGGATTGAGTGTTGGTATAGATTCCTTGTTATCTAGTAGCCTCTAGATGGTTACAATGTTGAATATGAATTTTCTAAAAGAGAAGAAAACGAAGCTTTCAAGGTTCTTCAGAACAAGAATGGATTTTAGAAGTATGGTGAACATTCTTACCCAACTTATTCTTTGACCTTGCTACATGTTAATCATGTTTTTGCATGAGGAAATGCAATAAGGAAAGCTGTGGAGTAAGGTTGGGCCATGGAAATGGTATAATTCTTCTACTTATTTATTTAAATAATTGTTATGTTTTCAAGCAGTCTACCCTTAATTTGTAATGATTTAAGAGGAAAAGGATAATGAAAGCGAGTTGAAGATAATATAGTTATTTTGAGTCTTTTAGATATTAAAAATGTTATAATTTGAGTAAATTGTTATGCAGATCAGTCCAATTGAACGATTGTTGTTCCTTCGAGATATTAGAGCAAGATTTTGGATCAGCTAATGCCTTATTTGTGCAAAATTACAGCTCGAAACCTGAGCATGATCGAAGAGTGAAGTCAAAGGAATCTGATCATTACTATTCGAGGGTCTTATGGTTGAAAGAGAAATCCTGAGAATCCGTTGATTCTTAGGATAGCTCCATATTTAGTATTTTTTAATGTAATATATAAGACACCAAGTAAAAAAATAGAGGAGCTTTTTATTATTACACTTTCACTGTATATTTCATACAACAATATGAATTTGAACTTTCTCAAGGTCATTTTGTAAATCTCTTTGAAGTTAATGAATTTGCGCAAGATCCTACCTTAATCCTCCTTATCAAATTTATCTAAGAAAATAATTATGGAGATCGTGGACCCAATCATCGAAGGTTCTACTATATGTTATGTATCATTATTAGTTAGTTACTTTTCCACATTTGCATTAGTTGTGTTTCTATTTACTTGCCTTTTCTTTCATGGTAGATAATCAGTTGAATTCTGTATCTTGTAATTCTGTTATGCATCTCCTGAAATAATTGATTGGATTGCATTACATAAATGTAAGGTTTGAGTTTATGAATTCAATAAGTTATCTTTGAGACATAATATTTTCAAGCATTCTTGTGAATTATTAGTCTTCCTTATGTGTAGGATTTGTTGAAGGATAGATAAAATGGTTGATGAATTAAAATAGTCTTCTTTCATAAAACTGTAATTCTAGGAGTAATTATTTGCTGTTATCATTTGTATCTGCAATGATTGAATTAGGATATTGTTTAATGTAACTTTTTCTATAGCAATCATTGTACACTCTTTCATAATATAAGAATCTATTCTTGCATAGATTGTGTCAATAGCCTTGAAATAAGAGACGAATCCCAGGCTGATAAGATTAATTAAGGTAGGATTAAGTTGATCTTAAGAAGTCACCTTAGTGCCCAAAAACCACAACTTTTTTTTCCAAGGAAAAAAGTGAACTTTTTTATAAGCAATAAAAAAGTTACAAGCATATGTGGAGACATTCCGGCTCATCCTGCTCTAAAAGTCCTTTCCAGTTCTCAAGGGGATCGAAAAACTCATCTCCTTGCAACCGTCAAGTTCAGTCAAAAAAAGCTGTAAGCATAAACATTGCTTACATTTTACCACTGCTGCGCTGCCTTGTTCCAGGCAGGCCTTGTCCATATAAACCAGCTTTTACAGTCATATCGTAAAAACCCAAAGATAAAATGACAAACGGGCCTCCTGACCAAGAAAACGACCCGCGCTATCATATAAAACACTGTATATATATAAGTCTGTTTTGAAACTAGAGAAAAACAGAGACCCAACTAAAAACATTTTTGGATTTTCTGATTTACAGAGATGTAAGAAAAGCGCCGAAAAATAAAGAGAGACAGCATCCTGTAGAGGTCAAAATTCCTCAAAAAAACATTATGTGACAGGAGCATAGTGAGGAGGAAGATCCGACACATGGATCTGATCATGTGTAAATTCTTTGATCATCCACGAATCCACAGCGAGCTGCACACCTTCCTTAGAAAACCTGTCTGCCTCTTCATTTCTGTCCCTGTAAATATGATCAATGTAAAAAGGATTAAAACGAATCTTTAAATTTTTAATTTCTTCCAGCAGCGGTCTCAGCATGTAATTTTGGCACCTGTATTTGCCGATGACCCAGTTTATAACATTGACTGAGTCCCCATAGATCTGAACTGAGAAAATGTTTTTGCTAATAAGCCAGCAGAGGAGGAGTTTTAAGGCAAATAATTCAGCGAAATTGTTTGTGCCAGGTCCAAGACCTACTGCAGCTTTGAAGGAGTGAGTGGAATTTAAGTGAATAACAATTCCAGCACCCGCAGCGTTGTTTTGAGATGCCCCATCAAAGTACACCCAAGGAATGCCTTCCCTGATTTGTTCAACTTTGTTTTGACCTGTTTTCTGAGAGGATTCAGGAATTGGGATACTGGAAAGAATAGCTAAGCTCTGCATAGCGATCGCTTCTGCTGGAGTACTCTGTTCACTAAAAATGCTTATGTTCCTAGCAATCCATATGCCCCAGCTTATGATGGGGGGCAGGTTCCTCAGGTTCTTCTCAGTATAGTGGTTCCACCAATATTCCCAGGTTGCCAGGAAAGACTCCCCCTCCCATCGGAACCTATTCCGGAGAAGCCTCTGCACTTCATCCCATACTTTCCTAGTGTAAGGGTAGGCAACGAACAAGTGGAAAATGGATTCTGAGTCCGAGAGGTATAAGGGGCATCTACCTGGTCCATGTTTGAATCTTGCCTGAAGGACATCCCAGGTAGGAATTTTCTGCTTTAGAACGCACCATAAAAATAATTTTGTTTTCTTTGGGCATTTTAATTCTTTCAGTGACTTTACCCACCAGTTTGGAACAACCCATCCTTTTTTCTTCATTAGGAATGAGTACCCCATCTTGGGGGAATAAATACCGGTTTCAGCATAAGCCCAGACCAATTTATCCGGGTTGTCCTGAATTCTGACATTTGACCTCTTTAACTCCTGCAGAAAACCCTGCCATTCGACCTCCCACCTGGGATCAATTCCTAATGTCTCTGCTGATTTCCAAGCTTGACCCCAAATGGATGAATGACCTGGGTTTGCAATCTGATGAAGTCCATGAAGCCCAAGGGAGTCAAGATGTGCAACCATAGCAGGAGTCAACGCGAAGGAACCATTACAGCCCACCCAGGGGTCTCTACCCACTCTAACATTTTCACCGTTTCCTACCTGCCAGGCCAAGCCTTGTTCAATAATTTTGAAATCCTCCACAGTTGCCTTCCAAATCACTGAGAAGTGCCTTCCTTTTTTATTTTAAGCCCTTATCCACTCTTCCAAGGGCATGGGATCAATATATTTATGCTTAACAACTCTGGTCCATAGATTCTTGGAAGTAATTAAGCGCCAGCCAGATTTTGTTGCTACGGAGATGCTAAAATCATGAAGGTTTTTTATGCCCCATCCACCCCATTCTTTTGGCCTTGATATTTTGTCCCATGCCACCCAAGGAAGAACAGAGTCCTCCTTTCAGCCGGTCCAAAGGAATCTGCTGCAGAGTTGTCTTATCTTTTGCAGAATTCCTTTTGGAATCCATGTTAAGGCTGCCCAAAAAACTGGCATGGCCTGAAGAACAAACTTCACAAGAGTCAATCTTCCAGCCCGCGATAACCACTTAAAGCTCCAATGGGAAATTCTTTGTTCAATTTTTGCCACCAGCCAGTTCCAATCTTGCTTTCTATAGGCTTGGGGTTTTAACCAGAAGCCCAAATATTTGAAGGGGTGCTCCAGCTTACAGGCCTCAAAAGGAAGGTGTGAAACAAGCAACAGTTCTTCTTGTCTATTGAAACCCTGCAGGATTAATTGGGACTTCCTGGAATTTATTTGGAGACCAGTAGCTTTCAAGAATAAATCTAGAATACTTTTAAGTTCTATGACTTCATTTATGGACCCATTTGTGAAAAGCAATATATCATCTACAAACAGTAGGTGGGTTATGAAAAGATTTACAACAACTTCCAAACCTTTTACCAAACCTGATCTCTTAGCATTTGTAATCAGTCTGCTGAGTCCTTCAGCTGCCAGGAGGAAAAGAAGAGGGGAAAGAGGGCAGCCTTGTCTCAGGCCTCTTTGGCTTCTGAAGAAGTGTGAGGCGGCCCCATTTATCAGGACTGCAAAGCTTGCATTTGAGATACACGCCATGATCCAACTTATGAAATCCACCTTGAAACCCAGGTGAGTCAGCAGCATCCTGAGATATGACCAACTGATTCTGTCAAAAGCTTTAGATAGGTCAATCTTTATCACGGCCCCTTTTGAGTTTGATTTCCTGATGCTATGAATGGTCTCCTGAGCCACCCCAATGGCTTCATGGATTTGTCTGCCATCCAGAAAACCAAATTGTTCTGGGGAGATGGCTTTTGAAAGAACCAGCTTCAGACGGACCGCAATGGTTTTTGCAATGATTTTGTAAATGCAATTGCACAAGGAAATTGGCCTGAAATCCTCAAAGGACTCAGGGTCCTCCTTTTTTGGGATGAAGGCAATGAAAGTTTCATTAAAGGGAGAGAAAATATCACCTTTTTTTCTTGATTCCTCCACCACATCCGTTAATTCGTCACCAATCAGCTCAAAGAAGTGAGCAAAAAGTTCCACAGTCCAGCCATCCGGCCCCGGGCTCTTGTCCTTTGCCATAGATTTTATAGTGCTTTCAACTTCCTCCTTTGTCACTTCTTGAAAGAGATCTTCGGCCTCTTCCCTCTCCACAAAACGGGGGAAGGTTTGAGCTGTTCTTATAATTTCAGCTAAAGAGACCCCACCTGGGTCAGAGAACAGAGATTTAAAGTGGTCCTTCCCCATGGTCGACAAAGTCTCGAAAGACGAGACATCTCTGCCCTCGGGGTCCTTTAGCTTCCAGATTGTATTTGCAGCTTTTCGGCCTTTTGCATAGTTATGAAAGAATTTTGTATTTCCGTCTCCTGCTTTCAGCCATATAGCCCTACTCTTTAGTCTCCATTCTTCCTCTTTTTCTAGTAAAATTTTTTATCTCTTCTTCTCTAGGATTACAATCCTCTCTTTTAATCCTTGAGTGGCATAGGCATTCGCCTTAGGGTCTTCAAGGAATCAGAGTTCTTCATTTATCTTATTCAGGTCCTCATTCTGTTTTTTCTTTATGTCCGCGACCCATTCTATAGTAGCCTTCTTTAACCTTTTTAGGTTTTCCATGAAAAAATCTCCTTTGTTTTCGAGGAGATCTCTCCCCGCATGTCGCCAAGTTTTCCGGAACAACTGATTGTAAGACTCTTCTTTCAACAAGGAGGCGTTGAATTTAAAAGGAGCTGCAGGTTTTTGAGGGAGTTTGGTGAGTTCTAAGAGGATGGGGAAGTGATCAGAGTTTCCCCCTTCGCCCACCCATTGCCTGAAACTCGGGACAGTTGAGGCCATTTGGTCATTTATGAGGAAACGGTCTAGCCTTTTTGCAATATGCTCCGCCCCAATTCTCCTATTCCTCCACGTCGGTTTGGCCTTGATTAGATTTACATCTAGCAGCTTGTGGGAGTGGAAGAGGTGAGAAAAGAAATCTGTAAGGGGATCAATCCTGGCTGATGACCACCATATTTCTGCAGCCCCAATGGCGAAGTTTAAGTCTCCACCAATTAAGAGATGTCTCTCTTTTAACAGATCCTTTGCCATGAGATTATTCCAGAAAACTGCCCTTGACTGGTAGGGTCCATAAACGTTTAATGACAGAAAAGAGATATCAAAATCAGAGTGCCAAAACTCCATTCCCAAAACATTGGGCATTCCCCAGTGATTCAAGATTTTAAGTCTGCCATCCCTGCATCCTATGGCCAGACCGCCTGAGTGGCCATCTACATCAAGGCCTACAAAAGACCACCCAGGTAGAATGGAGCAGAGGGCCAGTTCAATTTCCACCGCCCTGCCCAACGTTTCTTGCAGAAAGATCAAATCAGGCATGTAACGAGAGACAAGCTCCTTTAAGGACAGTTTTTTGGGTTTACTGGCTAAACCTCTGCAATTCCATGACATGCAGATCATTTTATCACCTCCTCAGGGGGTTTTGCTGCTCTAAGCGCCCCAGGGAAAACCATTTGTTTACCATCAGCCACATCTATAATAGCTTTGACTTGAGCTTTAGACAAATTTGACTTTCTTCCCCTACCCTTTTTAAGAGAGGATTTTGCAAAAGAGGGACTTAGACCACCCACTGGGTCTTCTGGAATAGGGGGAAGCTCATGCTTCTTACTCAGGGATCTGAGATTATAAGCACATGTAGGGGTGGATAAAACGGGAGCAGGAGGATCTAATGGAAAATTTTCACGGTTCAGATCTATGGAGGGAATTTCATCAGCTAATAGTTCCACATTTGAGATGAGATTTTTGACATTTGAAACCCGAGGAGGAACCATATCAGAAATCGCAGAAATTGAAACGGGAGGGAGGACAGGAATAGAGGAATCAGACTGCTTACCAGGAGGAAGGAGCTCAGTGTCTTCGGAGGGACCAGCAGGGGGGACGATGGGGTCGAGCTGCTCTTCTACCGCATAATTTGGATCTTCCTTTGACTGAGGCATGTTTTCTTCTTCCTGACCATGGACCCCTTCCATCGGGTTGATGTCTGGTGTGTCCTTTTCCACCGAGATTGGCTCCTCCTTGTTGTTCTGCTCCCGATGCTCTGCCTGTGAATGCACCCTCCTTTTACGTCTCCCCAAAGGGCAGTCTCTAGCCAGATGTCCAAGCTCATGACATCTGTGACATCTGAAGGGTAACAGCTCATAATCCAGAATTTGCTCAAAGAAATACTCTCTGTATTACAGATTGATTGATTCCATTAACTTTCTGGGATTCAGACGCACTATAATCCTCGCTACCACTCGTTCATGCATGATTAAGAACGATTTGTCAGCTTCCAAAAAGGTGCCCAGCGAGTTCCCAATAGAAGAAAAGACTGAATCCACCCAGAGGAAAGGTGGAAGTCCAGGGATCCTCACCCAGACAGGGAACTCCTCAACCATTTCCTTTGTGGCATCAAAGAGCGGAGACCACCTCTTGAAAAAGACAGGACGCTTCCCCATAGTCCAATTTCTTCCTTCGACCCATTCCAAAGCTGATTTGTCTTCAAAACTAAACATAAACCATCCTTTTGCCATCGTTACATCTTTAAAAGATTTTGCCGGCGAATCCTTCCAGAGGCCCTCCGCCCATTGCTGCAAGAATTTTCCTGTGACCGGGCGCCCTCTTACTCTGCCCATGAGCGTGCACTCAGCCACCCTCAAGGCATCTTCTACCTAAACGTCCATGCCCAGAAGCAGGTTCCCTGGTTGTTTCCCTGGTTTTATGGTTTTCGCCTTCTTTCTCTTGTCTCCAATTCTTTCACGCCCCAGAAACTCTTCTCTGCTAGCATCAGGAGCTTCTAAAAACTGTTGACGACCCGGTGTTTCGCTTGCTGAAGGGATGTCGATTTTTTCTGCATTTAAATGACCCGATGCATCAAGGGGGGTGCCTTCCTCCCCACCAGACAAGATCCCCTTTCCTTTTGTTTCCTCAGAGCGCAAGACTGAAGCACCATACCCTAGATTTGAAACCTTTCCCGCTTCAGATTCCAAAAAATTCTATTGCCGGGTCACCTGCTAAGAGATCTTTTGTGAAGAGTGGTCTGAAAACTGTTAACGGGCTACTTCTAACCCTAGAGTCTCTGTCCTGTCCATGCACTGCATCAGAAGAGGTCCACAAACCCTGCCTGCCAGAGCAATTGATGATATCTTCGAGACCTCCCGATTGGCAGAAAACCCTTGAAGGAGAGCTGATCTTACCCACTGGGGATCGCTTCTCAGGCAGAGAGAAGTCCTTTCCACGGCCGTTTGATGCTAACGGGAAAAACCCTGCTTTGTCTGAAACTCCCTTCAAAGGCGAACCTTTCTCAAAAAAAAGATTTTTCCCCCTCAGCGCTTCGGTAGAACGGAAGTCTGGATCAGAAGGTTTAACCAGCCCAAAATACTCAACGAGGGTCTGTTCATTTACGTCCTCGCCCCAGACAGAAAGGATATCTTTTGGCGCTGGATCTAGATCCACCGACTCATTAGGGAAACCCATGGTAAAAGCTAGCTAGAAATAACCTTGACACCTAGCAGGTTCCCGTTCCGACGCGGGTGCTCCAGCAAAACGACAGTGGTTAAAAGGTAAGGTGAAAATGGTGAAAACTTCGAACATGAAACTGCCAAGGAGAGCTGTTATTAGGAGATTCCTTCCAGGAAGAAGATGGGAGCCCAAACCGCCTCGAGCAAAAACAAACCCCAACAAAACCCGGAATGTAAAACAAAAAGAGAGAAAATGCTTGACTGACAGGACCTATGGTACCTTGAAAACGCGGACACCCTGAGAGGCCGCCATCCGTCCTCCCCGTACTTGCTAGTCAGTGGGGCGATTACTGACTGAGTCACCTGGGCCAGGGGCCTAGGGTTTCAGGGTCGACCCCTGCGCCATTCCTCTGCTCCTCAGTTTCCCAACAACCACAACTTGTTATAAATAGAAGCTCATAATTCATGTAATGGGCTTTTTGGAGCCAATATTTTGGCTAGGCTTAGGTTTTTAAGGAGATTGGAAGTATTTTAAAGAGCCTTGACTTCTCCATAACATTGAGTCAGTATATGTCTTTGGAGGAGCAGGTGTCCTTGACTTTAATGTTCCACTATTGGGGGTAGAGGTCCGTCAATGGTGTATGTATGAATGGAACTTTCACTTATAATAAAACTCAGAGCTGACATGATTTCATGCATATGTTGTGAATATAGTAGCACTATTCTTGTTGTATTTGAAATGTATGTTATTTAACTTACACTTATGATTATGAACTATTTCGTTTGAATTTGTACGAATCTTGTTGAATGCATGTTGTTGTATTAATTTGTCACCTTAACTTGTGGACTCTTCTGCATATTAGCTCGTGAATGACATTATGCTTGTGTGTTCCTTTCAAGATGTGGACTATTACAAGCTTCGAAGGGGCGCACTTCGTTATCCTTTCACGTGTTGTAACCTTCATGCATCACACTTGATTTCCACAGGTTCACACACTTTCTCTCGCCAAAGTTATTGTACTTCAATCTCTACATTTTCGCTGTCAAGATAGAACATTACTAGCCACTACTGGGACTCCTAATCCAAACGGTGTGACGTCTAGCTGGGAATTCACATCGGGGATATCCCCTGAATTTTGGTGGGTCCAACACCATCAACAAGTCTCCAAGTTAGTTTAAGCCCTAAAAGGTGTTAAGTTGATAATATTTAAATTGATGAATATAGTCTTACAATACCTCAATTTGCTATGTTGAATATAATGAGTTCTCTAATAAAAGAATTCATCCATTAAAGGGTACACATTTATTTTGAACCCTCCTTGATATGGTATATAAGAGATGATCAAGGAAATTCAAGTGATCTACTTCTCATATAAATATTGACAATTAGCCAAAATTGGATTGGAAATGAAGAAGCAGATGCCATACTTCTTCATATAAGAGATATCATAAATGATACCCCATTTCGAATTTATTAACTATGGAAGAACACAAATATTTCATGGAAAGAGTCAATGAAGAGTCACAATGCTTTACAAAACATATAGAAAAACCATGCCAAATTGACAAAAAATTGTTACCAACAATAATTATTGAAATCGGTAGAGACGTAAATTTTTCTATAGCCAACAAGTCTAAAGAAACATGTTTTGATATTGAAATTGATGAAACAATTGTTCTTGTTGATTTCACACCTCAGTTTCCTGACCACTCCGTTAAAATAATTGAGCCCCCACCAGTTTCTTGACTAACCGAAGTAATCTAACTCAAGAATCCCCAAAGAAAAAAATGGAATCGACTTACATTCCCCTCTATGAGCGATATGAGGACCAAAATAGACAATAGTTCACCTATGAAAAGTTTTGGCATGTTAATGACATAGATAATGAAGACAAAAAAATGGAACAATTCACTAGAGATAGACAAAAGAAAGCTCTTACATGGTTATGAACTTCAAAATCCATAATAAAACAAAAGATAATATTTAGAGTCACTTTCTTCACATTTTTCAAACCTTAAGATATTAATTATTTTTCTTCTGGACACCTTTAATAAATCAAACAAAACCTGGGAGAATCATTGTGTGACTACGACAAAAGATTCAAGGATGTACTAAGTCAAATCCCATACAATATCAATGAAGCACTTTTGGTTCAATGCTGTCACTGTGTTTTTATAAATCATTTACATACCAAATGAATTGATGAGATTAATTCATGTGAAGAAACATTGAAAAGGAAATAACAAATAAAAATTGATGATGATTTTCCATCGAAATCCTCATCGAAAAGCAAGAGACAAGAAGAAAAGTTTGAGCGACTTCAACAAACTTTAAAAAATATTTCACTTCAATGGAACAAAGTATGGTGCAAAATTTTTAGGAATGAAGGTAATTCTAAGTATATTTGTAAATTTGCTAATACCTTTGACCAAGACATTCATCAGATTTAGCTTAACCTATCTATGAGATTTGTTAGATGCAAACCAATCACACCACATGGGATTTTCCTTATAATCTCAAAATAATAAATCCAAAATGGTGTTCTGTATGTGAAGAAGTGACCCACTTTACTTAGGAATTCTAGTTGAATAGTAGAAATAAACCAACTTATCATGAAATATATCAGATGCAGTTGACTAATCATTTGATGGATCCCAATATGCAAGAAGGTAGAGGAAATCAATATCAAGGAAATGGATACCAAGGTTGGGGCAACTATCAAGGAGAAAGAGGTTGTAGAGGGTATCAACAAAGTTGAGGTTGAGGTTAAGGTAAAGTCTATTGTTTTACATGTTGGTAGGAGGGCCATATAGTCATTAGAAGAAATTTCAACCTAAAAGTTCCCATGAAATTTTCATGTCCCAATATGTAAACCAATAAAAAATCATTTAAATTTAAAAAGAGGTACATGTAAATATTTTGGAGGAAAAATAAGATTTTTTTTTTTCTTTTTACTTGTATTTTTAGCTTATCTCCTTATAGGTTTACTCAAATTTCAAATGTACACACTTGTTGGATGAGAAATTAAAATCCACATCCAACGAGTACCCATTATGCATACTTTTGAGAAGACCCACATTGATAAAAAATGAAGATACATTAAAAAAGAAAAAAATACAATTTAAAAAAGTAGTTTTATTCTTTTCCCTTCAAAATTCACAACTCTTATTTTATTGTTTTTCTTAGGAGGAAAATTTTAGGCTGAAATTTCCTTTAATTCCCCAACTAACCATTAAAATATAGAAATAACTTCCAATATTAGAATATACATGGGTTGGACTATCACTCCATAGATGATTTCCATAAAATTTTAGAAAAAGTAATCAATAAAAAGGTTGTATATATATTATGTTTGGTGCTAGAACATGAAATAGAGAATTAAAAGAATATTCATACTATCACTAGATCTAGGGTAGTAAAAGAAAATCCACCTCGTAGGGAACATATATCTTGGGAAGGACAAGTTACTACTTCATAAATAAATCCTAAGTACCTGTTGTCGCTATGAAAAACACCCTCCAAAAGTTTACCTACACTTGAAATTTGGAGCCTACTGTGGATCTTGCGATCGATCATTTTGTGGTAACTTCTTGATCGATTGAAGTAACTTGATCACAGATGCTCAGTTCGCAAAAATTTAATGACTGTATTATTTTATGAAATTTTGAATATGCATATCACAGTCCATCAAGATAGTGCCTGTGTAAGGTTTAACCCATGTTGATAGTCAGAGCACACCATCATTGACGGTCTCTCAATTTTGGATGAATTTGTGCTTCTATTTTGGTGAGTTTCCAAACTGTCTCTTTTGTGCACCTTCGCTTTCGCAAGTGTCTTTTTTATGTTTTAGACTATCAATTTTTTTTGTTCACACATTGCAAGTGTCATTCACACTTTTCCTGCTCATATAGAAAATGTCATATTTTAGCATGTTAAGTGCCGCATGTTGTATAAAATCTAGTTTTGGTGTGTTTCAAAGGGTAATCTTAGTGATAATGAGTTTCCATTATCATGTAGACATCCATCACACACATTTCAAAGGTTTTAAGCATTGTCGCACAAGTTTCGGCACAGTCATCGCAAAGTGTACCTTTGGCGTCACACTTTTCGTAAGTCATCGCAAAGTTGTCACACTGAGGGAAGTATGTTTTTCAAGTGTTATGGATGATCTATGTTGTGTCATAAAGTGTCTAAGAGTGTGATCACAATAAATTCTTATCACTGTTCACATCAGCTTTCTGATTCCCACTCTTAGTAAAAAATGGAAAACATCCCGACTGGGAAACCTAGCCTCATCTAGCCCTCTTGAACTATGCATTATGAAATATTATCCCTCAAGCTGCAACCTTTCCCTTGGAATTGTACAATGCATAGTTACGACCTTCTTGTGATTCCCACTCTTAGTAAAAAATGGAAAACATCTCGACTGGGAAACCTAGCCTCATCTAGCCCTCTTGAACTATGCATTATGAAATATTATCCCTCAAGCTGCAACCTTTCCCTTGGAATTGTACAATGCATAGTCACGACCTTCTTGATATCCCAAACTATGCAATCACAGTGCCCAAGCTCAGCCTTTAACCTCCAAAACTACACAATTTCTCTCTCCTTCCATGATAAAATTGTACATTATGCAGTCTTAAGGCTCAGGAATCAGCCTGGTGCTCCTAAACTTCCTAATTGAGAAATTACCTGGCCTCTTCTACCTTCCAGAACTACAAAGTAAGAAAAATTAGTGCTCAAGCCCTCATCCTGGCTCCCTAAGCTCCCAAACTACACAATCTTCTTGCATAGTCTAGCCTGAACTATGCATTGTGTAGTCTCAAGGCTCAAGCCAAACCCTTAACTACATAAGATGCAGAATTGTGCAGTCATTGAGTCTCTCTCTCAACCTTCCACCCAGTTTTGGCTCAGTCAGTGGATTATCATGCAACATCTTAGAATAAGAAATTATTGGACTATTGTCATCTTGTCATGAGTGAATTACATATTCTATCATGCTATGAAAGAATGATGAAGAAGGATATGGAGAAGGAGAACATGCTAGAAGACATCTTTGTAGCTAGGAATGCAAGTTGATCGATCAGAGGAAAGCAAAGGGACATCAATTTGTGACCACAACTCAAGACCTAATAACACGGAAGGCACCTCATCTCTAAGCCATATGGAGGTGCAAGAAATATCATTCTCAAGAAGACATACAATAAGAAGTGACAATAATGGCTTGACATTTCCATATCATCTGTGTTATTTCATGTCATGTCATGAATCATGATATGCCACATCATTTTGTGGATTATGTAAATTCTTGTTTAAAATGTATTTTAAAGTGGAAGTCCAAAAGACATGAACAAAATATGAAGAGTCATGTAAAGTCGAAAAGTCATAGATAAGTCAAATAGTCATGAGGGTAGTTGAAGAGTCACAAGGGAGGCGAAGGATGACCCTACTGGTTATATATACGCCCTCATTGTATAAGCAAAGGAATTTTCACCTTGGCTTCTTCCATAAGGCATCAGAAAGACAAAGTCAATACCTTTGGGGAGCAAGTTGTGGCTCCCATGCTCCACTTTTGGAGCTAATGATGTCCATTGTATACATGTATCTTGGGACTTTTACTTAATACTTGAAGCTTGATGGCCAACACGTTTTCATGAATGGATTCTCGATATTTGTAGTACTATTATGTGAATGTTTATGGTTCATATTTGTTTTCACCTATACTAAAGTAGTTGAACTATTTTATTTATTTTAGTGCTTATATTATTGTAAAGGTGTTGTAATGGTTCTAACAATCTCCACATCTATGTGCACTATTCTTCTTGAAGTTAGGTGATTATTTTTTTTTCTCTTGTGTGCACCTCTACTACGGTGGTATTATTACCTTTATTTTAAGAGGCTCACTTCTCCTCCCTCTGTAGTAGAAGAACCCTGATACACCTATAATTGAACATTCACCATGCACACTCACACTCTTTTCAAAAAGGCACATATATGCTTCTCTCTCTTGTTGACAGTTAAATCCAAGGAAAATCTATAAGAATACATGGAAACCGGAACGATACTCTAGATGGGGATCTTATTCCAAATGGTGTGAGGTCTAATTAGGAATTCACATCGGGGACACTGTTGGTCATTGTATAAACCAACACTCTGTGTGTGTTTCGTGACATGTGCTTAACCGCCTCTCGTGGATCCGTTCACTCTAGTCATGCATTCGTTTACTAATACCTACGAGATTTTGGTGTAATGAAAATCATGATTCCAACAAGTGGTATCATAGCTAAAAGTCTCGAGTTCGAATCACACTCGTCTCATGCCAGGGGGGGGATTGTTGGACATTGGATAAACCAATGCTTCCCGTGTGCCTCGTGACATGTGCTTAACTGCCTCTCGTGGATCTGGTGATCCGGATTTAAACAGGAACGCAATAAATTATAGAGATAACCATATACACAAATATGCAGCGGAAATAATACTTCATTTCATTAATGGAAAATACTGAAATATGCTTACAATCAGAAATGGAAATAAACTAGCTAGGGCGATGGTA
>APFE031621640.1:99018-119497 GCA_000404065.3 Pinus taeda
GCAATTAGATTTGCCTCCACACTAATAGCAACATCTTGCATCTCTGCAAGGCTTTGAGGGGCTCTTTCCCTTAACTGATATGCCATCTCAGCATCGAAGCCATCAGGGAATTTGTACAAAGCGAGATCAGGTTGAGGTCTTAAATTTTGTGGTATTGCATTGTAAACATTATTAAACCTTGCACAGTAATCCAAAACTGTTTCCTGAGGTCCTCTTTTGATAGTATCATACTCAGATAGTATGTGTAGGGGGTATTTCTTTTTCTCCCATCTGTTAATAAATGTCTGGTATAAGGCTTCAGGATTTAATATGGAATTTGGTGTAAGTGCCCTAAACCAGGTTCTGACATCACCGGTCAAACTTTGAACAAAAATCTTCATTCTCACACTGTCATCATCGATTTCATAACTCTCGAAGTAATCCTGCATTTTCTTTGTATGTTGTAGGGCTGTGCAGGAGTTTGTGCCATCAAAATAGGTAATTTTTGTCTGGTAGTCTTGAGGCATAGCCCGGGGATTAGCAAGCAGCTGTAAGGGCACATATCTATTAGCCATGTTAATGGGGATAAGTGGAAAAACTGGGGCAACTGGGATAACAAGAACAACCAGGGTAGAAGGAGTAGTAGTGGTAGTAGGAGTATAGGATGGAGGTGTAGAGGAGCTGCTTGGAGAAGGGGGTGATGAACCAGGGGAACTTGGGGTTGACCGAAATAAAACTGACAGTGGTTGGAACACTGCTTGGCTGAACTGTTTCAGGACTCGAAGAATTTGGGTCTTCTTGTTGCTTTCGTTTTCTAATGATCTTAGGGATTAAATTCGGGTTGTCAAAAGCAGCTGGGCGATTAAGATCAGGGTTTGATCATGTATGACGCGTTTTCTTTTTACGATCCAGCTTCTAATCTACTTTTTGAGAAAATTTTTCTAAAAACACAGGTCGACCGAGACTTTCAAAGGTTGGTTTCTTCCTCTGTGGAGCTGCGGACTGGTTTAGTGAGATTATCTGAGGAATTCCCCAGTGGAGTCGCCATTATGTTATCACTCAGGTTGTCCCTAGGCTCCTGAAGGGATACGGCCGAGGTAACCACAAACCAATCTTTGGATTGCAGGTTCTAGCCCACTTGCAATCAGAGAGGGCTCTCTCTTAATGATTTAGATTTGTTGATGATGATTTTAGGCTAGTTGTTGGGTTCATGGTTTTTGATTTTTTGTTTGGATGGAAGATGCTTGCATGGAAGATAATTCCAAACAGAGAGGCAAGGTAAAGTGTGATAAGTTTCAAACCATTGGGCATGGAGTCATGGATTAAGGCTTGTTGTTGCATTTTCTTGGTCACAAGAGGATTGTGGAGTGGGATAGCTACACATGAGACAATTATCAATTTGCTGAAAGGATGGAATGATGGTCAGGGATGAAAGGAAATTAAGAATCTTTCATCAAAACTGACAGGGAGGAGAGGTGAACGAATGATTGTCTAGGAGCAGTTAAGAATTCCTAAACTATCATTCATATGTGAAAGAAACAGTGTAAACAAGATCATTTAAGTATGCATGTTCCTAACTATTCCAAATGAAAACATGAAAAAATTGCAGAAATTGAGCCTAGGGTGCAGCTAAGCAAATCCCAAACTATTCTTCTTTCCTGCAATTTAGATGGCAGATTGATGATAAAACGAATGTGAAAAACTAACAGAGTTAAGAAACACTTATTGAACCATGTAGAAGCACAGGAATTCCATAGTCACTCCTCGGCCAATTAAACACAGCAAACAGTTTCTGAATCCATGCTTTTAGCAGTCTTTGATTATAGAAAGTATCACAGTTATAGTGCAAGTCTCTGCTTGAGGAAAATATCGAAATACCAAAGATCAAGCAACTAATCAACCAATCAACCCCTACTCCATTTTTCAGGGTGGTATATATAAGAAAAATATCTAAAGTCATTTATTACAACCGACCTAAACAGGTCTGCAGGAAAAAGCTTTTTCTAAAAACCTAATTGTTGCTGGAATTAAATGCAAGTAAGTCCTTTGGGCTGTGCCAGAGGCAGCTGAATCAAGTTGAGTTGATGAGGTGTCCTGTGTGACTTGGTGCAATGGTTCTGTCATAACTGTGCATTGAGTTCTGGTCCACTGATCTCCTGTGAGTTTAATGTGCAGTCATTTGTGCTAGTGAGCTTTTAATGTTTCCTTAACTGCTTCTTGACTTTCCGAGCCTTCCTTTTAATGTTGGATTTACCTCGAGCCCTGAAAAAATCTCCACTGATACACTTTGCCTTTACATTGATGGTCTTCGCCGCCTCCTGATACTCTTCGACATGCTTTTTGCCTGTATGTTTGATCTGATACTCTTTAATCTCTATTCCTGGTCTCTCTCTGTCTTCAAATACGTTAAATTTGGCAAAATCGGGCTTTTTCGGGCCTTTTCGGTGCAAAAAGGGCCAAGGAATCAAAAGATTCCCTAAAGATTCCCCAATATGGCCCATTTCCCATAGCGATGCGCGATTAAGCGCGCATCAAAAACTGCCTCCGTTTCTCATTCCAGAGCTTTGAAGCTCGACTTTCGCGCTTGCGCAAATTTTCCATTTTTTGGCTGCTGACGTCAGCATGACATCAGCTGTACGGCAGATGATGTCAGCATGATGTCAGCAGTGGGAGCATCTGGTATGGATGTGACGTCAGCAAGGTGATGTGGCAGTACGACGGGGTGACGTGGCAGTGACACGTGGCAGGGTGACGTGGGCCGGGCGTAGGAAGTGTGAGGCGATGTGGAGGCGAGGTGGCAGGGTGACGCGACAGTCCTGTTACGTGAGGGGAGGGCGGTTTTGGCCTGTGCATTGGACCGCCTTTGGTATGGAGGTGGTTTCTGTCGGGGGCGGCCCGATGCAATGGGAGGCCGCCACCTGTCCCGGTGTACGACGGTAAAACCGTCGGACATCGGGTGGTAACCTACCACTACAATAGGGCGCCCGATATGAACAAGGGTCGTCCGATTTGGGGATCTGCGATCCGACGGTGGACGGGAAAGGGAGATGCGCGGAGTTTAATAAAAGAGCACGCACGTTAAAAGTTTAATTTTTCACGGCGCGGTGGGTTTGAACTTTAGGAAATGGGTTAAATGTGTTTGGCGTGTTGGAAATTTATTAAACAAGCATTAATAATTTCCAAAGAAAAATGCGCGGGGGAGGGTTTTTTGCATTTGGAAAGGGTTTTCTTTGTGTTTTGGAAGGGGTCCAAACACCTGGGAATGGAAATTTATGCAGAAAGAGGGTTCTTACTAAAGTCCAGGTGACTTAGTAATTCCCAGAGAAGCATTTATGGTTATATTTCAACCAGGGGGAGGGGATATTTACATAAGGGGATTATTTACATAGTTTTAGTAGGGGGATGGGGAAAATCTAGGGAGTTAAATAATAATGTTAGTTGTTAATATGGAAATGACAAGAAAGTGCTAAGTTTCAGAGATCTTAGGCTTCAAAGGGGAGATAGAACCTTATAGAGAAAATATGGACCCTCCTTGAGTGAAGCAGATCTTCACCAAGGTTAATGACATGGAGAATGATGAAACTAAGAGATATCAAGCCGATCTTGACCTCTTTTGGGGAAATTAGTCAATGATTTGGGGAAGAGGAAGAAAGAGAAGTTAGTTATGTCTGATTTGAGCTCCTCCACATGAAACTGCCTGATGAGTGTGACCTGAGTAGAGATGATACTTTGAAAACATAGAATTGATCAGAAATCAAGATTCTACAACCTCAAAACTACTTACCCAGCCTACTTACCTAACATTTTTTCTTCTTTTGGTTTTGGTGCACGTAGACTTGCAGACCCAGCATTTCAATTTTTTCTTTTTATGCCTTCCTGTCTACAAACTACCCTTATTTCTTCCAAGGGCCCAGATTAAGCAGTTGGGCTCCTTTGATTCTCTACCTATCTAAGAATCTGCCAAGATTAAGCTATTTGGACAGATTTTCATTCTCTATATTCTAAAACAGGAAATTGAAACCTAGGGAGACCAATATTAGGCTGTTTGGACCTCCCTTTAGATGAGAATTGTACAAAACTAGAATGCCTCTTCAAAATTGGAATGCAGTAGATGAACTTTGAGTAGCATTCTTTCCTTGGTGACTGTTTAGAAAATATGGAGAATTGCAGCATGCAAAGTATGACATATTTGGCCTGTAAAAATGTCAATCATGAAATATGAGTAACCTGCTGTAGTAGGAGGCTAACACTACCCATCTTAGTGGGACTAACAGCTCTGCATAGACACTAGATTTCCTGATAAAAAAATGGCGACTCCGCTGGGGAGCGAATAGCTTATTTGCTTGTCTACATTTCTTTGCTTTATAAACTTACAGACGAAGCTTGAAGTCAAGCCAGTTAGCCTTCAAACTAAATTTGCTATGCAAATGAAAAGTAGATCAATTCCAGTCTATCTCTGGGTTTTGTTTATAAACTGAACTATTGATTTACAAACATCCTAATTGCCTTGGTGGTGGCTCAAGTAGCCTCATTAGATCATCCCTTGTAATTTGTATTTACTGAATATTATTATCTCGGCTTAAATCCATGAACTAGGCTGCAAACTGTGACCAAGAACCAAGTTGAAGTCTCATCCCTAGACCATCGCACCTCCTCCTCTTGGGAATCTGGATGCATCGCACCTCCCGTGTGCAGTAGGTGGGATGCATCGCTCTTTCCCTGTGTTACAGGTGCGATGATCAGATAAGACCTCTTCTGCTTCCAGATTTTGGTTTTTTGTTCACTCTCTTCAGCTTTATTCAGAAGTTTTGCTGTTTGTGATCAGTATACCACTGTGGAAACTCCCTTCCTTTCCATGATTCAGCCTCCATTGTACAAAGAACTGTAAATGTTTTTATGTAATGTTCGCCATTTACGGTTCTCCTTTACAGAGAAGTAGCGTAATCAAACTGTCGTCTTTTGATTTGGAAGTGTCGCAAGTGTCGTTTTCAGTCAAAGAAAAGAATCCTACTGTTCTTGATGGTCTATTACACTGTTACTCTTGTATTTGATTTCAATTAGTAGTTTTTCAAGTGTCGAAAACAATTTTCAATTCAAAATCGCAAAGTGTCGTAATTGTCTTCCTTTCGTCTTTTGAAGAGAAAATCATTAGTACTGTCGCTTAAAACGATTCAGATTTGTACTTAGCATTCTTTTTGTCATTCACACATTAAGAAAGTGAAAACAAATACATGCATGTGCATTTGCATTTAGACTGCTTGTTGATTTTGATTTAGGACAGTGCATCTAATGTGTGCTCCCTACTCTATGTTGAAATAATCCCGCTTCTATTTCCTTAGTAGCTAGGATTTTATTGCAAAAAGAATATTAAATGATTGTTTATCATATTGGATTTCATTTTAGGAATTCTATATCTACATCACATGGTGAACCTGAAAGGAAAACTTCTTAAGAAAGATCAACTGTAAAATAAATTCAATGAACATAAAACCGCTTTGGAACCTAACGCACAACATTTAGAAGTCTAGGCCAGAGACATATTCCGGCGTCGTAAAACCTGGTAACTATCGCTTTCATTGTAGGTTGGGTGATTCCTCCTCTTTGAGACGACAAGTGCCAGTACGGACTTGTGCTCCCACGTGCCATCGAGTATATATTAGGAGACCACAATAGGCTATATCCTTTATCCTTAAGAAGCTATGTCTGCCGCCCTATCAATCGCAATGCACTGAACACAACATTCGGGAAGATTGACTGTCGTACCGTAAAAAGTATTTTGCAGTTTTGCTATTGGTTTGGTAATCCCTATGTCTAGATTTCCAGAGTAGTCTCTTTCATTCCTTTTCGGACTCCTTAAAGGAAAAGGTCCATCTGAGCACTTTTCACTTCAGGCTCATTAAAAATCGAAGGTGACTAGAGTCATCTTTAGCTTTTTCTTGACTCTTAAAAAGTGAAATAGCAAGTTGTGTCAAAGCGTCTAAAATTCATTAAATTTAGAATCATTTTTCCCCTATTTTGAGTTGATCAAGTAATCCGCAATCATAGAAGAAAGTCAATCGAAACCCTGTCATTCGTGGAGATTAACGAGTCAACCGTCTTTGACTCCAGAAACGAAACTATTCCAGACAAAGCAAACTCGCTTAACTGGATCAAAGTCTAGTTTGCTTGGAACTTGTGTTCCAACATCCTCAGGGACCCCGATTACTCCAACCATCTCTAGTACCCCTACTTTTACAGAAGAATTTCTGCGGCCACAAGAGGACATTAGAACTGATCCTAGTGTAACGATAAATGCTTCTATTCTTGAATCAGCTCCATCTACAGCTGATTCGGAAGGTGTTACCGCTCTAACAACTGTCGCTGCAGAGTCTATACCTTCTTCGGCACCAGAAATATTTTACGGACTTGACGGTCTACCTCTCCCACCTGGATTGATTGTTATAGAAGAGATTGTGGAGGATCCTCCATCTAGTACTCCATTACATTTTGGAGCCAGGATCACCCTATATCCTTCTTCATTAGAAGTTAGTCTCCCTTCATCGCAAGTTCCTGTAAAATTGCTAGGAAATCTCTTGGATAGACTAGATATGTCTGAACAACTGTCGACATCTAGGACTGTGTCATCTGACACAGCAGCAGGAGAACCTTCTGCTACTACTCCAACAATGTTCGTTGGTGTACCATCTGTCCCAACTAGCTCTCAACTGCTAGATGGAGTCCATCCAGGAACTGTTTCGATAGTATGGTATGTTCCCGTTTCTTCGTCCGGAATAATATCCAGAATCTCTTATGTTGAGTCTCAACAAATTGATCCTTCACAACAATATCAATTTGGGTAGTCCTGTCCCCAAAGGCCAATCATTCCTTTGAGCATTGGATTGCCACCATATGGGGGGTAGTATACCCTTTCATTGTTTCCTCTGAGAGAACAACCATATGGGAGTTCACGACAGAATTAGGGTCATGCTGGAATTACATCCAGCGGTTGGGTGCCAATACTGCCTCAACAACTAAGAGTTGTATACTCAATGCAACAAAGCCCACCTGTGTCAAATATCCCCACGACACCGGCCATTGTGACCGTGTCGCAAGTACAAGCGTTGCCTGTTGTATGCCAAGCTCAAGTTTCTCAGGTCGTAATACAATACCCTCCTCTCTCCACGACACAGCCGCAATCACCAATTAGTGGCTCCCTAACTGGAGCGACCCAGGTTCAAATGGGTACTATTACCCCTCATCTTGGTCAAATAGCCAATATTGGACAACAACAAATGGTTTCACAACCATGGCTGGTGCAATATCAACTACCGCAATTCCAACAAGTTTACCAAGGATCTGAGCAACAAATATTTGCGAGTAATGGGCAGCCGTATATTCAAAATGGTCAACATCAATCATTTCATATTGGTTATGCCCATCAACCTCACCAAAGTTATCAACATCAAATGCACTATGTCGGTATGCAAATACCTACTTCTCAGGAAATTCCATCTTATCCTGGGTATGCTTCGCCAAACCTGAATCAACGGTTGCCCTTCGTGGCGACTTTAGAGTTACCGGATCTAAATCGGCTAACAAACGATCCAATTGCTTATGCCCCTTGGTGCCCGATGATTCCTCATAAAATTCCACCAAATATTCCTAAATTTAATGGAAATCCGGGTGAAGACCCGTTGAATCATGTGATGACCTTTCATCTGTGGTGTTTGTCCAACACTCTTCAATTAGGCTTCACCCTTTTCAATGAACGTTAACTGGTCTGGTAGCAAAATGGTACATTGAATTGCCTAGAGCTTCATTTGATAACTTTAGCACCCTTGCCACAACCTTTTTAACCCATTTTCAGTTACCAATAAGGTACGAAACAGGAACAAAGCTTCTTACCAATTTCAAATAGACGGCAACCACTCACATATCTTGATCATATCCATGAGTGGCGGTGTCATTGTAGAATGGTAAAAACACATGTTCCTGATCAGCTGTTAACTGAATGGTTTATTAAGTCATTGTTACCTTCTATCACAGAAGATGTGGCAAAGGGAGGGGTCATCACTGAAGAGCGCAATATCTAGACTTGATCTATACTCAGTCTGGCACGCTCTATGAGAAAATCCATGATGCTCCTAGACCGGAATTTTCCATTCCTCCTCCTCCTAAATCAAACAAAGACTCTCATGCCGGCGATGGTGTGATAGGTACGACTAGCACGAAAACTGTAAAGGCTACATCAAAGAAAGCTCATACAGTTTCTAGTCAAAATGCAAATGAAGAACTTCTCACCTCAGAGGTAAATGTCGTGCCAACTAACAAAGGCAAATAATCGAAGCAACCAGGGGGCAAGAAGAAAAAGAAAGGGAAAAAGAAGAAACAGGAGGAGTCGTCTCCTGAAAAATCTCCAGCAAACCATTCTGGAGAAAGGAAACCAAGTCATCCATGCTTTATATGTGATGAGGATCATTGGACGAAAGACTTTCCACATAAAGTTGAGCTTACAAAACTTTTAAGGAATTGAAAAACCTCAGTAGTATTGACTGATCCGTTTCCAAATCTAGGAACCAATCTGATTGCTAGTGACAATGCTTCCCCATCCCAAGTGCTCATGTTGTCCATCGAAGCAGCAAAATGATGCTTTGATATCAACAAGGAATAAAGATTACGGGAATCCACAGCTGTTGAACAATAAGGCTACTGATCAACCTAGTAGTTTGACAACAACTTCGACCGAAGTTGTGCCACCCATCATTCCTAAGCTAACGATAAAGCTGCCAAAGGGAGTAGTACACAAATCAACATTTAATCCTCGTGCCAGAGGAGCACAAAATTATAATATAGTAAGAGGACCTGGCCCAATCGTCGTCTGCTATGTCGACACTAGAGGTACTACAAAATTTCCCCTCCCAAAAGCAGGCTCTATTATCAGCAATAGGTGGGATTGACCAAGCGGATTCCAATCTTGTGGCCTTAAATCATAAAGGATATGACCCTCAGTTACTAGCTCAACTTGCTTTCCTTATTCAAGTGAAAGCCCTCAACAAAACTATTCGTTGAACGATTATTGATGAGGAAGAATCTACATGTATTATGTCGATGAGTTGCTGGAAAACTTTGGGCTCACCACCCTTGTCACAATCGTCAATGACGTTGAAAGAATTTGATAGATGAACATACACTCCATACGGGATTTTGAGTAACTTGCAAGTCGAACTAGGGGGCAAGATAGTAGAGATTGATGTTGAAGTTATCGACGGAAACCTTGATTACAACATCCTACTAGGAAGGCCCTGGATATATGCTATGGCCACTATTGTGTCGACATACTTCAGAAAAATTGCATTTGCTTTCCAAGGAGGAATTACAATCATTGACCAACAAACGTTTCTCCCCAATAGTTCACAAGTTACAAGAAGCATTCCGATGATACACGGGAGCTCTCAGTCGCTTCAAAATATCAGAGTAGGCCTACTAAAAGACTCGACATTAATGGGTACTTTTGCCCTACCACCTCCAAACAATCTAGTGGAAGTGGCCATAGTGGGAACCTACAATATGATATCTTCTAGATTCAGAAGATTCCTGAACATTTGATAGCATGGATCATCGCCATTTTAGAAATATTGTAGCAATCAATCTTCTTGGCCTGGGGGGCAAACCCAAATCGACGCTCACCGAGTGTTTGGATAGATAGGTCTAAGGAATATGGTATCTCTTCAAATCCTTGGTTGA
Organism: Pinus taeda; assembly: GCA_000404065.3. NCBI lineage: Eukaryota > Viridiplantae > Streptophyta > Pinopsida > Pinales > Pinaceae > Pinus > Pinus taeda. The sequence goes on from APFE031621640.1 coordinate 108,721, forward strand.
ATATATATTCTAGAGATGAAGGAATCATTCAGTCAATGATGATGGGAGAGGCACCATGGGAATATTACCACCATTGTTCCCATCTTCTGGATTACCACGAAGATTATTTCAGGAACCTTAATCATCCTTCAGTTTTTTATTTTCTATCAAATACTGTAAATACAGTGGATTATGAGGATAGTTATTTTGCTGTGTCAACCTCATTTAAATATGAAACAACTCCATTTCCAAATCCAAGTCGAGTCTTTCAAAGATCTCGAAGGTAAACCTTCATTCCAACCACCGTGTTGAATGCAATGAAACTTGGGGGGCATGCACCTCGATTTGCGTTATTATGTTGGGGGCATGCGAACTTATAACAAGCATAGCTTTCATTTCAATCTTGTGTAAACATGAAACTGAATCTGAGCATATGTTGTCACATGGTTCAATTTCATTAAAAAATAAACCAGGCCACGAGCAGTGTTACCGCAAGGTTCAAGCTCGTTAAAAAATAAACCTACCACGAGCAGTTTTTATGAGAAGTTCAAGCTCGTTAAAAATTAAACCTAATAAATGATCAAATGTTCCCCTAGAGTTTAAGATCATTAAAAAATGAACCAACCTCCAGTAAATAGCCATTGCAAATGCATTATCATCAGCTTCTGAGCCCTGGCCATGTTCTTACCATCACCTCCACTCTGTTTAGCCGATCATACGCCTCCATTTGATTGTTTACCCTTTTGAGGAACAATTGTGAAGAGTGATTCTGTTAGCCATCCTTGTGACACTGCCGTGATTGGAAAATTCCAAACCTTACCTGGAATCAATAGCTACTTGAAAATATCACTCGTTCCTCAAAAAGAAGTATCCTTTAAGCTCTTTTCAATTGAATCGTAAAATATGAAAACATTGTCGATTAGTTGGCCACTCCAGCTCGTTAAAGCTATCGGGAGGGCTATCCATCCTCTAGATTTTAATATTTTAGGACCTGAGGGATTATTACACAAAAAGATCGAGTGCTTGTCTTGTTCGGCTCGTTTAAATTATCGAAAATTCATCCCTTTCGTATTATTTTATACTTTTTTGGGCTTAAGGGATTATATGATGAAAAAGGATTACTGGAGTTTCCTTTCCGTACATTTCAAACTCTCTAGAATTGAAAAAGGATCGAGTTGTATTTGTCGTTAAACTCATTAAAACCAATAGCGACAAACTTGTCCATAGAGACAAGAACGAGTTTCACCATCACTAGGCTCGTTAAAACATAGTGACGAGTTTGCCTGAAGGGAAAATTATAGAAAAAGCATATGTTATCCTCCTCAAGCTTGATAAAAATAAATAGGTACTAGTCAGCAATGACTTGGGAAAATTGGGAAGAAAACTTGAAGAAACTTTATTGGTAGCGAGTCGCTCTTGAACATGACACTTTCACTCCATCACCATGATTGAGTCGGGTTGGGTTATTCCATTCACCAGTCATACTACCATTGGTCCATCGTACCATCCATCTTTGGGGTTAATGCTACCAATCCATTTCAGTGTCGCTGATATGTTCAAGAGAAGTTGATCAGAGAATTCACCAACCTAGCTTGTAGCTCACCCACTACAATACCTTCATGCTTCATTCTTTCATGACCGCCACCCTGAACCCTGTATCATCAGATCGTTTTCACCTCCACAAAATCATTTGCTCCGTTCCGTGTCATAAATGTGGGATTCATTAAGGCCCTCCTACGACGGGTCACTTCTTGTCAAAGACAACTCATTATCCAAGGAGTCGACCTAGGAACAACCCTTTCAGTACTTTGAAGCTTGCATGCCTCAATGGCAAGTTTCTCACTTCCGGCAACAGGTTCACATCAATGGCCCTCGACCGAAAGATTTTTCCTGGTGTTCGATGCCAAGTCCCATTTTCACACCACGCGAATTATACTGTAGTACCTTGAGGGTCATCATCATTATCAGTGATTCCTCTCGTGCCTATTAACAACTTACATCATTGGTTGGTAATCAGGTGATGTCTTTCCATGTTCAACTCTAGAACATTTTTCACATGGATCGACTTGTACTTCGGGCGAAGATTGGACAAGTTTTAAGACCCTGGATCTAGTTTCATCCATCTGGGCTACGATATATTCATGAGAATAAAGACATCAAATGTACATCGTTGCTGCACAGATGATCATCCGAATCAAAGGATGATGGCTCTGTCAGAATCATCAATATGCCATATAGGCGGTTGTCTGTCCTATGTACATGAAAATGAATTTATAAAGTTGAGCATGGGAATGCGCACCTCAACTAGATCATGAAAATTTTATGAAGATAATGTATTGTATTGTATCTTATTACAGGTCGCCTTCCAATTCGGAAAACCTTGGATCCTCATGATAAAGCATTTCACCTGACATCAAAAGATTTTCGACCTCATGCTTTAGGGGGAAACTGTTATAGACATATTTGGGAACTGCAACCCCAATCACATATGTCCATAAACCAAGGGCTTCTGAGTCCCTAAAAGGTATTGTTTCATGCCCTAAAGGAACAAGGTCAGCTGATTACATCATCTCCCAGAAGTTCTCCATAGAAAACTGCTCAGAATTGGTCAAAACTAGACCATACAGATTGCTCAGTGCTAAAGGTGCGATGCATCTCACCTGCTCAGTGCAAAAAGTGTGATGCATACTGGAAAGCCATTTTGTAGGGTGCGATGGGTCAGAGTAGACAAATGGCAGAGACAGTTTTCAAGGTGGATGATCACACAATCTTCCAGAAGCTTCTCCTGTGACACTTCCCTCTCTGAATTCGCCCAGGGATGAGTAAGAGATCATCAACCTCCAAGTGGAATCAAGAACTATCAGAGAGAAGACACTTATCAAAATCCCATAAGTTGACTCACCCCCCTTGCAATCATCTATATATGGATCCCTCATCCCAGAGATCCATAGGTTAGAATCTTGTATCTTGTAAGGAAGTGCTATTGGTTTCCTGGTGGAACATCATAGTGTTGGGTGATCTAAGCTTTTCATGATGTGAAGAAGGGATTTCATGCTGGGAGGATGACGCTGGGTCAGATCAATGGGTTGTAATCCTCTCTTCTAATATTTACATCAATAAATCTATTCAAGTTTTCCTCCAAATTCTTGTATGTTTGATGATATGTGCATTTGTGTGGTCAATATATATCTGGTCCTATATTGTTTATGATTGTAGATCTCTACACATTGAAGGTATTATGCTGCTTTGACTTTATAGATACTCTTTGAAGCGGAGTGGTCAAGGAAAGAGCGGCCAAGATCTGTCAGAGAGGAGAAGGAGCAAGCAAGGAACCGAGCAAAAGATTGAGGTTGGTATTCTTTGCTCCCCTCCTATATACTCTTCGTAAAGGAAAACGAAAGTAACTTTAATCTGTTTGTTTCTAAGATAGCTACCCATCTTAGTGGGACTAGCAGCTCTTCATAGACACTAGATTTCCCGATAACACATGGATATTAAATGCTCATTGTCCTTCTTGGCTAATATCTTCCTTTCATGGATACCAAATCCCCATCATTCCTCTTGGTTTTAGGAAATGAGATAGCATCAAAATTATGGGTTCTTTTCTTGATTCCAAGAATTATACCAACCAAAGAATAACTTGACCTACAATATGTGGAGAGGGAGACAACTTGGTGATCCAGAGATCAAAAAATAGGCTCAAAAATGGAAGTGCTCGGAATCTCCCAAAATCAATGTCAAGTCGTAGTGTTCATCATCTGTGATGTCGTATGAGGAAGTTATGGCATTATAAAGTTTTTGACTGATAGTTAAAAATTCAAATCAAGGTTTATTGGCTTGCTGACTGGGCAGTCCGTACAACTTATGTCATCAGTTGACTGTGTAGGGTACGGTTGGCAATGAACCAATCAGATCATGACTTGTGGCATCATCGTACATGTGCAGGTGGCACATTTTGATTAGAGGTTGGGTTTGAGGTGGCCCAATAAGTGGCTATGACATGGCCCTCTATCATTGGACAAAATTTTTATAATGGGCCCAAGGGCCTCGACAAGGTTTGACCCCTAGACCTCCTGCACAACAACACAATGCTCTAGCACTAAGCCACAACGTTGGTTCTTAACAACCATAGGTCATCGGTTATATTTAAAGTCAATTTGAAACAAGTGCGTTTAATTTTTCATGTTTCGTTATTTTGGCTTGATGATGAGTCCATTTGTATGGGACTTTTGGGATGAGAATTTACATGTCATCCGGTATGTCTACAGTTGTGTCAAGCACTCACTTATAGAAGTGTTTCGATCTGAATCTTGTTTGTGAATTTGATCTTTGGTAAATATTATGCAGAAGATGACCATGGTAATGTGGACAAAGCTAAGCATGTCATTGAACAAATGCAACCACTACATCTAAGAGTATAAGTTTCGACTAAGGACAATGAAGCAAAGTATAAAGAAATCTATGTTGAGCATAGTTACTATGATTTCCAGGTGGAAAATCAAGTTTGGGTTCAATAGAAGAAAGACTTCAAGGTGAAGTTTGTTTAAGCTAAAAAAGAGATGGTTTTGGAGAGAAAGCTCACATTCCATGCATCGAATTTTTTTTTCCTACATGTTTAGAAGAATTGCAACAAGCCACAATTCTTGTCAATAAGATAAGGAATTTCCGCAAAAGGCAGGTGGAGTACCTTGATTGGGGCTTAAATGCACCACTTCAAATAGAAAAAGAAGGATTAAGATCAGGAAAATTAATGATATTTTTCCTCGCTTATTTGTTGATTGAAGCTAGACTTTTGGGGGTCCAAATGTTCTTAGCGGGGAGGTATGACCTGGAGATAAAAAATAGGTTCAAAACTGAAAGTTCTTTGAATCTCCTGAAACTAACGTCAAGTCGTAGTGTTCATCATCCTTATTCAAACAATGCTTGAACCAGCTCAATCCAAAATAGTATCAAGAAGTTATGGCTTTCTAATGCTTTTGACCAACAACTGAAAAGTCAACGACAGGGTTGACTGGGCTACTGACTGGGCAATTTGTATAACTGACATCATCAGCAAATAGTGCAAGGTACAGTTAGTGGTGGAACAATTAGGTCTTGAGATGTGACACCATCGTACAGGTGCATGTGGCACATTTTGATTTGTGGTTAGGTTTGAGGTGGCCCAAAAATAGGTTGCCACATGGCCCAATCAGAGGGTGCCAGGTGGCCCTCTATGATTGGAATTTTTTTATAACTTGCCCAAGGGCCTTGGCATTATTCGACCCCTAGACATCCTTCATTACAACACATTGATCTACTACTAAGCCACGATGTTGGTTCTTAAAAACCATAGGTCATTAGTTATATTTAAAGTCAATTGTTTCAGCATTTGGGAGGAGGGGTTAAGCTGTAAGAACTAACTCTTGGTCACACTACCATCATATTCCCACAGCATGGGCAGACTGGAGTGGGTGGGCCACTTGGCCCTAGCTCGCGGACCTATTGGCACCCATAGGACCCTTGGCGGACAAGCAGGGGGTGCGTTGGCAGAGAGGGCGAGGACTAATCCCCAACCTTGGTTACATGCACTCTCTACAGGATAGTGCAGAAGGTTAGGTAGAGGGGTTAGGAGGATAAAACTTGACCCCCAATTCTTGTCACACGGTTATGACCAATGGAGGAAACAGTTAGAAGCAAAATCTGGTGAGGGTAGGATGTTGGACTTGCGCCCCCCCGCCCCCGCCCATATTGCCATGATGTGAACCTATCCCAATAGAATAGGAACTAAGCCAGCGGGGGCAAACACTTAGCCTCGGACCCTCACCACATTGCATTTATATGACCCTAATTTGGCATTTAAGGGTTATTGGCGAATTTACACAAGCGACAAAATGCACCTTTTGTGCTAGGAATCTTTTCAGCACCAGGTGAAATTGTTGCTAAGCGGACTGTGTAAAGGGTGAAATCTACGTGCGGTTAGCATGTTTCTCCAATTTTGCAGGACATATAACAATGCTTAGCTTGGAGAAGCATATCTTGCTCTATTTTAACCTTTTTGAGCTCAAGAAGAGACTAGATAGGGATTTTTGAGTGTTGTGGACTCAATGGCATCCTCATTTTTATGATTTGAGGACTACATGATGGAATTTTTTCAGATTCATGTCCTTTAGTGCCAAAGACAATCAAAGTTTTGCAGCAAGTTTAACACATTTTTTAGCATGGAGAGAGCCTAGTCATAGGTTTTCCATCCTTCTAGTTTCATTTGCAATAGTTGTTAGTGTTATCACCCCAAGAAACTCTCCTAGGTTGTATCTCGGAGATGCTCGGGAACATTACAAAACTCAACAAAATGTTGGAAATGGATGAATGGAAGGAATGATGCTTATCCAAGCCAGATAACCGCTTCTACTATGCTTAACACCAGACATGGGTGAACACCCCTAGACTACAAGGCTTTAGACCACCAATCACTCACAATTTAAGGAATAGGTGTAGATGGAGAATACTGACCACACCAGCAGATGCACAAGACCATGTGATGGTTGGCTGCAACCAGTAAAGAGGTTTGCAAATCTATTTCCTAATACACAGACAGGATGACAGCTCTCTAGCACTAAAATAACAGAAGCCTGCATAACACATTCAATGATACATACTAGATTCTAACACAGAGGTGGGATGACAGCCCCTCAAATGCTAAATATCAAGAGCACATGAAAAATGCATAATAGGCACAACCTAGAACAGAGAAGAAGTGGAAAGTGAGCAAGTAACAGCAAAAGAAGCTTGTATTAGCTGAAAATGAAGACCAGACGTTACAAGTATCAAAGTAGTTATAGTATCTAGAAGTTGAAACTTACATCAAAACAACAATCATCAACCCATCTCCTAGATTACATCTATTTTCTGGGTATATATAGAGTTTCATTTCAAAGATGTTCTGATGTTCTATGCGTGGAGGGGTCATAATGGACCACCAACCGCATTAACTCCTTGATGGAGTCTTTGCTACAATTTGACTGTGTCTGCAAATGGATTTGACGTTCTTGGATGTGCTGAGTCCTCTCAGGTAACTGGAGTGTCGTGTGGGATGACATCCCATAACTAATGAATGCATTTACCTGCTCGGCTTTGCACTTTCCTTCCTCAGGCATGCTGTTTGTTGAATGCGGTGGTTGAAGATTTATTACACCAAGAGCGGAACATTGTCCTTCTTCTTCCTTCAGGCGCATGGGATAGGCTATGAACATAGACAATATGGCGGAGGCATGAGGAGAAAGATCAACTGTTGAATCACGTGGATCGAGGACGGGAAACATTTTGCAGAGGGTATCAGGAGAAAAAGGGAGCGGAAAAATGTGATCCGTTGGATCTCGGGCGGGTAGATCCAACGGCTATCATGCGGAAAAGATGCACGGGGGGTTAACGCGCGGGGAAGGTGGGCTTAAGCGGTAAGTAGAATTGATTGCACTACTTTTGGAGGGGAGCAGAAATCGTACAAGGGCAAGCGATCAAAATCATCAGGTGACACGTGGTGGATAGGACAGGACAGAAACAACTTTCCTCGTGAGATAACGCGTGGTCAGTTTGAGGGCACGGGATGAGCGAAGGTCGTTCGATCAAACGGATGGAAGGCGGAGGGAGATATGGGATCGGGATGGATGAGGGTCATTGGATCTTGTTAGGACTGATCAGACGGTGGAGGAGCAATCGCAATATCACGTCAGTGGAAGACAGGGGGCATAGCCTTATACACATGCATTGCGATTTGCGATAGTGACTGAAGCCCAGACCCGATAAGGAATTAACTGCTTTTAAGAATATCGCATCGGCGGAAATCAAGGGGCTTGGGCCTTTACACAGACATGGATGCGATTGCGATGAGTTACGAAAGCGCTAAGTTTCATGGTCGGGTCCCATGGAAGGTTTGAGTTTTTCACTTAGGACTGGGGCTAAAAGGGGCTTTGTCGGATTTCGGAAGGTTTATTCGGGAAATGGAGGGAAACAGAGATTGCAAGAGTATGAGAATATAGGCAGAGTGAAGGAAAAAACGGAGGTAGCGGGGTGAAAGGGAGTAAGCAAGGTGAAGGAGAAGGAGGGCGATAACTGGTGCAGACCTCTTCTAAGAAAAAAACCAAGGACCAAGCTGGTATTTGGTCCTCCAAATGCTGAAGTATGTAGCAGAGCTAACATTGGCTCCATCTGGGGATGAGATCCTCCCTGCGAGGTCTCAAAAAATGCAGACCAATGCCTTCATACAAAACAAGCTTAAAAACATTGCATAGTATTCCATTGGGCATGGAGTCTAGTTAAGTCTATGCTAAAAAGAACACATCAAAAGCCCAAATATTAAAAAACGGCCCATTTATTGGGCTATCAAAATTGTTTCACCTTCTCCTGATGAACCTGCCTATCAGCCGGTTCATCAAAAATCTGCAAAATGGGGTTGATTTGATCCTCTACCTCAAAGAGTTTAGGGTATTTAATCTCATCAGGTAGAGGAGGTTTATATTTGGTCCCCTCTCTATATGCTCTCATCGGACTAAGATCCAGAGGGGAACTGAACGAACAAGGAGCTTTTTGCATCTCTGAAGCTGATTCTTCTCTAGCAGTACTAGGTTGTATATCTCCAAATTGTATATTCTCAACTATAGCCTTCTCTTGCAGAGATACACAAGAATTCTTGGGCTTACCTGATCCTGATGCTCCTTTCTGTGATGTTTTCTTCGAGTTAATGATCTTCTCAGGATCAGGCACTGGAATAGCTAGTGATTTCTGTGGATTTCTTCGGGTGTGTCTCACAAACTGAGCCAGGACTATAATGAGGAGTCGCCAAAGATTGGTCATCCTCCAGTGGAGTCACCAGATAGATGATTACAACCAGAAATGTGCCCATACTTTCTCTATCATCAAAATCTGGAACTGTGTCCTCTCCCAGGGAAGTTGAGCTTCAATCTCCTCTCCTCAGCAATGGCGCCAATTAATGTTATCACCCCAAGAAACTCTCCTAGGTTGTATCTCGAAAATGCTTGGGAACATTGCAAAACTCAAAAAAATGTTAGAAATGGATGAACGGAAGGAATGATGCTTGTCCAAGCCAGATAACCACTTCTACTATGCTTAACTCCAGACATGGGTGAACACCCCCAAACTACAAGGCTTTAGACCACCAATCACTCACAATTTAAGGAATAGGTGAAGATGGAGAATACTGACCACACCAGCAGATGCACAAGACCATGTGATGGCCGGCTGCAACCAGTAAAGAGGTCTTCAAATCTATTTCCTAATGCACAGATAGGATGACAGCTCTCTGGCACTAAAATAACAGAAGCCTGCATAACACATTCAATGATACATACTAGATTCTAACACAGAGGTGGGATGACAGCCCCTCAAATGCTAAATATCAAGAGAACATGAAAAATGCATAACAGGCATAGCCTAGAATAGAGAAGAAGTGGAAAGTGAGCAATTAACAGCAAAAGAAGCTTGTATTAGCTGAAAATGAAGACTAGTCACTGCAAGTATCAAAGTAGTTACAGTCTCCAAAAGTTGAACCTTACATCAAAACAACAACCATCAACCCATCTCCTCGATTATATCTGTTTTCTAGGTATATATAGAGTTTCATTACAAAGATGTTCTGTTGTTCTATGCATGGAGGGGTCATAATGGACCACCAACTACTTTAACTCTCTGATGGAGTCTCTGCTACAATCTGACTGTTTCTGCAAATGGATTTGACGCTCTCAGATGTGCTGCAGTCCTCTCAGGTAACTGGAGTGTCGTATAGGATGACATCCCATAACTATTGAATGCATTTACCTGCTCGGCTTTGCACTTTCCTTCCTCAGCCATGTTGTTTGTTGAATGCGGTGGTTGAAGATTTACTACGCCAAGAGTGGAACGTTGTCCTTCTTTTTCCTTTGGGTGCACAGGACAGGCTATGAACACGGACAGTATGGCGGAGGCATGAGGAGGAATATCAACCGTTGAATCACATGGATCGACGAAGGGAAACATTTTGCAGAGGGTATCGGGAGAAAATGAGAGCAGACAAACATGAGTCGTTGGATCTTGGGCGGGTAGATCCAACGGTTATCCGACAGAAAAGATGCACGGGGAGTTAACGCGCAGGGAAGGCGGGATTAAGCGGTAAGCATAATTGATCGCACCGCTTTTGGAGGGGAGAGGAAATCGTACAAGGGCGAGCGATCAAAATCATTAGGTGACGCGTGGCGGATAGGACAGGACAGAAACTGCTTTCCCCGCGAGCTAACGCGCGGTCCGTTTGAGGGCGCGGGATGAGCGAAGGCCGTTTGATCAAACGGATGGAAGGTGGAGGGAGATATGGGATCGGGATGGATGAGGGCCATTGGATCTTTTCAGGACTGATTGGACGGTGGAGGAGCGATCGCAATATCACGTTGGAAGAAGACAAGGGGCATAGCCTTATACACATGCATTTCGATTTGCAATAGTGATTGAAGCCCGGACCCAATAAGGAATTAACTACTTTTAAGAATATCGCATCGGTGGAAATCAAGGGGCTTGGGCCTTTACACAAACATGGATGCGATTGCGATGAGTTACGAAAGCGCTAAGTTACATGGTCGGGTCCCACGGAAGGTTTGAGTTTCGCGCTTAGGACTGGGGCTAAAAGAGGCTTTGTCAGCTTTCAGAAGGTTTATTTGGGAAATGGAGGGAAAAAGAGATTGCAGGAGTATGAGAATATAGGTGGAGGGAAGGAAAAAACAGAGGCAGCGGGGTGAAAGGGAGTAAGCGAGGTGAAGGAGAAGGAGGGTGATAACCAGTG
>APFE031621657.1:0-11762 GCA_000404065.3 Pinus taeda
GTTTTCTCTTAAATGGGTTTTGACGTAAAATCTTTCATCTCTTTGATGTGATGGGATATCTCTTTGATGTGATGGGATCTTGATTTACTGTTGACATCATGATAACTTCATGATGCATTGTTATGTTTATTGATATACTGGAAGTGGTTATGGCTAGTTGCTAGATTTCTAATTGATGAGAAGGTGTAAATTGGTAAAACATATGACACACTGATTCACACCCTCTCTATGCCCTCCACCCCTCTAAGTGTGCTCTTGGGTATAACACCTCTACCCACTAAAGCTCATATTCTAGAAGACTCTCCTCTTTCCCTGATTTCATATAATTTTTAGGGTTTTAGCCCTTTTTCTTCTATGATTTTCTTTTGAGAAAACCTCATTCATGAAGCTTGAGGTATTGACTACTCCTTTAATAGACTCAGTTTTTTTTTAACTATAGACCTAGATTTTTTTTGTTTCCTCTTGTTTCCTTGATTTTTAGTTTCTTTTCTAGCCCACAAAATCTCTCCTTGGGTATTAATGACTAAACAAATTGATTCTTGAGCAAGAACTACTCCCATGTTTCACCTATCTGTTATATTCCATATAAAACTAATATATTTATGAAACTAAAATGACATAAACTTTGTTCAGGGTTCTTGGGATTTTCATATATTTCCTTTTCCATTTTAGTTAGACTATTAAGCAAATAAAAGGAAGGTTAACTATCTTGTTACCTTCAAAGTGCATTACCAATTTGAGATGATAGAAGAATATAAACCCATAACACCTGTTACAAGTTACATATTTTTGGATGATGAATGAGACATCATGTCATTTTATCTTCAATAACCCTTTGGGAATCCATTTTGTGCAATTCCCTATTTCTTCGAGGTTCTTGAGCAAATGCTTCTAGCTATCATCATCCATTGGAGGTACCAGCGGATTCGTGTATGAGAACCAAGAGAAATCTTAAGAATGGAAATTTATCTTAAAAATTAGGAACATTGTCAAATCTTACAAGTCCTTAATATCAAAACTGTAAGATGTTTGGTGACATTGTTGTAAACATATTTAAAATTCTAATGATTTTATATAGACTCTATTAAATAATATTGATTTCTAAGAGGAAAAAATTCAAATTATAAAATTTGGACAAAGCACTTTAAAAAAATAAAAATTAACAAATCTTTCTTTCCTTTTTTAAATAGAAGATTAGCCTACCTACAAATATTAGCCCCTATAAATTTTTTTAATAACAATTTTATTACCACCATTAAACTTTCCACTTTAAATAAACTTTTAAAATCTCAATGCATCCAATTCACTTCTAAATACTAGACCACAGATCTGGTTCACTTCTAAATACAACACCCATAGCTCAGAACAAGTGATACGCAACGCACATATAAAAAAGAGAAACTTACTTCTTTTCGGTGTATCAAGTACTTCTAAATACAACACCCATAGCTCAGAACAAGTGATACGCACATATAAAAAAGGAGAAACTTATTTCTTTTCGATGTATCAAGTACTTCTAAATACAACACCCATAGCTCAGAACAAGTGATACGCACATATAGAAAAGAGGAACTTATTTCTTTTCTCTGTATCAAGTAATGAAACTGATGGACTGCGAGAGATATTTATCATTTTGAATTGTGGTGTAGAAATATATTCATGCTACCAATCATGCCCCATCATAAATCTGCTACCAAATTGAGAATGTGGGAATGCACCATGATCAACTCTAGTCAAAATCATTTAGAATTACATCATTTTTTATCACCACTATATATCATGGATTGAATCTCACCATCATGACATGGTATGATATGGAAAAATTAAATTTGAGTGACATGATAAGTGAGGATGGAATATATATGAGGACTTATGCTGATAGGAAATGGAGTTTTAGTTTTAGAATAATCAAAACGCATGTAGATAAGAATAAAAGGATTGTTTTCTATTTTGTAAAAAATTGTATTTTTGAATAATAATTTAAGGTTAAAAATTGTTATTTTAATATTGTAACTTTGTTGATGGACAAAATTGAGTATAGATGTTGTTGTTACTCATGATGATTGTTGTTTTTTGTTAAAGTATTTATGAAGATGTTGATTGACAACTTGAGTATAGATGTTGTTATTATTTATGATGATTGTTGTTTTTTGTTAAAGTATTTATGAAGATATTTTTTGATATATGTATTTTTAAAGATTTTATTTTGAAAAGATTTCATGACAAGGATTGCATGAAATTCTTAAAAAAAAATTATTTATTTGGTAATTTCACGATGTGTGGTAAAAACGCGTGCTTGAAAACTTGTAGAATTAGTGTTGGTTGGAAATTTTGAATATCCTAGTTTTTTGGAAGCGAATATTTAAATTGAATCCATGGATTAAAATCTCTCCAAAATAATAAACAATTTGAATCATATTTATCCCCATATTATTTATTAAGCTGCAAAAAAATTGGTACTAATCAAACTAGAAAATGTGAAAATATTTGGTAGCAAAAAAGAGTCTTTTGAACTTCATCAATCAATATCCTAGTTTTCTAACTAAGTTCTCATTCAATTGCCTTGCGAATTAGTTTTCACAATTGAACAAGTATTCTCCCTACTCGATAGCTGAAATTTAAATTGATGTAACAAATTAATATTAAACTCTTTTTTAGTTAATAGATTTTGAAAAATCTTTATTCCAGGCTAATTTAAACTATCAAATCTTTATTTTAGGCTAGTTTAAGTATTATGGCCCTAAAAAAATTAAATCAATTGTACTTTTATTAATCATTGGAGAGAGAATTTTTCTTCTTCTTAGGATTTCTTCATTTAGAATGAATTGTAATAATATTTAGAAAACAAACTTTTAATTGAAAAAGTTTCCCTATAATCATAGTTGAAAAAATTAGAAAATCAATATTGAGAAAATGAATTTAGTATTTTGTCACAAAATATATATAACTATATTAAATAAATGTAAAATAAGTTATATATAATAGATATAAGTATATACCTATTTCTTAGCATAACAGTTTTTTTAAGTTTTTAAGGTTATGATGAACTTAAGTAATTTCAATAGAATAAAGAGTAGATATATTCATTAATTATGAATTAAGCATAACTTTCCGAGCCTTTTTACAAAAGGCCAAAATATTCCTTGGAATAATAGGGGAGAACAAATCATATTCCCAACCACTCAAACTACTATTAAAAGCAACTATAACTCACCACAACATTAAACATATAAAAAAAATTGATTAATATAGTTAAACCTATAAAAACTAAACACTAATTTTTAAATATATTAATTTATAAAAATTAAAAAAAAAAATTATAAAATAAAATATTTAATATATTTAAAATAATTATTTATAAAATTTGATAAAATTATTAAAATAAAAAATTTATATATATATAATCTTTAAAGGATTAAAAATACATAAAACAGTAAAACGAAATAAACAGTAAAATTCCACCCTGATTAATGCCGTGATAATTAGAACATAGATTTGCCATAAATACCTATACGACCAAGCTTTAATTAAAGCGGGGCCAACTTTAATTATAAATCAGATGTGCCAAAGATGCTGGTTGGCACCAACCTTAATTACAAGACACATTTGTCGTAAAGAGACACAGTCTAGTCCCAAACGAGACTTTAGGGTTGCCTTCATAGAACATTCCAAACTTTACTTTTTCGGTATTCGTGTGTCAATTTTCCATTTCTTTTCCAAAAAATATTCGTCGAATCAAATCATTGGCGAAAAAGAGTCGTTTGTATTCACCTCTACCCATCTTTTCAAGTTTTACGGAAATTGAAGATCACATGTCGAGCACTGTGAATTGATGTAATCATTACAAGTGGATAGACTTTAACAGACTTCAATGATTTCCGCCGGGGATGGCGGAACGCGTTAAAGGCAAAACACAAGTGGGGTCAACCGCCCAAACTGGTCGTCTCAGCGATTGAAATTTGAGTCCAATCTGGATAGAGAACTGCGTCATCGGGCGAATTACAGAGATCTCGACGAATAATATCTGACTGCAGGCGACGTCCATGATATGCCATGGCCACATAGTCCGTCAAGCTGGAGATTGCCCTTCACTTTACGATCCACAATGGAAATCTGTGTGTATTACGGACGTTTTGTCAAAGATGATTGAAAGTAGCAGGCGATGAAATGACCTAAATTCGCCCGGCGTTGGTGGACGGGTCACGGCACTCTCGATTAGACGCCAGAAAACTGGAGTTCAAGAGCGAGAACATATTATCATCACCAATTTTACTTTCTATATGTAAACGCAGGCATGCAAAATTATTATTATCCACCACTTTCCTATAGACAACAATTAATAATAACAAATTGACAAGTCCTTTGAACTAATGCATGGATTGAGGGAGAAAAAAAAAAGGAAATCCATTGGCGAATGTAAATCGTGTTTCAAGATTTGAAGGCACATCCTGGTAATCGAAAAGTGCTCAAATTGTGATCGGCACGTACGTTGACGGAACGCGTTGAATTACTTTTCCAAGTAGATGAAAGAGATGTATGTCACTATATAGCTCTTTGAATTCTTCTGACAAGAGACTCTTTTTTTCCTTGGATAAGGTGGGTGGTAAGCCCTCCCCCTTCTAATATCATTTCTTCTTTTGTAGGCACCACCACCCTTACGGTTTGTTTCCTTCCACCTCTTTTCATAATCTAGCTATTAATTCCCACCCCCACTTTAATTTGAAAATTTGTGTATCTTGTTCTTGGTATCTTTTTCTCAATCCTAGATTGAACAAGGTTATATTGGACCATTTTTTGGAATTGATCCATGAGTAAATTTATAGAAAAACGCACACCTTCTCACTTCTCACCTACTCCAAATCTACTTTTATAGAAGATTTGATCTATACAAAGAAACAATAGAAGTGTTTAGTCTAACCTAAGTGATGGAGTGAAACTAAATGAAACTTACCCAATGGCAAAGTGTTAGAATCGCTTGGATAATGCACTCAAGAGATGATGCACATAAGTTTTTATTTACAAATAGGAGTTGGGACTCCCCATCCTTATTTTACAAAAAGTGGTGGGTAAATTTTAATGTTAGTTTAGAGAATATGAAAACTAATCCTATTTAGGTTCATTCTCAACTCCTCGTCTTTCCCTCTTTCTTTAGTCAGTAAATGTATTTAAATAAATTGGGAATATTCTTGGTTTTAATTATATAGCAAATACATATTTTCAATAGAATTTGGGTTATAAAAGTTTGTGTTTTTGCTGAGAGAGATGTCATTTATATGTCATCTAGCAAAGCAAGATAGTCAATTAATGTGACACAAGTTTCGGAAGCAAACTTGGAATCAATAACACAACTTAATTCACCATATGCGCATTAGATGAAATATTATTTTAGTTAACACATTTAAAAATAATTGATTGAACTACTAATTAAAAAATTGTCATGGGTAACTTCAACTAAAAAAATAAATTAATTTATTATAACATATAATAAATCATATTAAATATAAAACAAAATGAATTTTCAAACTTCACATTATAATATAATATGTATTATTTATAATGATTATAATACTATCAAAAAAAAAAAATTCAATGATATATTATACTTATCAAACATGAAATACAAATAACCATAATAAAGAATAAATTTATTATCATAAACTAACTTTCCACAAAATTAAACATTCGATATTTTAATTTTATAAATAATTTAATATGAATTTTTATAAAAATTTGTTTATTTTTATTAAAATATAATATCAAACATTTATACATTAATAAATATCTCAAAAATTCAGTTATATTTTAAAATCTGGTTATTAAAAAAACAAAAGAAAACAATTAAACTTTACCATGATAATATTAATGCTGTCTGTGCTGAAGGTGGGCGAATAATAATTACAAAACAGATGTGCATAAATGCTTATGAGGATAAACCTTAATTAGAAGACATTTGTCATAACGACAGTTTCAGTTTCAGCCCAAAAAGTCTTTAGGTTTGAGATCATTGAAGATTCCATCACTGTTTCGCTCTTTTCTGTGTGAAATCTTCTTTCTTTTCGATAAAGATATTCGTCCACGAGAAATGGTTGTTTATTTCCACCGTTTCCGATCTTTTTCAAGTTCAACGGAAATTAAAAATTACATATCCAGCACAGTTTCATTTACTGTGAATCGCATTTAATCTTTACAAGTGAATATGTGTTCAGAGACTTCAATGGTTTCCGCAGACGATGGCCGAACGCCTTAAAGCGGGTCGGACGCAAAACGCAACACGGATGAATGTGGGGTCAGCCGCCGAAGCTGCTCGGCTCAGGCGATTGACTGCAATCTGGATAGAGAACTGCGTCATCGGGCGAGTTACAAAGATCTCGGCCAATAATCTGTGACTGTTGAAGCGACACCGATGATATGCCATGGCCAGAGAGTCCGTCAAGCTGGAGATTTCCCTTCAATTTACGATCCAGAACTGATGTCTGGTGAATCAGGTAACTCAGCGGGACTTGATCCGGGAACGCAGCTCTTGACTTCCGCTCCATCGTAACGCGGATTACCTCGTTTACCATGGCGTTGGACAGAGCCCGAACGGGGCTCATTGTGCCTGCTAGTATTCCGCTGCTCACCATTTTCTTCTGCCTCTGCTCCATTGACAACGACCTCCATATCTCCGCCCCGTACACCGCTTCCAGAAGCGCCATCATCTTCTTGCGTTTTGCCGCTATTTTCGTCGCCTGAGGCTGGGCTTTCTCGGAGGTTTCGCGCTTCCGTGGGCGACGATGAGTTTGGGATCGAACCTGCGACGACGAATCTAAGAACTCCTCCCCGGCGGCTGGGATGTCCCATGAACGAGACTCTGTGACAAGGAACAGTCCATTGCTGTTCCTAACCGCCGCCAGAGCGTCCCCGAGAATAACATGGGCTCCTATTCTGACTAGCAGAACACTTGTATACTTGTGGCGCAGATATCCAAGCAGCAGCTGGTAGCAAACCCATCTTCTCAGCTGAGCCGGAGGATCGTCCATGAACGATTCCAGTATGTTGCCAGGGTCCAGCTCTTCCATCTCGAAACCCATAATCGATCCCACACCGATCATGACGGGAAGATCTCGTCCCTTTTTGCTTTTCTTGTTCCTCTCCTCCGCAGATCTTCGAAAAGCCTCCGCATTGAAAACGCTGATAGAAGAAGAATTCCCAACCATCGAATCATTTCGATAATCCCCACTCGAATCGAAATAAGATTTCACTTTCCTGAACCCAAGATCACACTCCTCCTCGATCAAATTATAGATTCCCTCGTCTCTCGCTGAATTCCTAGGAAAAAGTATCACCAGATCGGCTCTCGCCAGCGCTCCGCTTCTGTACAGCGTCCTCACGAACATCCGCAGTTCGAAACCCGTGACGCTCTCAGTCAGATGCGCCACAATCAATTCATTCATCTTCCCATTTCCCTTCCTGAACAATACCCCCATTCCATGAAGAGCCGGAGCGCGCGCTGGCTTATCTTCGATCCTCTTCTCAGAATCCCACTTGAGAAGTCTATTACTCCACGCCCTGGGAATCGAACCCTCGACAATCCTCGTGTCAGCGACCTTAGAACCATAGCTTTCGGGGTCCTGAACTAGGAGCTGCAGAAACAGCAAAGTGCAGAAAAAAACCCCGAAGCAAACCGAAATGGCGATCTTGAGCTTCTGATCAAAGCTCAGACTTTTTGCGGTCTTCTCTGCTAGTTTCGAACACACGACGCCACACATACCAGCCGTGGGCTTTATTGACAGCTTCCATGCTTCTTCAAGCAGCTCCTCAGAGATCACGATGGCTCTCATCTCCGAGTAAGTTAATCCTGGAGCGACCATACCGGCAAATTCAAATCGATTCAGAGTCTTCAAAAATAATCAAAGTTATGCATCAACACAAACCCTAAATTCCTGTATGTCACCCTCGTCTCATCTTTGCACCCGAATCCCCATGTGTAGTCTAAAGTCTAGAATCTGCATGAAGTCCAAACACCCTACGAAATCTGCACAATTTCGGCACAATTTCACTCATTAGTCTCACGTGGGGTAGCCGTGATATATGGCAATAAATAAATCTTATGTTATCAATTTGTGTTGAGCGGCCGGTTATGTTATCGGGTTGTATTGAGCTGTGGTTTACCATTTTATTTTTGCTTTCGCAAAATCGAACAGTAAGCATATACAATTGTCACTCAATTAAAACTTAATAATATAAGATTTATTAACTTAATTTAAATTAATATTATATGTCTACTATTTGCAAAATCATATACAACAGCCACTCAATTAAAATCCAATAGCATAAAATTTATTAAATTAATTTAAATTAACATTTAACTTACTGTACTACTGTATAGTGTTTTATATTTAAAATATTAATTTACTATAGTGTTTAATATTTATCCAGTATTAGTTGACCGTCAATCTGTCACATATGTTAAGATGTTGAATGAAAAACTATGTGATAGTTCGTGCCAGAAAGCTATCTGTATTACTGAAATTTTGTCATGGATGATTGAAAGTAGCAGGCGATGAAAATTGCGTAATTTCGCTCGTCCTTGACGGACGGTAGTCTCGCTTAGACGCCAGAAACTGGAGTCCAAAGGGCGACAAGCCTCCAGACATGCAAATCATTGTCATACACCACTTTCCCATAAAGAATATTTAATAATTATAACAAATTGATAACTCATTCGAACTGATTGCATGGATTTAAAAAATATATATATATTTAAATCAAATGCATAGGCGAATGTAGATCGTGTTTCAACATTTGAAGGCACGCTGTAAATTCCTAGTAATTAAAAATAGTGGAGTGCTCAAATTGTAATGGGCACGTACGTTGACGGCACGCGTTGAATCGCTTTTTCAAATAGATGTAATAGTAGTAGGCTAAGTGGGTATTTTTAAATTGTTTAGTTGATTTTTATTAGAAATTCGTGAAAATATTTATGGTTAAATTTTGATTTGTGTTGTTTAAAATGGTTTTTTGATTTCATATATGTATAAATTTGTGATTTCAATAAATTTTTTGAATTAAATTGAAAATAAAATTAAAAATTGTCTAAAAAAATATTATGATTTCAATAAATTTCTGCAAATTAAATTGAAAAATAAACGGTTAAAATTCCAAAAAAAATAATATTTAAAACTACTCGGATGAAATATATATTTCAGCCTTCAATTTTAGCATGAGTATTATAAACTACCAATCTGTTGTTTGGATGGTGATTGCTAAGTGTCTTCCACTCGGTGAGTACTAATCATAAAACTCTTTAAACTTGGCAAATATTCATTGTTTTAAATATGAAGTTATAAACTACATTACACACTTCAAACTATCTCTCTTTCTTTATGTTTTTATTTCATCTTTTAAAAACCCAAATATTGAATTGTGCTTGAAAAATTAAGCTTCAATCTCTACCTCACATCCTAAACTCTTATTGAGAAATTATAGAAGTGGTTAAAGATTATGATTATCTCATCCTATAAAATATGACGTATCCATAATTATATTTTGTTGTTAAATATTATGAATATCTCGTCCTATAAAATATGAGGTATCCATAATACTGACATATTCACAATAATTTTTAAAATAGTGAAATCTCTCCAATTAAAATTATATTTTTTTCCATTAAGCATGTATAATATATTTATTATCTCGTCCTATAAAATATGAGGTATCCATAATTATTTTTTGAACTGACATATTGATAGTAATTTTTAAAATAGTGAAATCTCTCCAATTAAAATTATATTTTTTTTCCACTAAGCATGTATCATATATTTATTTTAAGAGGTGGATAAATATTTAATATTTGAGTATTTTATGAGAATAAGAAAAATGATTTTTGTAATTTAGTATTTATTATGTTTTAAAAAAATAGTTGTTTTTTTTTAATTTTATATTGGTATTGATTGTTTGGGATGAAAAAGTTTTTTGAGTAGCATGATTATACAAAGAATATGAAGGTTGGGATAGCTATTTTAAGTCTCAAAGAAAAGGAAGATGTGAAGTGTGTTAGAGATACCAGGACAAAAGAGTTGAGTTGGGGTGAATTCAAGAGACTCTTCAAGAAGAAATACTTGTCAAAGAGGTGCTATGATGAAAAGGTCAAAATGTTCTATCAGGTAAATATGGGATCAATCAAAAATGAAAAGTACACATCGATAAAAAATGAGAAGTAGACGACTAAGTTCCTAGAGTTGTTGAGGTACGTACCTTAACTTAAGGATGAGAAGATGAAAGTTCAAAGATTCATTAGTAGATTGTCATTAGCATTTAAGGATGAGATTGAGTATGATGAGCCTCAGTTGCTGGAAGAAGTCATTGGTAAGTTGAAGCATTGTTATGAACATCGAAGTGTAAGACTAAGTCTAAGCAAGGTTGGAAAGGGAATGATAAGACTAAGGGAAAATGGCCATCGAAGCGAGTAAGACCTTAGGATGCAGGTGAGAAAGGTAATGTTGTTTCTTACAAGAAGTTTAATGCAATTGAGAAGGGGCATGGGTCACAACCTAAAGAGAAGAAGAATAGTGGTAGTGGGCCTTTGTAGTGTTGGATATGTGGCAAGGATCATCGCAAGAAGGATTGTTCATTGTATTAGGATGGCGGAACTAAGATCTAAAGTTCTCAAGAAGCATAGATAGTTGGGGATTTTGGGCAGAGAATTCCTCAGATCTATGTAACATTTGATAATAAGCAAGTAGATCACCAGACATCTATTATTGAGATGGAAGGTAAGTCCTTTGTTCGAGTTGTTTCTATTTTGATTGACCATGGATCTAATTATAGTTATATTATTCATGATCTAGTGGATAAGTGTGGTTTGAGAAAAGAAGTGCATGCAGAGTCTTGGTTGGTGCAGTTGGCTATAGGTACTAAGAAAAGAGTTCATCACTGAATAAGAGCTTTTTCATTTGAGCTAAATGGTATGCCTACATCACCACATCTGAATGTGCTTCCACTGGGATCATACAATATGCTTCTACGCATGCATTGGTTATATCTTCACAAGACTAAGGTGGATTGTTACGAAAAACTTAACGAATGTTTAGATGACAATGGAGAGAAGAGAATTTTACAGGGTAAGAAGAAGCCAACATTGGTGAGAATGGTTACAACTATGTAGGAAAAGCGCAGTTGCAGAAAAGGGTGTGTATTATTTATAGTGCATGTTTCCAGTGATAAAGGTAAGGATGTTGCAGATGAAGAAGTCTTGAAGAGATATCTAGTCTTGCAGCAGTTTCAGGATTTGTTTTGAGCAGAGATTTCAGAGTTACCACCTCATAGAAAAGTGGACTTTTCTATTGAGTTGGTACCAGGGGTAGCACTAACATCAAAGGCACATTACATGATGAGAACTCCAAAGTTAGTGGAACTAAAGTTGCAATTGAAGGAAATTCTTGACAAGGGATACATTAGGCCAAGTGTATTGCCTTGGGGTGCGCCAATTTTGTTTGTGAAGAAGAAGGATAGTACTCTCAGGTTGTGTATTGTTTATAAACAACTGAATAAGGTGACCATCAAGAACATGTATATGTTTCCAAGGATGGATGACTTGTTTGATCAGTTGAAGGGAGTAGTAGTGTTTTCGAAGATTGATCTGAGATCAGGATATCATCAAGTGCGCATCAAAGAAGAAGACATATACAAGACTACTTTCTGGACTAGGTATGGGAATTATGAGTTTGTTGCAGTTCCTTTGGTCTAACTAATGCTCCAACTTCTTTCATGTGTTTGATGAA
>APFE031621662.1:0-65657 GCA_000404065.3 Pinus taeda
ACCTTTTCAAGCTTTCCCTTGTGGACAGTTTTTGATGTAACTCTTCTTTTCTTGCTCAATAAAGATGAATCCAGCTTTGCACCAGCTCTAAATATCTCTTAGGAGGCTGTTTCTCTTGGGGTTGGGCCCATCTCAAGTGCCCAATACCTCCTTTGTTTACTTTTATGTGTCTTTGCTGCATTCTTAAAATAAAATC
Organism: Pinus taeda; assembly: GCA_000404065.3. NCBI lineage: Eukaryota > Viridiplantae > Streptophyta > Pinopsida > Pinales > Pinaceae > Pinus > Pinus taeda. Next base: position 197 of record APFE031621662.1, read on the forward strand.
TACTATTTAGATTTAAATCTTGTTTTGTTATTTAGATTGCTTTTGATGATTAAAGTAGCTTTTCATGTTCATATTTGTTTGATAAGTCAATAACAGGGAAAAAGCTTCAGAAAAAGGGCCAACAAACACCTTTGGTTTCACCTCTCCCTCATTGGATCAGGGGCTGGAATTGAAGTAACCGTGTTGTCCCAACAAAAACACTAGTTTGCTTTACCATGCAATCCTTAGTGTACTATTTTCATTTGCAAAAGATAGTTATGTGTTCAGATCTCTAAAATGTTTTATTGCATAGTTGATATACATGGTTTTCTTTCAAAATAAAGCTGTTGTTCATTCACTTTATTGTTAGTTAGATTAGATTAGCTAGGAATTTGATTACTTGTAAAAATTTGTTGATTCAGTTGAATGTACACTATGCAGAGCATCTCTACAACTCTTTCATCCACCTAAGCTTCATCAGATCCAACTGTTCCATCTCCTAGCTAGGTTCCTCGTCTCACATCTGTCCTTTTGCCTACGTAACCCTACCTTTTTGTGTAATCATTGTTTCAACCTTCTTTGAGCCAAGTCAGCCTTCTACACCTTCTCCCCACTCCATCCACCAATCCCTGGGTCACTCCAGGCCCCTATCCTACCTCCATATCCATTCATGCATCTTACCTCACTCACCCATCCTCTAAAATACACTTTTTAAACATCCTGTAGAAATTTGTGAACATCTTGTAGAAATCTCTGAACATCCCGTAGAACCCCTGCAGACTTCCTGTAGAAGCTCACAAATGAGGTTTCTTGACAGCCAAACTTTGTGAAACTCTCTGGAAGGGTGTTAGGGACTCCTTAGACCCTCTCTAAACCTTCCCAGCCTTTTCCAAGCATTTCTCCTCCTTGATCCACCCCTGCACAGTAAAGAACAGTGCAAGCATATGCATGATGAAACTGACAACTTAATCAAAAATACAAAAGATGTTTTCTTAGGACAGAGGTAGTCTAGACACATGTATTTTACCTTCATAGAAGTAATGGCATCTATTTCAGTAGTTCGCATTCTCATTCTTGCATCAGTGGGACTAGCTGGTAGAATTAGGGTTTGCTAGGGTTTGCGTTTCTTTTTGGCTTTCAGTTTCTTTTCGCAAGTAGATTATATTCCTTTGAGTTAGCTTTCATCCATCAGTTAAAAAGCTTCTTCTAAGAGCTCATAGAAGTTGGCTTAAGCTCCTAGCGGACTTGTGCCAGCTCACCAAGTAACAGTTGCGGCAAGAGCTAGTACTTGTGCATACAGCACCGTCGCTTCCAAGTTTGTTACGAACTACCGGGTTGATAAAATTAAAGAAGGGAGTTCCAGGGGTTGCAGCATTATTGCTGCAATACTGGGGCTCACCACCTCCCAACATTGTGTTATGATTTAGTGGAGAGATAGAGCTTACTTGTCAATGCCTTGGTAGTTTGACAATGTTGGTTATGATGATGCTATCATTATTAATTCTTATCAATACAGATCCTTTCTTATATGAATATTTCAACTTGATAGTATCATGTTCAGTCATTATGAATACCTCCCTAGTTAAGAGGGTGTTGAAGTTGTAATTAGAGTCCGTATTCATAATGAAAATTTATTATATTTTTGTTAAAGCATGTTATTCATGCTTCGAGAGTCAAAAAGAATTTATTTATGAGTCAAAATAAAATGTATTTGAGCCATATCCCATTTGGACAATTATAAGAAAAATAATTTGAATTTTAAGTTGAGTCATTCCACAAAATGACCAAGCTGGCCGAGTCATCCAGAGTGACCCCCATTCAACCCTCCTAGAGAGTTATATATAAGACACAAGTTCAACCACTTTGGAGGACATTCATTCATTGCCATATCATATATCTTTTGCACCTAACAAAGGATAAATAGACCAAGTTGAAGGAGAGAAGAGCTCGCATGTGTGGAGGAATTTCAGAGAGAAAGGCTAAAATTTCCGAAGTAGTTGTAGATCAATTTTTAGCCACTTTTATTGTACGTCTAAATTTCAAAGCTTTGACTAGAATTGGAGCAATTTGAACAATGTTGACTTTGACTCTTGGAGGTGTCTTGGAGGAGGTTTGGACTTGGTATCTTTGTGGAAGCTTTATCTTGGTCTTGGTCTTAGATATATCTCATTTTGATATGATTCTATAAGAGAAGGATTGTTCAGTTTTCCCCTTGTGGGTTTTCCCTTGCTGTAACACCCCCCTCCCACATCTACCCAAGTAACCGACCAACCAGGGTAAACATGTGATGAGCAGATACTGTGATTGGATTCAACCTCTTATGTAACCTTAAGGAAATGGAATCGATAGAAACACAACATATAGAACTTCCATATCAACTATAGGACCCCTTAGAACCATGCCAACACTTCAGACTTGCTTTCCCCTGAGTCCCACTGAAGTTTTTGATCACTTGAGCTTTGGACACTCTCATGCTATGGGCGTGCTAGCATCCAGGGACCTCTGGACACTCTCACAAGCTTATAAGCTAGCATCTGAGGACCATTTTGTCCAATTATGTGCCAGTGTCCCTGACATTTGAGCCACCTTTTCAGGCCCAGGGTTTAGGTCACTGCCCATAATGGAATGAAATCTTCAAAGTAGTAAAATAATAGGGAAACAATGATGCAAAAGAAATTAGCTGAACAAGCCCTTAACTAGACCCCTACTAGCCATGACAGACATTTTGTCAAACACATCATAAACATGTAATCAATAGGTGTAAACAACATATTTAAGCATAGGGATCTCATACTTATCTAAGAATCACTAAGAACCATTGTTCCCTCATTTTATTTGTTGCATTATAATTTATTAGGTCATAGATACATTTTCCATTCATTTACAAGTAAAAACATGATGAGAGCCATACATAGTTGTTGTCATGAAACATATACATAACTAGCATAGTAACAATAGAAATACCATAAATATATCAGCCATATAATCCACATATAAACCAATACATTTACACATAAAAACCAAAGGGATAAATTTCTCATTAATGAATGTAGAAACCAACCGGTGATGGGACTACCATGTTTTACTTGACCATAGATTGGTTGAGCCAAATCTCTCTTTAGCCAAACACCCTCGTGCCATATGCCAAGCATGAATGTGGGACTCATAACCAACCGAAAAGAACCAAACAAGCATGGATACTACCGGAATTCTCCACGCCTCCTATTCTCTCAGGCTTTAACGTAATCCACAATCTAATCTATGGATCACTAGACCCTACACTAAAACCCACTCTCCATGTTTTACTGTACATCCCATCTCGGGACTACTAGGCCCAATAGAGAGAAATCCACCTCTTGCGTTTACCGTATATCCCTCCATTCACCGGAAAGGATTTGGAAAGGATTCGTAGGCCCACTGAGGCACAAAATCCTGTCTTTACCAAAACCCATAGTCTGGTTCAGGGGTTACTAGGCCAGTGGCTTTACCATGATCCACGTTCTATTTCAGGGACCACTAGGCCATGTGTTTGTCATTTCAGAGTTCCACCCCACTCAACTTTGAATTCATCTGACAATCCAATTAAACCGAAGTATGAGAACCCATCTCATAAAATCACACCTGGAAAAACCCATGCACCATGCATGCCAAATCTGGCAAGGAAATCACACATGCAAATTAACACCTGCAAATATTCTTGTTGTAGCTGCTTGATCCTACTTTTCCTTTCTTGATATTCACTTCCTCCTTCCTTCTTTTCATTTCTTGATCCAATGCCCAAGTGCTCCAAGAAAACTCTAAGTGTCCAAGAGTGAGAGAGAGAGAATAATGAGAGAGCTCCAAGACTGAATTGACAAAAGGTTGCTAACTAATCCTTAGAAGCCTTTTTATTAATGAGGCCTCTATTTTCTTCATTTTTTCCATTATTTTCCTTCAATCTCCCCCTCACATGCAACCTGTGACCTTTCACCTCCCTTTTCTCCTAGTTTCCATTATTTTCATAAACAAATGTGCCAAAAATACAATTTTTCCTTTTCCAAAGCCTTAGTCATTGCCTTTGCAAAATTCCTTAGCCATAATAAACCAAATGAATAGCCCCTAGGATTTCTTGCCCAACATTCATCTTGGAATAAGTGTCCTATCAACCGTGGTTATTATTTTTAACTTTTATTACATGGAATGTTCACTAGGTTTGTTACACTTGCAGCCTAATTTTGGTGTCTCTTGTCTCTTTGTTTTCTTGAAAAAATGAGAATTTGTATAATTGTTAGATGAAGAACATCTACAAAGTAATAAGAAGACATTTAACATTCACAAGTAATTATCAAGAAGAGGAATCAAGTATTAAACTATTATGCACTTGGTTCCTCAACACAACCCTTTGATCTCAATTGGATCTCTACACTTGACAAATGGGGGAGATTGAAACCAAAATCAAAGAATTTTGTCAACTTATGTTCCTGATGTGCATTCCCACTTGCATTAAGTATTAGTTGATGATGCCCACATTTTTTCATCACTCTCTTGATCTTCACACATGGTAAATATTCGGGCGAGAACACCATTCGTGGTTTAGGCCAAGGTGGAAGTCATTTCAATAGTATGTTCTAACAGAGCCACCAATTTGGATAATACTTTTCTTTAATTAAATTTATTACCTTTTTCATAATCCAGTAACATGGTTTCCACTCCACGTGGAGAGCATATGCTTATGTGGGTGTCGGGTTTTGGACTTTTCTATTCTTCGGTACCATATCGGTCTCCACCTATATTCCACTTCCCAATATCTTACCCACACCATTTGATTCCTTGATAGTTGATATATTACTACGTAGTGATCTAATCCTCAGTGTGCAAGTCTCCTACTATGACAAGAGAGATTATCTTCGGCAAGTCTATTGCACTGCTTCTTCATGGTTTCCTCTATGCAATGTGCAGCTACAACCAAAAATAGCAAGTATATTATATATATATATATATTATATATATATATATATATATAAGATATAGATATAGATATATATAGATATAATCCTTTGATCATAGAGTGGTTGTCCTTGTATGATTTTATCCTACTCCCATTGACAAGTTCATCAATGGGCTCACCGTTTAACCTTTCCAATTGCACTACCCCTGCTTTTGTGACATAGAAAACAATGCAAAGTCCCAACCAATGCATCTAAAACTTCATAGGGTGCTTCAAAAAGTTATTTTCATACATCAGCACCAAGTTTCCATCTTGGAATTGTTTATGTTTAATATAGCGATCATGTCAGGGATTTTCTCTAGATTTTTGTACACCCTACTAAAATCATAGTATAAAGCAATCCTCCTCTAGCCACAGTAGCTCCATTAACCTTTGATCGATTGTGAAAAAATATTCTAGGCCTATAACAACAACAATATGTAGGCTCGATACTATAAATTCCATCATCATAACCACTTCCTGCTTATAGAATAGTCAAAAAGGTGTTTTCCCAGTAAGTTTCTTCGAAATGATCCAATATGCGCATAAAAAAGCAAGAATTATTAGGTCCCAATCATCCTAATTTTAATTTCAAATCTTTGTCAATGTGGTCTCCAATATTTCATTAAAGACCCCCACAGTGCCATTTTCTTATGGGTGATAAGGTGCTCTATTCTCATGATATATGTGGAACTCCTCTGTTAAAGCCTCAATGGTGCATTTTAGAAAATGGGTTCCTTAATCACTCATCAATATATTTGAACATCTAAAATGTGTAACACAATTCTCAAACAAAAATTTGGTAGTAGCCTTCGCATTACATTCCTTCACCAGTGCTACTTCATCCCACGTAGTTAAGTAATATGGCGCGATGAAGATGTGTCATGCTCCATTCCTTCTTGTTGGTGGATTAATTGGCCCTATAAAATCGATGGCCTACTTTTCAAATGATTGCAATGTCAGTTTTCAGTGGAGCGACATCTCATCTCGATGTGAAGGTCGACCTACTCTTTCACATATGTCACAACTACAACAAAATTATTTGCATCCCAATGAATAGTTGACCACCATAAGCCAACACACAAACCTTTTGTGTGGTTGCATTTCCTACATGATTTCTTCTAGCTACACACTCATGTGCTTCTCCCAATATTGAAGGCCCCTTATGTTTTAGCAAACATTGTCAAAGTATGCCATCTTCCCCTAATTTGTTTAAACACCCTGCAATGAGCTAATAATGTGTAGATTTTACATCTAATTGTTTCTTTTGTGCCATTTATACTCATGTGGTGCCATTTCAGTGGTGATAAATTGGATGATCTCAAAAAAGTGATTGTCTACCATATCCACGTGAAACAACTATGCGTCTTGTAAATTGTTGTTGATATTCCCCGCCCCCTCTCCTGAACTTATGCATGAAATATGATCTAGTCTAGCATTCAACTTACCTGACTAATAATAACCTCACTAACATATTCTTGTAATAGAAACAACCATATACATATCCTCCTCCCCAACACTAGTTTTTTGACAAGGTACCTTAGCATATAATGGTCGATGTATAACTTAAAGTGTGATCCCAAATGATAGTGCTTGAAATTTGAAGTGCATACACCATGGCCAAGCTCTTGCACTCCATAGTAGTATTATTGTGCTTTTCCATAGACAAATTTTGAATGGTGAATGCAATCAAATGGTCTACTTTTTCTTCCCTTAGTTGTGCCAATATGGTGCCTAATGTTATTTCTAAGGCATCGAAATGGACATGGAACTATTTGTTCTAGTCTAGAAAAACTAATATTGGTGTTCATATCAATTTTTCTTTTACTATGTCTAGATCCTATTGGAATTCCTTGGTCCACTTGAATTTGACATCCATCTTCAACAACCTTGCTAATGTCATCGTAATTTGGGCATAGCCTCGCATGAAATTTGTGTAATTCCCGAAGTAACCTAGAGTTGCACAAAGTTTTCATACTGATGTTGGAGGGGGTATATTTATTATCACTACAATGTTTGCGGGGTCTACAAACAATCCTTTCTTACTAAATACCTGCCTAAGGAGAATCCCCATGAGTGAACAGAAAATGAACTTCTTCAAATTAAGGGAAATTTTCATCTATCTAAATTGATCCAAAATTAGTTGAAGGACCTCAACATTCTTCTATAGAAGGTTGAACATAGTCTAGTCATCGAGGTACACCTCCAAAAGGTTATGAATAAATTCCTTAAATGCTTCCACTACAACTCGAGAAAATAACATAGGTGAATTCTTCAATCCAAACATCATTACAATATATTAAAATGAAATTATGTTACAAATGTGGTCTTGTACCAATCCATCTATGAATGGATAAACTTATTGTCCTCTAACATTATCTAAGACCTCATTTGTAAAAGGGATGGGAACGGATCATGTAAATAGTAATCATTCAACTTTCTTAGGTCAACACATATCTGAATTTTTCCTATCTTTTTCAACTATGAAACCACGGGGTTAATCCATTTCCAATTCAATAATTATTGTTTTCAACATCTTATCAAGTTCCTCCCTCGCCTTATTTTTGCATATGGTATTAAGGAGATAAGGTCTCTGATGGACTAGTCTTACATCTAGCTTCAAAGTGATCTCCATCTCTCCTAGCTTACCCACAATTCCCTTCACCTTTGCAAAAGTGTTGGGGAACAAATATTGATATTCATGGAATAGGTCGAATATATTTTCCATAGTGGCTCCATCCCAGTAGTCCCCAATTACTATTAACATGGGGTTATCTTTAGTGTCGATGTTTATCTTGAATGTCCTAATAGGTTTGGTGTAATCTAACACAATGGAGTCTAACTCTATTCGATTCACTTGTATTTCTCCTTCGGGCTTTGAGATATTGATATATCGAGGATTATCATCATCATAAACACCCACCTCCACCAATACTCTACCAACTCCCTCGCAGTCTGGTAGTTTTAATGAAACACATAGAGCGATACTTCTCTTACTATGCACTTTGGTTTTGGCATGAATATATTTTCTTTAATATAACACAGAGCCTCATCTAGTGGATCTCCTGATCAAACTAAAAAATTAAAACAAAACTTTATTCCACCTCCACCCAATCTGTTGTGTCCCATCACAGTTTCAACTATGTATACCAATTCTTTAGTATGACACCTAGCGTGTGCATAAACATGTTCACCCACTCCATCTCTAAAATACCCTCATCCTGTCATTCTACAACACACTTCTCCATTTGAGCGGTAGGGGACTCTTGGCCTATGCAACATTCTAGATATTTCCCAACATCTAATCTAAACATAATATATAGTAGGTGTTTACATTGTTACCATGTATCAATGTGTGCCTTATGCATTTCCTACCAACGTATAAGAGTAGCCTTAAGATCAATGTCAAGTGTTGGCAACCTTAATTGATCTGGCACCTGTAATTCAATATCTTTCACAAAAGTTACTATGTCTATCAACCCATCAAATTAAGAGGTTACCCTTAATTCGATACCAATCCACATCACAGACCTGGTAACTCAAGCACACTGTTGGATCAAAACCTCATGGGTGCATTGCTAAAAATTTTCCAACACCTCATCTGAGTTAGATGAAAATGAGTTAATGCTTCTACAACTCAATGCACCGTTAGCAGTCTGGTTGGCATAGTCATTGCGTTGAGTTTTAATTTTATAAATATTATTGAGGATGACTATGTCAAGGTTTTCTCTCATCAGCTCAAAATAACGATCCCCCTATTTATGGTCTAATGATGCAATGACCCATAAATATCTTGTTTAAAAAACCATTTGCCATTTTTTCAAATCGATAATATCTTGGTTATCAAAATCCCATTCGATGCCAAACAAGGTCGGGTAGGGGTCTATATCGTTGACAATTTCAATAACCTCAAAGTACACTAGGCTCTTCACTTCGTCTACGTTCACCTCTACATCTACCAACCTTCCAAATGGGAATATATGATATTGATTAATAAGGTTCAATTGGATAGGTGACCATACTAACTTAGGCCTTCCCATCAATTCCTAGGTCTTGTTTGGTAAGATATTAAGATTAGAACCCAAAGAATAGAATAGGATTATCCATGTCATAGTCAACTATTTGAGCATTGAATCTAAATTCTCTATTGGTGCACCTTTGGTGTAGCACTTGTTTCATTATCTTTGGAGGGATCCATGTAGGATTAGTTCTGTTTCCCTACGCACCCTACCCATTTTTTTTTATGTGTAATGGTTGATCATCATGCACATTTTCTCCATTGCTTGTTCATTTCTAATCAAGTTTAAACATCTTCTTAGGAAATTTTGTATGGGACTTACCTCCCCTAATATCATCTTTTATGGAGGTTCATCAAAAATTAGTGGAACATCATATATAGATGGACCTTGCAGTTGTCTTGGTGAGCTCAAATCTCCTCACTCAACAGATAAAAAGTCCCTTCTCCCTTTTTGGTATATTTACTTCTCTCTAGTTTGGTTGAGCCTTGGGTCTAGCAGATTTCCAAATCCATTAATGAGGTTGCTCTAAGGGCTTCATCGCGTCCATGAAGTCCTAGTCCCACCTTTGGTCACTGTGCACACTTGGGGATGGTCCTTTTGTGGCTCAAAAACAACCATTTGCAAATTCAACCCTTTATTATCCTACCACTTTGCCACTAATAATAGGAAATTCTCCATTGCATGGTCCAATGCTTTGCAATATGTACACATAGTGCAGGGGTTCAGGCAGTCTCTCACTAGGTGTCTTGGATGGCCACAATTAAATCATATTATGAATCCCCTTCCTTGCAAAAATCCTCCTCACCCTCTTGCAGGTGTACCCTGTCCTCACCCTAGAGGTCCCTATATTTGCATTGGTGTAGGATAGTCATGTCCCTAATACTATTGTGTGGCCCTCTCACCCCCATCTATATCCTAAATGCAGTACAAATTTGAGGTTTGCTCATGCATTAAGTTGAATGCAAAAAAAGAGTGTACATCATGCCCAATTGATTTATATACGTCACAAAAATTAAATCTTGTCATGCTCTAGTATTTATGCAACATGGGATAATTCATCAGTGAGTGCCCCTAAATCCTGCAAACCTCACACCAAAGGACTCTACCTTGGGCCAACGGATTTTTTTTCATGGTAGTGACATATTTTGTTACTATTAGACACTTTTTACATTGATGTCCCTCCCTCCAACAAATTGTACACCATACTTCCTCACACTTCTCCTTATTCTTAGCGAGGTCGTGCAACTACAATGTCAAGGTCACTAACTACGAATACACTTGGGCTACCCTAGCACCATTCTCTCCACTTGTCGGTATAGCTTGTAGTTGGATGGAAATCTCCAGTGCCTCTAGATAAGAAGTCATTTTTTGCTCCATTAGGGGGATGCAAATATGTGGTAGAAACTATGCAATAAACCTTTCCTTATGTTATGCATCGGAGATTTGAAAAGTCAACCTATCCATCATAATTTTGAATCTATGGTCATAGTCCCACATTGGTTCACTATTTCCTGATTTGATTTCTTTGGTTTCTGTTATGCATTGGGACTCTGACTTAGGTTCCGAAACTCCTTCAAAAATTCCTGCTTGATCTCTAGTAAGGTGTGAGGTTATCCCAAGGGTGTAGTGGCTTTAAAATTCATTTACAATGTAAGTGTGTGGTCTTGGAAAGTAGTCTCTAGTTGTGTGTTCTTTTTTCCTTCATCTACAATCTGCTTCACATAAAAACAAGTGTTGTTTTGGGTCTTCGGTCCCAATTCCATGAAAAAAATGGAAATCTCAGTGTCAAATCAATGCCTTCCATGGTGGGTCTATTAGTGTCTACTTGTTCAGGACTCGCAATCGAACTACCCTGCTGTTGGGATGGGGTCCCCCAGGGTTAAGTTTTTCTAAATTCTTAAGTTAAATTTTGATAAGATATTATAAAGTCTCCGCATTTTGAGGAGCAGAGTGCAAGTAGCGTAGGTTGTTAAGAGTCAAAAGGACTCTTAGGAAAGTCAAAGCCCCTTATTTTGTAAAGGGATGAGTTGTTTTGAGCTCCGCCCATGGTTCGTAGAACATGGTATTGTAATAGGAAAAAGTATATAAAGGGGTGTCTGAGCTTGTTAAAGGAGACAAAATATGTGATGTTATGAGTGATACTTGTCTTTAGAGTCTGTAATCTTCTATATTTAGGTGAATGGGAAGGCTCATGCTACTGTGTGCACAAAGACCTTGGTAATTTTGCAGCTGAGTACGCAGGCCTATGCAGTTGTGTGCACAAGGTCTAAAAGTAAAAGTATCAAATATGTAGAATAATAAAGAGTATTTGAAGCAATTCTATGTCTGAACTATATACTTATGTGTTTTCTATATTTATGCCTAGTTGAATGCCATTTATCTGTGTTATTTTCTTAATTACATCGCAAAGATCTAGATCTATTGTTACATGTTATTTTATGCATGATTAGACCCTTAGGTGAAGCTCATAACTCTATGCAATTGAAAATTTCTTTAAGTTTGGGGATTTTGAGAATAAGGATTCACGAAGGCCAGATCAAGCCTTAAACTGAAGAAATTCCTTACCCCCACATCACATAGCTTTCTGGATACAAAAACTTGGTTCTAGCATCCCCCAATACTTCCTCGGGCGAGACTACAGCTTGCATCAAGCGGGTTGTTGCCAAAAGGGCGAGTAGTGTAGGGTTTTTTTTTCTAGCACAATTAACTCTGAACCTGGGTCCAAGTCCCCTCAAGCCAACAAATGGTTTCATTTCTAGGACCAGGATCTATCTGAGGGATGTGCGATGTGGTGTCCATGGATACCAACTAAGAAATAAATCAAGAAGTGAATAGATTGGAAGTTGCACGAGTTTGCGGCTCGGGAGAATCATAATCTACATTTGTCAAAAGAAAGGTGGTTACAACAATATCTCTACACAAAAGTGCATGAAGTTTTCTTTTCGACATTCCCTTGTGAATTACACAAGTGGCTGTTCAAATCTACTTGGAATCACCACAATCCTATTGTGTGGACTCCATAATTAATCAAACATCTTGAAGGATTTGATTATAAGGTTGCAAGGGTTGTTGATTGTTGGATTGATAGTATCTTGGGCAATTTCATCAATGACTTTGTAGTTGATACATCTGTGTCTTATAGCGAAGTTGAACTTCGATTCTTCAAAGGTCCGAGAGGTAAGTACCTGAAATCACTAAAGACTTGGATTAAAATGTTGTTGTGCAAAAAATGTGTTATGCATTTACATTAATGTTTAAGAGAGGTCAATCTGGATTTATGTGAAGTGGAAAGCGATTTAGAGTAGATCTAGACAAATTCGCCAGAAGCGAATACATTCCTTTATTGGGAGAGTCTGGAAGTAAGGAAGAAAAAGGTAGCCATAGTACGCCTAGGGGTGTGACACAATCAGTAGATCAGAATACTTTTAGAATTCCACATCTATCCACTCCACCTTCGCCCTCACCTCCACCTCATACACCTATGTCTCCACCTCTAGATCCGCTATTCAGTATGGTGAATATAGTGAACATGCCTATATTCAAGGGTCAAGGATCAGAGGATCCTTATCAGTTTTGGTTCGTTGCAGAAGTTGTGTGGAAGGCACAGCAGGTCAATGATGATGAGAGGAAGAAAGTGCAACTGGTTATAACACTACAGGACATAACACTTACCTGGTACATCAGATATAGTATTACTCATCAAGTTGTTTCGTTAGTTGACATGAAGGATGCATTGAATGCAAAATTTAGGAAGCCAAAGACACAAGCTCAATGTGCGACCGAAATAAAGGAGATCAAGTAGAGGATTAAATATTCTGTGTGGGATATAGATTAGTGACTGAAGTGTTTACTAATCCAAGCTAATCTTCACATTTCAGATGAACAACATAGGGACTGGTACATAGATACTCTATTACCTCACTTAAGATTTCCGTTATCTCAGTACAAGAATGGGTCTCAGGCTGAAGCATTAGAGATCGCGATGAATCTAGAAGCTTCGTCGATCCAAGACAAGAATATAGGAGTTAAACAGATCTAGTCGTAGTTAGAAAGCCTGCATATGGAGTTGCAGGATCTGAAGAAGGGAAAGGAGGTTAAATTGGAAACACATTCTAAGGTTTGGTGCACGAAGTGCAAGACTAAAGGTCATCACAAAGATTAGTGCCTTGTATTTGAGGATTATATAGCTATGGGGGGTCCCAACCCACTGAAGCTAGCATCTTCCACTGGACTAAACACCAGTGCAAGTGCCTGGTGTAGCATCTGCCAAGTGTCAGGACAACATTCGACATATAATTGTTCTTTATCACAGAAGTTTGTACAGTCTCCTAAGAAAATCTTTTGTAACTTTTGTAAATTGGCTGGTCATGATGAAATGAATTGTCAAAGCTATGAATTGATGATGGAAAAGACTCTAATGTATATAATGCAGGCTGAAAATCATGCGCAAAACAACCAAAGCTCACCTGTGTTTCACAGAGGATTCCAAGGATAGAGAAGAGGACAAGGAGGAGGATTTGGAAGAGGTTGGAGCCAGATCATTTGCTACAATTGTGGAGAACCAAGGCACTTCGTGCGTAATTTCCAGAATCCAATTCACCCTTCTTGTCAATATTGTCGGAAATTTGATTATGTTATATAAGATTTCCCGGTATTAAGAGCGAAGATGCAGGAGAAGAAGAACCAACAATCGACGCAGAATATTCAGATGATGAGATATGAGTTGTGCGAAGATGATCTGAGTATCAACATAGTCACGCAAACTAGAATAGCCACTAGTGAAGACAAGATCGAAGGCAACCAACCAATATTGGTCTACAGTTTCGATGAGCCGGTGAGCAGAATGTTAGGTTTGATTTACATAAAGAAAAAGAGACATTCATCAAGGCAAGACATTTTTTTATGGATCTAGGTGCTTCTATGTCTAAGAATCAGATTCCATGGAAGGAGAAACCTGAAGATGTTACAGTGACACAAGATTCGAATCCATGGTGTTAAAATTGTTTCTGCAAACTTGCATGAAGTTATTATGGGATCAGAAGGCAATTGAAGGACTACAAGAGCTGATAGATAATTACACCAGCAAGGATAAACCATTATCAGAACAATGTGCAATCAATAAGGTTAACCGAAGCAAGAAGAGAACTAGTAGGGAGATGTAGTTGACAACACAGATTGGTGATTTTGAAATAGACTAGGTAATCCTAGACTTCGACTCTGATGCTAACATACTTACAAAGAAAACTTGGGCACGTATGGGGAAGCCTAGGTTATAGTGGTCACCAATTCAGCTACGCATGGTGAACCAACAAAGATAATTCCAATAGGTTGCCTGCATGGCACATCTGTAGATATTGAAGGCATAAGTGTAGCAACAGATTTTGAAGTTATTGAGAGAGTAGATGATAGCAATCCATAACCATCATTGCTTGGGATTGATTGGGACTTTGACATGAATGCAATCATTAATTTAAAGAAGTGAAGCATGGTATTTGAAAAGAATTATCTTTGAGTGATTGTTTCATTGGATCTAGCAGAAGGTGTGCGATACATAGAACCAGTCTGTGATTATTATGAAGACAAAGACATTGAGCACATATATAAGTTGATTGCATGAAATGAATATTGGATTAATCTCACTATGGATGGAAGGATCAGTTGGGAGAAGGATAGTTCTTTCCAATCAGATTCATATGAAGAGTTAGAAAACTGGAAGAATCGGTTGCATGAGGTTTCCACGCTGTGATGTAATCAACTTACAAGGTCACTACGTTGTATATCTATGGAGGCATGTAAGTTTCCTTATTATGATCTCTTGGATGATGTCAATATGTTTCTTGACCATTTTAAAGGGATGTACTAGAGTAGCATCATTTCCAGGCCTTAGATCTAGCGTTGAGAGCTACCCCTGCAAGATGGTGGGGTACGCATGAGGATAATTTTGTTGACTGGAAGGAATATCGTAGAATGATGTGATTAATATTTGGCTATGCAAACACCCAACTCACTGAAAAGTACAAAGGAAAGGATGATCTACATGAACAATTGACTCGATGGACTAAGGCGTGGTGTGAGTTGCCTCAACCAAAGTGGGTGCATATATTTATTCATACCTTGGATGTTATCCCAAGAAACTAGTATTTAGAGGCTGAGCTACACCACGAGATTGTTGATTAAGATGAAATGAAGGAGATTTTCTTGTTGACATTCAGTTTTGAAGATGGGTTCGAATGCATTGCTAAAGCATTTTAGGAGATTAAAGAAGCTATCTTTTGAACACCCATAGAGCTTATCACTAAGATACATCCTGACTGGAATACGTAGCTACAACATGCTTTGGAATGTTACAATGTTACTATGGAAGAAGGTGATGAGGATCCGCAGAATATTAATATCCCTGATTCAGAAGGATTGTGTGAAGTTGTTGTACTTGATGTGGATATCCCTGATATCTCCCAAATAGTGTGCACAAAATAGGTAAATATTGGCTCAGAAGCAGAACTGAAATTCACGAACATTGGCGACTATTGGAATGAAGATACAATGGATAAGGTTACTGAATTGTTACATGAATATTATGATTTATTCCCAACTAATTTCTCTAACTTGAATGGGATAATAGGAGATTTGGGTATGATGAAGATCAATCTAAAACAAGATGTCAAGCTAGTTAAGTAGCACCCATATCGGTTGAATCCCAAATACAAGGAAAAAATAAGAGAAGAACTCGATAAGATGCTCACGGCAGGAATAATTGAGTCCATAGAAGAATCAAAATGGGTCAATCCTATGGTGGTCCAGGAGAAGAAAATGAAGGGTGATATCAAGATCTGCATTGATTTGTGGAAGTTAAATGATGCATGTGTACATGATCCATTTCCTATGCCTTTTACAGGTGAAGTTCTAGAAAATGTTGATGGGAAGGAATCTTATTCACTCACATATGGGTTTTCAGGATATTACCAAATTAAGATTGCACCATACGATAGAAGCAAGACTACCTTCGCTATAGAATGGGGGTATTTCCAATATATAGTCATGCCTTTCAAACTAAAAATTCTCTTGCGATAATTCTCTTGCGATATTCTCAAGGGTGGTGGTAGATGAGTTCAAGGAATTCATTCATAAATTTTTGGAAGTCTACTTCAATGATTGGATAACGTTTGGGCTAGTCAATAATCATGTCTCTAGCCTGCCTGATGTTGGATACATGTAGAATGTATCATATTTCCTTGAATTTGAAGAAATGAATTTTTTGTGTACCTTATGGAATACTTTTGGGACATGTTGTGTGTAAGCAAGGATTGATGGTAGACCCTGCTAAGATTGTTGTAATTATCAATTTGGATCCCCCTAAGAACGTAAAGAAGATACATGCGATTTTGGGTCATATTGGGTACTATAAGAAGTTTATTAAGGCGTATGCACAAATCACTGAGCCCATGGAGAAGTTGTTAAAGAAGGATGTTACGTTTTTCTAGGACGATGACTACCAAAAGAGCTTGGATATTCTTAAGGAAAACATGGCCATGACACCAATCCTAGTATTCTCGGATTCAAAGAAGGAATTTCATGTGCATGTGGATGTGTCTTGTATAGTGTTGGGAGTTGTCTTAACTCAACCATGGGCTGGATATATCGATCACCTGATTGCCTTCACCAGTCAGAAACTATCTATGGCAGAGAAGAGCTATTCCACCACAGAGTGAGAAGGATTGACCATAGTTTATGCACTAGAAAAATTCAGGCATTATTTTCTAGGTGCGCACTTTAAAATGTACATGAAGCATTCTTCTTCGAAGTACCCGGTCAATAAGCCTGTGTTGGGGGGCGAAATATGTAGATGGTTGCTTCTTTTCCAGAACTTGTATTATTTTGAAGTGATCGTTAAGCCCGAGAGATTGAATGGTGGACCTGATCACCTCTCTCGGATCAAGAATGGCAAAGAGCCCATTAATATTGATGAAGGGTTACTTGACGTGCAACTCTTTTTTATCAGAGTTATTGATGAGCATTTTTCAGACATTAGTCATTTTTTTCCTACTAGTATAGCTCTTGAAGGCATAGAAAAATTTAGGGGAAAATTTTAGCCCATGGGCAAAATTTAAGGGGTTTTATATTTTGGTAGGGTGAACTTTTTAAATTGCACCGTTTTCTATAGTTCGCCCAAAAATTATTTAAAAAATAAGTAATTATTATATTTTAGCCATGAAAAATAAACCAGGTAAACGTTCAAAACCCCGAATTCACCTTATTTTTGGGTGGGGTTTGCTTCAATCGCCCCCAATTTTTAGAATGCAGGTGGGGTTTGCTTCAATGGCCCCGATTTCTAGGAATGAACGTGGGTGTTTTACTCCCAATCACCCTATATTTCTAGGAAATCGAAGGTAGGGTTGAATTCTCTAGTTTGGTTTGGAAATCAAAGGTAGGGTTGAATTCACGGGTTTGGTTTGATTCTCCTGTATAAAAACAACTATGTGATTTTTTGATTTTGTGATTGATTGAGTCTTCATAGCAAGTAGAGTGATGGAGTGAAACGATGGCCTCTTGCTCCTGAACTTATCTTTTTTCCTATTGCTCAATCTGGTAGTGTACTCTTGTATCATAGAGGGGTCTGATCATGTGCTTAGGTTCAAATCTACTCTTAATTTCAATGGAGAAGTAGTTGAGATCCCAAACTATTGCAACACATTGAGACATGTTTAACATGTCATTGCAGAGGTGGCACTTAATTCTCTTTCCTAAAGAGGCTCTTTTCGAGTTCTTTCTGCAAGAATACTAGTATGGATTTTGTTTTAGTGGTGTTTTGAAACTTATTTTCTGGATGATTTATTGTCTTTGATATTCACCGCATGTGGTTTAAATAGGATGATATGGGGCATATAATTTTTTTTTCAAGAGATAGCTCAGATAACATGAGAAGCATTGCCTGTGTTACTGCTGTGCGGTTTGGTCTAGGACATCTTACTTGCATTGTGGAGTTAGCTGAGTTAAGTTATACATGTGTGCCTGATGGTACTTCCACTAACCATTCATCAAGGTGAATATGTCTCCTCATCGGTTTGAAATATTTGTTTCATTGGGATGATTGGAAAGGGCTTAATTTCTAGTCAAGCATCTCTAGGATGGTTCATCGGGGCAAGAAAATGGAGATTCTTTCTTCACCAGTGTTCCATAACACCACTTACTGAATGAATCTATTGGGTACCATGTATTACCTATTAGAATTACATTCTACATTTCCCTGATGAGTTACTAGGTTCAATGATGATATCCACCAATTGATATGGAAAACTGCCTACTACCTTGTTCTATGTCAATACCTAACTACTATGCAATACCATTGCAGGTATTTCGATCGAAAAATTTGGGAGCAGATGAGATGTGGTCGATAAACTGATGTTACCAACTTCCTTCTCCTGATCACAGGTTAAAATTTTTAAATGAGATTGATAAAACCAAATTATTGTATGCCAAGTTACTCAGTTCTCTTAGCCAAGTCCTGGTTGGGTATTTAGGTGCATTAGTGGAACAAAACCAAAAGGAATAATTGAAGAATACTGCCATGATTGCTTAGTCAAGTTTAAAACAATGTAAGTTCTTCTTAAAATTTTACTATTTTACATATAGTTTAAGGTGTATTTTTCTTATAATAGGTATTATAGTTCCGAGCTTGTGTTTCCATGTGAATTTTGAGAAACATTTTTCTTCCTTGCTACTAAATAGTTTAGTATGTCTAATCTATATATGATATTTTAATTAGTTTTTTGGGATGGTAGTGGCACACCAACTTGGGTTTTTCTCACAGACACCAGCAGAGGGAGAATGTAATGATAAGCAGGAAAAAATCACTATTGCCAGAGCATTTGCACATCATAGGTCCAAGGAGATACAATTATCCCAACAGCTAAAACAACAACACTAAGCATCCAAGAGAAAGATGCTAACGAAGAGAGAGAGAGTAGAAGCCATTATGTTGAACACCAACATTATGAACCTTGGGCTAGAGGAGCATCATAATGGATTTGTTATGATTTCCCCGCACAAGGTTGTTCAAACTTTAGTTCTAGTCACAATCATTGTTGTCAACAACAATTGCATTGTCCTGCTCTGCCATCGTCTGGTTCTAGGATTTTCCCCCTAAGCATGTCTATTTTTCTGTAGAGGAATATATCGGTCTCTCTTTATGATTCACCTTCATCCTCCTCTCTCTCAAGGGATGCTATTGCATCTAATATATTTCTGGTTGTTGATTGTGTTGGGAGCTCTCTACAGGAGCCATTTCAATTTCCATTATCAATGTCTAGGGAAGTTATTGTAAAAAACAGAGCTGGTTCAAATGATAGAACTGTACATAGAATAGCATATTAGCAAGTGCCCACCCCATTTAAATAAATTGAGAGAGATGTAGAGGAATAGATTAAAGGTAGTATCCCAAGCGATAACAACATTCCTACATTAGGAATTTCCAATGTATCAAAGTGGGTTGCAACATTTGCTTCTAAAAATTTGTTACCCTAGTCTAATTCAATGTAATCATGGGGTTTCCTTTTTAGCACCTAGATACTATGGGTCTACTTCATCAATGGTTGGACCTATGGAAACAAGGTCATCAATACTAGTTTTCTTAACCCCTCCCTGTCGAAGGCCTCATTCGGATTTCTTAAGAAATAACACCAATTTGGTGCCTTCTCCACTCCAAATTGCACAAGTAGTTAAAATTTGATTTGTTATCCTAGTTTTCTTTAGTCCACATGTTCGGAGGAATTTACTGCAAAACCTAGACCCAAGTTCCCTAGATAATGAAGACTGGAACTTCAATTTCTCAATCAGCTTAGGCTTTGAAATTTGTTTAAAATAATTTGATCTATTGATATTCTTCACATCTAACTATGAAATTTTCCTCTCTGTAATGCCCCACTTAAATCTTATCCTACAAATTTTGTTAATGTTTACATTATCTGAAAATATTGAGAAATATAGGTCTAATATAAAATTCATGATTTCCATTATTTAAGTTCTCCACTTACCTTCTCAATTTGAATATTGGGTAGAATTTTGTCTCCTTCCATTATTTCAAAATGTATGTATTCATTTCACATTACCCAATGTACCCTCACATTTATTAAGGAGAAGACATGGTCCTCTCCATGTAATTACATTTCACATTCCCCAATGTACCCTCACATTTTCTTGGGAGAAGACATAGTCCTCTCCAACTCATTATCAATAAATATATTCATTTCACATTACCCAATGTACCCTCACATTTACTAAGGAGTAGACATGGTCCTCTCCATGTAATTACATCTCACATTTCCAAATGTACTCCTAGCTTACTTGGGAGAAGAGAAGTCAACTATAGGGATGGGTGAGAAGTGAATGACATTAATGAGAGGTGGTTGAGATGGAGAAGGGAAGGAGGGTATAAAAAAGGGGGAAGGGAGAAAAGGGGGAGTTTTGGGGGAGGTTGGGTTCTTGCTTATGATTATGGGGGTTGGTTGTGATTGTTCGGACTTGTTATGATTTTGGGAGACCTTGGAAACCTATGGAGGTTTCTTGGGTTTGAGAGGAGGAAAGTATTGTTATCTGGTTTTGCACATTCTTCTTGAGGACACACTATATTTGGTTGGACTTGGGCACGAAGGGTTAGGGAACCTGTGGAGGTTTCCTGGGCTAGGAATTTGTTCCTAGTTGGCTGGGAGGTAAATCCGGTTGGGTCGGTGAGAAGGAGCGTTCAGCTAGAGCCATACGACAAAGGTATCATCATCAACCGCCGGAACAGGTATTTTTCCATGAACTACTTTTGTTAAGTTGATATCAATGGAATGCTCATCTTAATTTATGTTGCTTATGATAGAATGATAAGATGTTAAATGTTTAAAACTTTGTGAGAAGGTCAGCAAGCTCCTTTTATTACTTGCAAATCAACAGTAAAATAGATCTGTTAGTGTATAATAGATTGAGGCTCTAATAATAGAAATCCGGTTCTTACACTCTCTTCTAGGTTGTTATTGATATGAGAGGGAAATATCTATTATATATTCTGGCTCTACTTTTATCTTGTGTTTTATGAGGTTACAGAGTTTAATGTTTATGTGATATGGATTTTTGAGGTTGTTCAAATCTCTCAACCGATATGACTAAATGTTATTATCCATATAAATGTCATTGTAGCAGATCTTTGCTACCTATTTCTCTAATGCCATGAGTGCTAATAGATTTCCATAAAGTAGTTATGTAAATTGGAAGTTTTTCCCACTTCTGGTATCAGTAGTCTCTAGATATCATCACTTTGGTGGTATATCGTGAACATGTGGTATATGATTTTGATGTTGGGTGCAATTGAAACAAGGTCGGAGAGACATCACTTGTCAAGGCATATCCTATGGATTTTTGTTTTAATCTCTAGTTTTTGATGTAGGGTATCAACCACAGATATATTTTATTGTTTTCTATATTCAAACTTAACCACTTTCTTTATATTATATGTGAATTGGCTATGTTTCCTGCTCTCTAAAACTTGGATCAACATTCCAACATTTTCCCACATTCTTATATATTGCAATTTTCATATTTTTATTTCCATCATGTAACTGCCCTATTTTCTACTCTCTTGGTTTGGCCTTTCTTCTGTATTTATTGATGTATGGATTGAACTTTATCATTTGCATTATAGCTTTGAAAATATTGGGTGCTTGTAGAGAACAATTTGTTTATGTTAGTCTGTCATGGACCTCTGGTATGGTGGATGTTGTTGGATAAATGAATGTATGTCTTCTGATATATTGCATTGAAATATAGGGGATGTGATATTTTTGCTATGGGTGTGGCAAAGTGTTGTCTTAATGTATTGGATAGAAAGTAGGGTCTAAAGGAGTTTTTTGAGTGTAGGTAAAATGACCATTTGATTAGTCAGATAAGAGATTTCACAAAAGCACCAAGAGATCAATGCATTAAAACCAAATAGAACCTAACATATTTTCACTCAAATATTTATAATGTATTTATTTATAATAAAAAATTAGAACCTTGCAACATGCCAAAGAATTTCTTGCATATATTCCAAGTACTTAAAATATTTAAATGGTTTCCCCATGATTAAGTTGACCAGGCCATTTCCATCACAAAACATTCCCCTCTCCACGTAGTTGACCTATGATTTGAATAAAATTATTTTACTATGGTTCTAGTGATAGATACTCAGTATTATTATTAGTTCCTATGATCATATCCATGTTGGAGAGATTGGCCATTGTCCTTCAGTGCATATTCATGCAACTTATTTTACTATGGTTCTAATGACAGATTCTTAGTATTATTAGTAGTCCCTACGATCATATCCTTGTTGGAGAGATTGGCCATTGTCTTTTAGTGCATATTCATGCAGCAAGACAAATTGTTTGGTTAGTTTTTCCTCGGAAATACAACCCTTATTTGATGTGTTGATATTTCTAATGTCCACTTGCCCAATAAATCTGGTAGATCTTCTCATAATGATTTTTGTGACCAAAATCATTTAGAAGGTAAAAATAACAGGTATTGAACCTAGAATTAGCAATGCGGAATATCCATCTCTTAGAGCCTATAGTCAAAGGTGAAGCATCTCATGAAGGAGTAGGGAAATACATTTATCTCCTTGTATTGTAAACAAATCTTTGAGCCATAAGATATTTGATATCAACGTTCATGTAT
The DNA here is from genome assembly GCA_000404065.3 of Pinus taeda. NCBI lineage: Eukaryota > Viridiplantae > Streptophyta > Pinopsida > Pinales > Pinaceae > Pinus > Pinus taeda. The sequence continues at coordinate 22,856 of APFE031621662.1, forward strand.
TCGAGCAAAGAGGAAGATATAGCATGCAAGTTGTTAATGATACTTGGCAAGCAAGATGTATAGATAATTGGATAGTTGTAAGAATATATGTTTGTCTTGAGTGGGAGTCTACCATGTAACAAATCCTATGCAACATGGTCATAACATGGAAAATCATGGAAGTGAAAATGGGCCAAAAATGTGAGATAGTTTTCCTTGCATTAATATACTCTGAGAGAATAGTAATGAGTACTATCTCAAGTAGTTCCATCATGTTTTACTTAGGCACAAGTTCCAAGCTTCACAATTGTAATAGAGAGAAGGTGTAACTAAGGCATGGAAGAGGAATATATAAGCCCAAATATATTGGAAGTTGACCTGGAAACATTTTTTCTATAGTGTTTCTGATCCTTCGTATCCTCTACTCCACCTTGATTTTGTTGTTGGGATTACACTAAAGGATGGGCAAGAGGATACTACTCCAGTGTAAGTGTAGGATGTCATCGTTTCTACCTCCTCTTCTTTATAAGTGAGATTAGTATTGGATGCATCCTTCTCAGACATTTTGAAAGCTTGAATATTTGATTTTGCAATGTTGACCTAAAATCCATAACTATCACAAACTGAGCTAAAAGTGTCTAGATGCTTTTGGAGTCCTGTGATTATGTGGGATAAAAGGAAAATGTCATCCACACAACAAACTTATGATGGAAATCCCATAGAGAAGGAAACCACCTGTATCACTTTAAAATGAGATCTTCTAAATCGTCAATTTAAGCTGAAAGAGTATTGGTGATAATGGACATCTTTGCTTTGAATTATATAGTGTTGTGTATTCCATTCGTTTTTCTTCCTTGCTACTAAATAGTTTAGTATGTCTGATTTATATATGCTAATTTTATTGGTTTTTGTGGGATGGTAGTGGCAGGTATATGTGGCAACATACTTGAATAATACTTGAATGAATTATATGATGTTATTCAAGCATAATAACATAAATCAGATATGCCCTAACACTTATCATCATTCTTTGTGCTTGTCATACTAAAATCTTAGGATTTGTTAGGGATTCACCCCTTGTGCCAGATGGCAGGTGTCCAAACATGTGTGAAGAATCTAACATGGTGACATTGATTAGCCCTTCTTTAGTTCCCTTGGGTTCTTACTCATTCTTGGTATTACTTCCCAACATGGAACATCTATTGCAAAAGCTTATAGGATTTGGTATGTTATGTATGTTAGATGGTTGCTCAAAATATAGCTAGGTGTTCGTGAAAGAGGAAGTCCAATATTTATTTGTTGGAAGAGAATTGGTGGCTATTATTTTAATGCATCTATTTTTTTGGAAACAATAATCTTCATTTTGTCCTGATCTCACCTATCTTTTCTAGAAATTGGTAGATAGGAACAACAGAAAAATTTCCTAAGGTAATTGATTTTCTGTGAAGACAATTGCATAAGGAGACCCTAGTAAGTACTTACTACTCTGATAAGTACTTGCATGCTTCAAATCCATATAAGATATTATAATGGATGACAAAGTTTTCCTAGTTAATTATTTATAATATTCTTTGCAAAGAGATATATGGTTGCAAAAGTGGCACCGATTTTTTCTTGATAAAGAAAATACTCAATAAGGGGGTTTTTTGCACTAAAATAGGATTTTTGTTATTGAACCCCATAATACCTTGGTTTTGATCACTATAATAATACTCTTGTGAGATTATCATTGTTGGAAACATATTCTAGGGATCGTACTACCTTTGGGAACAGTTCTGTGTGGAACCATAAAGCTAATATTAAAGGTGAACCTATACATGCATTTTCTCGGAAGCGTATATCATAGACCAGAGTTTGAGGGCTATTCCAATGAGCTAATATTTTGTATATGCATCCAGTAATGTTTATCTTCATCATCAAGTTTTGTCCTCCTAAATTGTTCACTGTAAATTCAAGTTTTGAATGTGAAAATGTCCATTTGTCTATTGTATTGGATTTATGAAGTTTTCATTAGAAATACATTTTTTTTGGTAACTGTTAAGAAGAAATGAAAAAAATTTGAATATATGAAGACCACCAAAAGAGAGGAAGAATAAAACCCCAAGAAACCCAAAAGATCAAACTAGTAAAAGGTCTAGAGGGAACCAAGGAGGAAGCCCTAGGTCAACAATGTCATTAACCCTAATCTCTCCTGTCATCCAATGCTGAAAAGAAGTATGCGATGAGTTTTCTAATGTCCACCTGCCTAATAAATAATGGTAGATCTTCTCATAATGATTCTTGTGACCAAAATCATTTAGAAGGTAAAAATAACAAGTAGTGAACCTAGAATTAGCAACGTGGAAATATCCATCTCTTAGAGCTTATGGTCAAAGGTGAAGCATATCATGAAGGAGTAGGGAAATACATATATCACCGTGTATTGTAAACAAGTCTTTGAGCCATAAGAAATTTGATATCAATGTTCTTGGAGCAAAGAGGAAAATATAGCATGCAATTTGTTTATGATACTTTGGCTAGCAAGCTATATAGAGAATTGGATAGTCATAAGGATATATGTTTTGGCTTGAGTGGGAGTCTTCCATGCAACAAATCTTGTGCAACATGATCATAGCATTGAAAATCATGGAAGTGCAGATGGGACCAAAGTGTGAGATAGTTTTCCTTGCAGTAATATACTCTAAGAGAATAGTAATGAGTATTATCTCAAGTAGTTCCATCATGTTTCACTTAGGCATGAGTTCCAAGCTTCACAATTGTAAACAAAAGAAGGTGTCACTAAGGTATGGAAGAGGAATACCTAAGCCCAAATATCTTGGAAGTTGACCTGGAAACATTTTTTCTATAGTGTTTCTGATCCTTCATATCCTCTACTCCACCTTGCTTTTGTTGTTGGGATTACACGGAAGGATGGGCTAGAGGATACTACTCCAGTGTAAGTGTAGGATGTCACCATTTCTACCTCCTCTTCTTTATAGGTGAGAGTAGTATTATATGCCTCCTTCTCAGACATGTTGAAAGCCTAAATATTTGATTTTGCAAGGTTGACTTGAAAGCCATAACTATCATAGAATGAGTTGAAAGTTTCTAGATGATTTTGGAGTCATGTGATTATGTGGGATAAAAGGACAATGTCATCCACGCAACAGACTTCTGATGAAAATCCCATAAGAAGGAAACCACATGTATCACTTTGAAATGAGATCTTCTAAATCATCAATTTAAAGATGAAAGAGTATGGGTGACAATGGGCATATTTGTTTTGACTTGTATGGTATTGCGTATTCCATTTGTTTTTCTGCCTTGCTACTAAATAGTTAAGTATGTTTGATTTATATTTGCTAATTTTATTGGTTTTTCTGGGATGGTAGTGGTGGGTATATGTGAAAATGTACTTGAATAATACTTGAATGAAGTATATGATGTTATTCAAGCATAATAACATAAATCATATATGCCCCAACACTTATCATCATTCCTTATGCTTGCCATACTAAAAACTTAGGATTTGTTAGGGATTCACCCCTTGTGCTAGATGATGGGTGGCCAAAAAGATGTGAAGAAGCTAATATGGTGACATTGATTAGCCCTTCTTTAGTTCCTTAGGGTCTTACTCATGCTTGGTACTACTTCCCAAAATAGAACATCTATTGCAAAATCTTATAGGATTCAGTATGTTATGTATGTTAGATGGTTTCTCAAAATAAACCTAGGTGTTCGTGAAAGAGGAAGATCACTATTTATTTGTTGGAAGAGAATTGGAGGCTATTATTTTAATGCATTTATTTTTTTGGAAATGACCATCTTCATTCTATCATTATCTCACCAATCTTTTATGGAAATTTGTAGATAGGAACAACATAAAAATTTGCCAAGGTAATTGATTTTCTGTGAAGACAACTCCACAAGGAGATGTTGGTAAGTACTAGCATGATGCAAATCCATATAAGATATTATAGTGGATGACAAGATCGTTTTGGTTAATTAATTCCAATATTCTTTGAAAAGAGATATATGGTTGCAAAAGTGGCCCTGATTTTTTCTTAATAAAGAAAATACTCAATAAGGGGGGTTTTTGCACTCAAATAAGGATTTTTTGTTATTAAACCTAATAACTCCATAGTTTTAATCACTGGAATATTACTCTTGTTCACTCATTCTGGAGACATTTTCTAGGCATCGTACTACCTTTGGGAACAATTCTTCTTGGAACAACAAAGATGATATCAAAGGTGAACCTAAAAATGCATTTTCTGGGAAGCTTATATCACAGACAAGAGTTTGAGGGATATTCCAATGAGTTGATATTTTGTATATGCATCCAATAATGTTGTTTGTTTTCATCATTAGGTTTTTCCTTCCTAAATTATTCACTATAAATTGAAGTTTCAAATGTTAAAATGTCCATTTGTCTATGACATTGGATTTCTGAAGTTGTCATTAGAAAACATATTTTTTTTTGGTAATTGATAAGAAGAAATGAAAAATAATTGAATATATGAAGACCACCAAAAGAGAGGGAGAATAAAACCCCAAGAAACCAAAAAGATCAAACTAGGAAAAGGTCTAGAGGGCACCAAGGAGGAAGCCCTAGGCCAACAATGTCATTAACCCTAATCTCTCATATCATCCAATGTTGAAAAGAAGTATGTGATGAGATTTCTAATGTCCGCCTTCCTAATAAATCTGTTAGATCTTCTCATAATGATTCTTGTGATTAAAATCATTTAGAAGGTAAAAACAATAGGTAGTGAACCTAAAATTAAAAATGTGGAAATATCCATCTCTTAGAGCCTATGGTCAAAGGTGAAGCATCTCATGAAGGAGTAGGGAAATACATTTATCGCCTTGGATTGTAAAAAAATCTTTGAGCCATGATAAATTTGATTTAAATGTTCAAGTATTGGAGCAGAGAGGAAGCCATAGCATGCAAGTTGTTTCTGATACTTTAGCTAGCAAGTTGTATAGAGAATTGGATAGTTGTAAGGATATATGTTTTAGCTTGAGTGGGAGTCTGCCATGCAACAAATTCTATGAAGCGTGTTAATAACATGGAAAACCATGGAAATGTAGATGGGCCAAAAGTGTGACATGGTTTTCCTTACATTAATATACGCTGAGAGAATAGTAATGAGTATTATCTCAAGTAGCTCCATCCTATTTCACTTAGGCATAGGTTCTAAGCTTCACAATTATAAAAGAGAGAAGGTGTCACTAAGGTATGGAATGGGAAGATCTAAGCCCAAATATCTTAGAAGTTGACTTGGAAACATTTTTTCTATAGTGTTTCCGATCCTTCTTATCCTCTACTCCACCTTGATTTTGTTGTTGGGATTACACTGAAGGATGGACCAGAGGATACTACTCCAGTGTAAGTGTAGGATGTCACCATTTTTACCTCCTCTTATTTATAGGTGATAACAATATTAGATGTCTCCTTCTCATTCATGTTGAAAGCCTGAATATTTAATTTTTCAAGGTTGACCTGAAAGCCATAACTATCACACAATGAGATGAAAGTTTCTAGATTCTTTTGGAGTCCTATGATTATGTGGTATAAAAGGACAATTTCATTCACACAACATACTTCTGATGGAAATCCCATAGAGAATGAAACCACTTGTATCACTTTGAAATGAGATCCTCCAAAATCATCAATATAAAGTTGAAAGAGTATGGGTGACAATGGACATCTTTGCTTTGACTTGTATGACATTGTGTATTCCATTTGTTTTTCTTCCTTGCTACTAAATAGTTTAGTATGTTTAATTTATATATGTTAATTTTATTGGTTTTTGTGGGATGGTAGTGGCACACCAACTTGGGTTTTTCTCACAAACACTAGCAGAGGGAGAATGTAAAGATAAGTAAGAGAATATCACTATTTTCAGAGCATTTGCACAGTATAGGTTCAAGGAGATAAAATTGTTTCGATAGTTGAAACAACGATACTTCGCATCCAAAGGAAATATGCTCACCCAGAGAGTGAGAGAGTAGTAGCCATTCTATTGAACACCAACATTATGAACCTTGGGCTAGAGGAGCATCACAATGGATTTCTTTTGATTTTCCCAAAGAAGGTTGTTTGAGATTTAGTTCTAGTCATAATCATCATTGTCAGCAGCAGTTGCATCGTCCTGCTCTACCATTGTTTGGGTTTAGGATTTCCCCCCTAATTAGGTCTATTTTTCCAAAGTAATATATCGACCTGTCTTTATGATTCACCTTCATCCTCATCTATCTCAAGGAAGCTATTGCATCTAATAAATCTCATGTTGGTGATTGTGTTGGGAGATCTCTACATGAGCCATTTCTATTAGCATTATCTAGGGAAGCTATTGTAGCAAAAAGAGCTGGTGAAAATGCTAGAACTATACATAGAAGAGTATCTCAGCAAGTTCCCACCCCATTTGAAGAACATGAGAGAGATGAAAAGGAATGGATTAAAGGTGATCTTCGAATGGATAACATTGGACAACATTCCTACATTAGGAATTTCCAATGTGTCAGAGTGGGTTGCAACATTTTCTTCTACCAATTTGTCACCATGGTCTAATTCAATACAATCCTAGGGTCTACATAGGCAGTAAGAGCAGCAGTAACAATAGATGGAACAAAAATGGAGGGAAGCTATTGTAGCAAACATATCTGGTGCAAATGCTATAACTATACATAGAATAACATCTCAACAAGTGCCCACCCCATTTAAAGAACTTGAGAGAGATGTAGAGGAATGGATTAAAGGTGATATCCCAAGGGATAACAACATTCCTACATTAGGAATTTCCAATGTATCAGAGTGTGTTGCAACATTTTCTTCTAAAAATTTGTTACCCTGGTCTAATTCAATGTAATCCTAGGGTTTGCATAGGGAGCAACAACAACATAGGCAAAAATAATGGATGCCAACAACTATTCCTCAACCTGGGTAATCCTTTTTAGCACCTAGATACTGTTGGTCTACTTCATCAATGGTTGGACTGTGACAATAAGTACATCAATACTCTTTTTCTTAGCCCCTCACTATCGAAGGCCTCATTCAAATTTCTTAAGAAATGACACTAATTTGGTGCCTTCTCCACTCCAAACTTCATAGGTAGTTAAAATTCAATCTGTTATCCCAGTTTTCTCTAGTCCACCTGTTTGGAGGACTTTACCCCAAAATCCATACCCAAGTTCCATAGATAATGAGGACTGGAACTTCAATTGCTCAGTCAACTTAGGCTTTGAAATTTGTCTAAAACAATTTGATCTATTGATATTCTTCACATTTAACTCTGAAATTTTCCTCTCTTCTAGGCTACTATTGATATGAGAGTGTAGTATCTATTACAAATTCTGACTCTGCTTTTCCCTTCCTATGTTTTATGAAGTTACAAAGTTTAATGTTTATGCCATATGCATTTTTTAGGGTGTTCAAAGCTCTCAAACTATATGACTAGATGTTATTATCCATATAAATATTGTTGTAGTAGATATTTGCTACCCATTTTGCTAATGCAATGAGCATCAATAGACTTCTATAAAGTAGTCGTGTAAATTGGAATTTGTTCCCATTTCTGGTATCAACGGTCTCAAGATATCATCATTTTTGTGGTAAATCATGAACAAGAGGTAGTATGATTTTGATGTTAGGTGCAATTGAAACAAGGTCAGAGAGACATCACTTGTAAACGAGAATTCTATGTATTTTTGGTTTAATCTACAATTTTTTGTATAGGGTATCAACCACAGATATATTGTACTTCTTTATGTATTCGAATTTAATCACTTTCTTTTTATTATATGTGAATGGACTACATTTCCTACTCTCTAAAAATTGGATCAACATTCCAAAATTTTCCCACTTTCTTATGATATGCATCCACAAGTATTGTTTGTCTTCATCATCATGTTATTTCCTCCTAAAATGCTCACTGTAAATTCAAGTTTTGAATGTGAAAATGTCTATTTTTCTATTGCATTGGATTTCTAAAGTTGTCATTAGAAATAGAAATTTATTTGATGATTGTTAAGAATAAATGAAAAAGAATTGAATATATGAAGACTGTCGAAAGAGAGGGAGAATAAAACCCCAGAAACCCAAAATATAAAACTAGGAAAGTGTCTAGAGGGAACCAAGGAGGAAGCATTAGGCCAACAATGTCATAAACCCTAATCTCCCTTATCATCCAATGCTGAAAAGAAGTATGTGATGAGATTTATAATATCCACCCGCCTAATAAATAGGGTAGTTCCACTCATAATGCTTCTTGTGACAAAAATCATTTCGAAGGTAAAAGTAATAGGTAATGAACTTAGAATTAACAATGTGGAAAGTTCCATCTCTTAGAGCCTATGGTCAAAGGTGAAGAAGATCATGAAGGAGTAGGGAAATACATTTGTCGCCTTGTATTTTAAACAAATCTTTGAGCCATAAGAATTTCAATATCAATGTTCAAGTATTGGAGCAAAGAAGAAGATTTAGTATGCCAACTATTTATGATACTTTGTCTAGAAAGTTTTATAGATAATTTGATAACCGTAAGGATATCTATTAGCTGGCATGCTAAATACACATTTATGTATCATGGTCATAACATGGAAAAACATGGAAATTTAGAGGGGCTAAAAGTGTGAGATAGGTTTCCTTGCATGAATATACTCTAAGAGCATATTAATGAGTACTCTCTCAAGTAGTTCCATCATGTTTGACTTAGGAATAGGTTCCAAGATTCACAATTGTAAAAGAGAGAAGGTGTCACTAAGGTATGGAAGAGGAATATCTAAGCCCAAATATCTTGGAAGTCCATCTCGAACATTTTTCCTATGGTGTTTCTGATCCTTCTTATCCTCTACTCCACCTTGATTTTGTTGTTGAGATTACACTGAAGGATGGGCTAGAGGATACTACTCCAATGTAAGTGTAGGATGTCACCATTTCTACCTCCTCTTCTTTATAGGTGAGAGTAGTTTTAGATGCCTCCTTCTTAGACATGTTGAAAACCATAATATTTGATTTTGCAAGGTTGACCTGAAGGCCATAATTATCACATAATGAGATGAACGTGTCATGATGATTTTTATTTCCTATGATTATGTGTGATAAAGGACAATGTCATCCACATAACAAACTTATTATGGAAATCCATAGAGAAGGAAACTACCTGTATCACTTTGAAATGAGATCTTCTAGTTCGTCAATATAAATTTGAAACACTATGGGTGACGATGGACATATTTGCTTTGACTTGTATGGTGTTGTGTATTGCATTTGTTTTTAAAATATTGGTATGTGCCTTGCCAGTAATCATCTTATTGAGAGTCATAAATATGAAATCCTAAGTTCAATGGAAATACATATTTTCTAGATTCAAGTTTTCATGAAACAATTGATTTCGTGAAAATTTATGAACTTCAATTTTAGTTTTTGTAATTATCCCTTTCCTACCTCAAATGTTGGAGCCATTTGTGGAATTAGTGTCTACTTGACTGATAATATGAATCACGAAGAGTTTTCTCATTTGAGAGATATTAATTCAAGACATTAATAAGTATACATTCTCCAGACCAACAATATCTTCTAGTAAGATGAAATATATTCTCATAAAAATAAATTAGAGTGAGCTCTGGCAAATATTGATAAAGAAATCAAAATGGAAAATTCAAGATTTTTTTGTAGTTAGTTGTTATATTTAATTCTAACAAAACCCAAGGGGTTAGCTCAACTAGTTGTTGCCAATGTTTTTGGTCATTAGTTAGTTCCATGTCAACAGACACTTGGTTTGAGTCCCATTGCGTTAGGTGCACTAGTCTATGTGGATGGTTTTACTAGGATTTCCATCCATGAATGTGGGGAACCATCCCTTGAGTTTCCTTGAAAGTTTTTCCTTGAAAAAAAAGGATTTAGTCCTAACAGATCCACTGCAAAAATGCAAGCAAAGTATTCAAATTTGATTTCTAGTGAACGTAAAAAATATGTTAGTCCAAAGAACAAAGTACAAGGCCTTATAATACCAACACTTATTTCCAATCACAAAGAGAGGAATAAGACATTTAATAGATCCCTCAGTGACTTTAGGAACTCAAAAGATCATTTTTGGAGATTACAGATTGATATTTAGATATCCTCCTCCACATTTTTATACCAAAACAGCGGTAACATGTAGCCCTAAACAAAATATATCTTCCTTATACAATTTAAGTTTCAAAATTCCATATATAAAAATCAAAAGTTGACTTTAGACACCATATTATACCTAGAGGTAGTTCTTATGGACCCAACCTAATGGCCGCTGATAAATAAGGAAATAGTAAGCAAATAGCCAAACCGTGTGCTCTCAGAAGAGTTCCAAAGAGTTGCTTCATGTTAATGATTAAGAGGTGGAGTTAAGAATCACTTTTATTAGGATGTTCACAATCAAAGAGGACATGATTCTTTGGCAACAATTTCTTTCATTTGGGGAATTAATGGCCCTTCAATGCATTGGAATGTGGATGCAAGGGATAACTACTTAACATAGCATAGGTGAACCTAATAGGATGGATGGGGATGGGGATTTTGAGCTTTATCAACTTTTTTTTGGGGTACTTTTCCATATTGTTTTTTCTTTTTCAGCTAATAGGAACTGGTCCACTTGCAGCCTTATTCACCATACTAGAAGGAATGAAATTTCATTTGGATAACATAGAAGATATTTGTAGTTCATGGTGCCTTACATCTTGATTCTTCCATACAATAAGGAATGAAATTTAATTTGGATAACATAGAAGATATTTGTAGTTCATGGTGACTTACATCTTGATTCTTCCATACAATAAGACACCTATGTTTCTAAAGGGACCAATGGTACAATGTAATGTTTATTCCTAGGAATTCTACCCAATAGATTGGGAAGGTGGAGAGTTGCTCCATTGGGATTTTAAGAATTTCCTCTTGTACACACCCTACATGTTGACCAAACTGGGAACTTCCTAGGAACTACCCCCCCTGTCCCTTGACTAGTTTACAGACAAAACTATAAGCATGAAAAGTGGGTCTCACCTCTCTAAAAGCCTAATTCCTAAAAAAACACTTGATGAAACTATAAGTCATATCATTGTCATTCATTTTTCATTTGGAAATTTCCAAATTGAAAGCTATTTACAATGACATTGTCATATTTTGTGACTTTTGGAGCTAACATTAGCTGTTTATAGGGGCAGAGTTTCATATTTCTCATTAGCTAGTTTCTTGTTTATTCTGATTTTGTTGGTTAAATTGTGAAAGAGCATATCATTATCTTTTTGGCACACCTAGGTCTATAATTAAGTTATTCCAATGTTAAAATGAAGAAAAAATTGAAATTATCTAGAATTACAAAGCTCGTGTCTTGACTCTTTAGAATCTAATCAACAATTTCATAAATTTGGACAATGTATGATGACTCTCACATATCAAACTATCAAGTTATAGTATCATGTAATTTTTTGAAGTTTTGAACCTTGGGCATATTAATATGCATATTATGATATTTTGTTTTGTAAATGGTGCTTGCCACTTGGATTATGTTCTCGGCACTTGCTTATTCTCTCTCTCTCTCTCTCTCTCTCTCTCTCTCTCTCTCTCGATCTCGATCTCGATCTCTCTCGATTTCTCTCTCTCTCTCGAGAGAGAGAGAGATAACTATGTTTTCTCGCATATAATAGTTCTAAATATTTATAATTTCTCTTGCACATACAAACATAAATTTCTATATCGTTAGAAAAGCATGAACTGAATACATGATTCTACTATTTTTGTAAAGAGGTTTACTTCTTCCTTCAACAAATTGGTTAGCCTTAGCCTAGGCTTCCTTCCAATAGATGGGATAACCCCAACTTAGGCTCAACCTAGTAAAAAAAATCCTTTTTAAAGAGACTTAATCACATCTTGATGAAGGTTCATAGGTTGTTTTGTATCTTTTTAGACATTTCTACATTGGGGAACTATGCCAAAGCATCTAAGTAAGGTTTTGATTTAAGTGGATGAACCAATCAGTAACCTTTAAACAGATGCAATTTCTAAGTATTTGTGAGAAAACTAAAGGGATGATTTTCATTCCTAACAAAATTAATCTTTAAATTGACTTGAAAAGCAGAAATTAAGAAGGTATATAATTGTTAAACATTCATATTTTAAATCAAATTTATCATATACAGTAGATGCGTGTAAAATTTTTATAAAACCAAACAATACATATTCAAGAGATGACAGAAGGAAATAATTAAAATATTTTGAGGAATTAACTAAGACAAATTGTTCAGTTAATTAATCTCTTTTAATAATTATAACTTTGCAGGGGATTTTATGGAGATTCACATTCAATATAGCCTTGCCCAAACTTCTATGTTACCTTGAACACGTGCATAAATAAATATGAAAAACATAATTGATAACATGGCAAACTCACATAGATGCACAAGTTGTTTAGAATGAATCCAAAATTCTTCAATTATCTTCAGAAATAGTTTTGAACATTAAAACCATGTCAATGGTTCATTACAAGGGTTCAATAATGACTTCTTCGAATTACAAGATACTTATAGAATCTATTTCCAAAATATCTTAGATCTAGAAATAAAATTGATTAAAAAATGGGATAATATTTGAACTGTTTTAGATTTACAAAGTAGAACAAGAAAGTAGCTATTATAAACTGATTCAAATACTAAACACATGATTTAAGGGTGTTTTTTGATGACTGTTGTATTTGACTGAATTTTCTGCTTTCTGCTGCTTCTTCTCAGCCTATCGCTCCTTATTTCCCTGTGACTGGTCACTGAATTCCTTAAATTCTATTTTACTCGATGAGTTGAAGTAACTTATCCCATATTTTATCATTTGGGATACAAATTTTGTTACTTTCCTATATCCCTCATCAATTTTTATGTAATTTTCAAAACTTGGCCTAGTGATGAACAAATGGTTAATTTCATGTTGAATAAAAAGATCATACTCTAGGCCTTCTAGGAATGCTTTATCACTGATTATCCCTTTGACTTTGGAAAATTTGGTTCTATTTGTTGCTATCTGGTGAAATTTGTACTGATAATCTTCTAGTGGAATTAATTGGCCACTAGAATGGCGTAGAGCTGGAAGTCCCTTTTGATGTAGAAAAATGATTTTTTTGTGAAACATTTTAATTTGTGCTTCTAAGTTTTGACACTTGTTCTCTAATTGTAACATCAAATTTCTTTTTATTAAAACTCGTCTTGCCTCTAGGACAATATTGGTTTTGTCCTCAATTCCAAGTTCTTCCAGTTCTTATTTTGCTTTAGAAATGAGTACATTGATTATTGTATTAGCTTCTCCACGCATGCACTCCAAATCTTCTTTGATTCCTGTGATGACTACTTTTGATCTTTGCACTATCTCCTCCTGTTAAAAAGTTATTTGAATAGATTTCCAAAGTTATGTCATGGTAGAATTTATATCAATCCATATATTTTCCTTTACCTCAGAAAATTCTTGTGCAATCAATGACTCATTCTCACATTTCTCTTTTTCCTTGTTAACCTTAAATTTTTCTGAACTTTGGCCAGATATGTATTATCAACCCTTATCTTGTCATTTTGAATTTTCTCCAATTGAGTTCTGAGTTTTTCAATTTCCATATCTTTTAATGATAGGTCTCCCATATCTTTTGACATCTTCTCTACTGAATTTTGGTCATTGGGCTCTGTCTCTATTGTGGACAGTATTGCTATAGAAATTACTACTATTGAAGTCACTACTGTAGAGTTTTCTACTCCAATGCTGAGTTGTAGCTCTCTTTCCTTGATTAAATTTTTTATTTATTCTTCCATCTTTTGTATTTGTATTTTTTTCTCAACAATCATTTGAAGCATATTCTCATTCTCCCTCTCTAACTGATTTACTTCTTTAGCCTATGGATGTTCAGTTGTTGGCAACCTCAACTATTTCCTCAATGCTTGAATGTCAACATTTATTCTTTTGATTATTTCCTTAACTTCCTTTATATCTTTAGGATCTAATCCTAATTTTATAACCAAATCTTCAAGCGATTTTAGTGTCTTTTGCTAAGGATGACATCTTCTCCAATTTTAATTGGGAATGAATGTTATTCAGAGAAGTTTGTAGCTTAGAAGCTTCCATAGCAGAACCTATCAAAGATGAATATATTATTTCTCTTGCTTGCTTGTGAAGGTCAATTTAATTAGTAGGATGTATTTTCTTGGTATCAATTGAAAACACAAAGTTTTTATATTCTTTGACACTTTTAGGCACAATGACCTTTGGTTCCAAAAATGCAAATTGGAATTGACCTTTTTCACTTTCAACGAAAGAAAGTAAGCTAGTATGAGTTGTGGAAGTCTGTTTCTATAATTCTGCATATGTGGAAGTATTTAGTGCCTCATTTTTCTTCTACATTTCTAAAAATTTTGCAAAAACATTTTTTTGTTTTGAAGAAGAAAGAGAAGAAGGAGAATACAATGTAGCTTCAAGAGTTTGCTGTAATGAAAAATGAGATTGTGCTGATAGTACAACTGTAGTAATCTCTTTAGAAGTTTGAGCTTCTGGAGATTCTTCATCAAGATTTATAGTTTTCCTTCTTTTGAATACTTTAAATGCTGATTTCTATAACTTTGAGCCTGCTGGAGATATACTTTCTCTTGGTCTCTTTAACTCTTTTCTTTTCATCCTTGGAGTTTCCAATGTTTTTTAACTAGAAACTGGTTGCTCAAGCTCTTGCAATGTATTCTCTGTGCATTCTTCGTTGTTGGCATATTTCTCAATTTCAGGTTCTACCACATGCATATATGATGAAAATTTTTGAGAAAATTCCCATTGATGAGATTACTCCTAATAGATCATAAGACCAACTAAAACTTAACTTAAACTTCATTTGGCTCAATAAGTCATTGACTTATTTTTCTGCAGCTCTAGTGTTAACTATGAATGGACCAACTTGTGCTTTCAATTTAAACTGAGATTTCTGTTTTCTGGAAACAAAATGAACCTCATCCATTTTCATCATCTGTCTAATGTACTCGAGTGAAAAAATCCTCATGGGGAGGATTACTGGAAATTTATATGGTTGAAGCTCACAGGTATAAACCCTGAGTTCAGTGGAATTATGGTTTAAATACATGTCTCCAACTTTATTCTTCTTACTCAGATGTAAAATTCCTTTCATCTTCATTGAAACCCTAGGTACTACATCTCTGTTTAAAATACAAGTAACTATATACAAGTATTGATTAACAAAGTCACTGAAAGAAAACACTTTAGAGGTTTTTCTCACTAATGATGTCCAATGGATCACTGACAAAGGTTTACCTTCAACATCCAAATTTTGTAGAGGAAAGTTGAATCTTTCTTACTAATGATATAAGAACAAGTAGATTGAAAATGACTGATGCTTAAGTGATACTTTAACACAAAACTTTAAAAACTGACCATGAATTACATCATTCTAAAGAAATTGACTGTAGTTGAACATAGTTGAAGGTTTTTTCCCAGAAGAGAACACTGATAGAAAGCCAAAAACGACTTCATCAACCCATTGATCACTGGGATATCCTAACAAACAAGACATTAAGGAGATAACCTACTTAGACATCTCAGGAAACATTGCAGAGGGATAAGGTGGGTTTGTTCTGGGTAATTCCGAGTTTTCTAGTAAAAATGACTCAAATATGTTAGCTCTCTATGAGAAATAAAGTTTTTGATAGATTTCCATTAGAGTATCAGAAGAAAAAGGGTGTAGAGAGTCTTGCGGGTTTATGTAGAGGGATTGGAAAATTAAATCAATTGTTATATGGAAAAGAGTTTCATTGTTCTAAGTGATTACAACTCTTTGGCTAGGAAGATATGGGGCTCCACATGACACAATGAATTATGGAAAATTATGGGGTTTAGGGAAACAAAATTGGGGTAATAGGGATTCCCAAAAATAGAATTCATCACTGGCATCTTTGTATTTTTGAAATGTCCAATTGTGAAGTTCATACAGGTAGAATTCACAATTGGTTTTTACAAATTTAAACTCAGTGTCAACTAGTGGGAGTTTGTCCAATTTAATGACAGGGGGTAGAAGAGGATTATCTATAGAAATTTTTTTATTTTATTTTATGGGAATCCATTAGGAAAAAACAAAATTACTAAGAAAATTGAGAGAGTTACCAGGAAATGATGAAGTTTGGCAATTAATGTTTGTTGGTATTTTTCTTTCAGTATTGTTTTGAAAATTACTATGACAAGAAGAATTTCAAAATGGTCGATTTGAAACGGATAAAAGTATTTATTAGGAGCAAATAACAATTTATTTAATTAACTTGACCTTTATTTCCGTGGAGGATTAAATGTCGAAGAATGTTGGCAGGAGAAATTTAATAGGCAATGGTGATTTTCTGGTTTTGGTGGGAGAGATAGCAATGGCTCTATGTAGTGGAACATTCGTCGATAGCAAAAATGGCAAGATGTATGAACAACAAGAGATACAAAAATGTGGGTGAGTGGTTTGCGAGGGGTGGATATGGTAAGAGGTATTGAGCAAAGGGGGGCCACAATTATTGGGCGCTTGCCATGTAGGTAGGGTGGTTTATATGGAATCAACTCTGCGTACCACCCCCCTTCCATTATTATTTAGGAATGTGGGGGGTCCCACTATTGATTGGGGGTCATTGATCTCGACGCATCAAATATTAGTTGGTGAAAAAAACATGCTTGTTAACCATTTGCGGGTGGCAGTCACATCACCTTTTTGCAAATCAACAATTTATTTAAAAACGTGAAATATTTTTTTTTTCTCGGTAAAAGACTAAACTATTGTATTATGTACAGGAGTCAAGAAATACATCATGGTGAAACAAGAGAGAATCAGGCTCTGGATGTGTCACCCAAGAGCAATTGAGGCATCCAAAAAACTAGCCCACGCAGGGGCGCCAGACACAAGAGCCAGACTTCCATAAGAGCACGCCCACGTAGGGGCACCAACCATTTCATCCCTCACAGGGGAGACTGACCTTACCCCAATCATTGACACAAAATACAGGAACATAGACATTGAACCAGGGCACGAAAGAGACCAGAAGCATTGTTACTATAACTGATTCAAAAAACAAACAGCAGAAGACACCAAATGACCAAACAAAAAGCCATAGGAACCTTGTGCGCGGGCGTCATCAATCGTCCATTTTCACTTCCTCTACCCGGCACCAACCATAGGCTTCTCTTTCAGCAGTGGTGGGAAAGGTGTCTTCCTCCCCGCTAGTTCCCACCCTCTGTTCTTGCTTGTGTTGCTCTGCGTTTTCCAGATCTGAGGCCTCACCTTTAACCTTCTGCTCCTTATCAGTGTCAGGGGCCTGTGCTTCATGCTTTTGATTGTCAGTCACCCTCTGCCCCTGTTCATCTAGGGCGCCCTCCTCTTCCCGGGCATTTTCGATGAACAAGACTGAGACATGCGCGCTGATCTGCGGATTGTTCATGGCACTGCTGAAATTGAAGATAGCCAAGCCAAAGGAAGGTAAGGAATTCGAGCTCGAAGCCCCTGCATCCATGAATTGGCTGGAATGGAGGGGGTTAGCGCTAGTGGAGTGAGCAATGTTGCAGTTGCAACAATGGACAACATTGTCCGCTTCATGACTGCGTGAGATTCCCCCTATGGAAGTGCCTCGGCGGCTAAGTAGACGTTGTCGAGGTCTCACCATTCTTGCAGGAGGCAAGGGAAAGAAATTCCAACAGACCACGGGGTAATCCAGACCCCCTGCAACTAGACCCCCTACAACCAAAGCTGACTAAGGGATGAACCAAACAGATGGAGAAGATATCCCGACAGAGATGGAGAGGCCAGGCAACTGCATTACCACCAACATTCTCTGTTCATATACTGTGATATCCCTTATGACTTCACCAGCCCTGCATTGGAGCTCACCCGCCATAACTGCTGCCGACGCCTGAGCCGAATTACCTCGTGAAGCATTAACTAACCCTTGCCATTCCACCTTATACCATCTACGATCAATAGCTGTATTGTCTTCATCTGCCACGTGATGGCCATTGGCCGGCATGTGGCCATCCCCCTTCGCCTATCCCATCTCAGTTAGCACCCGCATCCGGGGGAGCTGCGTCTTTCTGGACCAGTCGAGAGCACTCTTGAGCCTTGTCATGTGTTAAAATAGTGGTCAGCTGCCCTGTGATTAGAGAGTGGTCAGTGTCCACTCCCACATTGGCCATGAAGTCTGCAACCCTGTTGCCCTCCCGTCTTGTGTGTGTGAAGGTGATTGCTCTATTGTTATGGAGCTCACATTCTATGGCCTCCAGTCTTGCTTCAAGCCTCCAGCTGGTGGCTATTTTCCTGGCCTGGGATCCATTTACAATTTTTTTGGCCATGTTTATGAGGATCTGAGAATCTCCTTCCACCTCCAAGGGGTGAAAGTTGTGTCCCCCAGCAAGTAGTAATCCCCGCCATAGATCCTCTAGCTCAGCTGAATTGTTGGTGTCCCATCCAATGTTTCTGAAATACAGCATCAGGGGAACACCTTCATGATTCCTTATTATTCCTCCAAAGCTTGCGAGACCGGGGTTCCCTTTTGAGGCCCCATCAAAGTTGAGTTTTATTGTATACTTTGTTGGGGGCTTCCATGTGTTCTGATTTTTATTGTTGGTTTTAGAGTGGTCTAGCTTGTGAGAGCCTTGAGTATGATGTATTTGCCAGTTGTCCAGAATGGTTTTCTCGTTGGCTAGCATAGGCCAGTCCTCCTCCTTCCAGGGTTTTAGCATAAGAGTCTCTTGAAGATTTATGCAGAGCAGGTTCCAAATGTTGTCTATCGAAGAGCACTGATTTTAAAAAATACTCTTGTTTCGCTCCTTCCATATGCTCCACAAAACTAGCCCGGGAATTAGTCTCCAAAGATGATTAAGGATTTCACTCTTGTAAGGGTCCTGTTGCCACTGACGTATAATATTCGTGATTTCATTCTCGAGTCTGCATCTTCTTTGACACCGAAAGCTCGCCTTTTCCCAAAGTTGATTTGCCAGGGGGCAAGAGTCCAGCAGATGTTGGAGATTTTCCTCATGGGCGTTGTAGTTGAAACAGATGGAGGGGCCATGAAAGTTTCTTCTTCTAAGCTTGTCCCAGGTTAGAATTCTCTGATGTCCTACCAACCAAAGAAAGTGACAAATTTTGGGCCAGGAGCCAGAATACCAAATTTTACTCCATATTGGGTCCTGGGGAACAGAGTCATTGCATATGATTTTGTAGGCCTCGGACACGGTGAAAGTTCCTTTCAGTTGGTATCCCCACCTTAGAATGTCTCTACTCTCGTCATACCTAATTTTCCTTTTGCTGAGTTCCCTTTCCAGCTCCATGGAGATTTGGAGATCTTCATTTGTGAGTACATGGTTACCCGGTTTCCAAATCCTGAAGCCTTGCTCAGATTCCTGAGTCCAGTATTGAAAATCCATAAAACAAAATTGAATTGTGATGCGCTTTTATGGAGAATACTCTTTGTCAATTCTTTTGCCTAAAAGAAAAAATAAGTCTGAAACCCTTGAAGAAATGTTGTTATTTTTTTAAATGAATTTTTCAACCTATAGGTTGTTAACTGAGTGCATGAGGTTGAACTTGGTTGAACCTTTAAATGCTTAACGGGTCTTCCAGGGATAAGCCAAACCCTACAAAAACTCACCCAATAATAAAGAGTTTGAACTTTTGATGAGGTTAACCATGTCCTCCCCTCGTTTTTCTACCGATTTGAGTAACTTGCAAGTAACCTGGAGACTTGATGAGTCTTATTCCAGCGGTTACCTTGAAACTCTATAAAATTAACCCTCGTCCAACCTTTACGAAGATCCAACTCAATGTATATTCATGATGGACTTCTATATTGCATCTAAAATATTTTCTATTGAACGGTGCTCAAGTAAGTTTGGAATCCTTGATCATAGTGGGATGGAATAGGGATAAAAGATGCTAGAACAATATTAGGGAACTAGAGTTGAAAAAATACCTTTACTTCCCTAAAGCCAAGGGCCTCAATAACTTTTATCATATTTGCAACAAATACAAATTTTAATGGCAAAAAAATCTTAAAATGAAGTATTAAGTGAAAGAACTGTTTAAAAAACCCATTTATTCTTTCTCTAGTCAAAAGAAAAAGGCTTCATGACTTAGAAAACAAACCTCCAAATAAAACATCTGTCAATTAGCAAAATAGTCTTCCAGGGCTTTCTCTCCAGACGCTTTGAATGAAGGAGAAGCCTAAGTTTCTTAACACATATTTTGAGCCTCTCTAATGCAGTCAATAATTCTCCACCATTTACACCTTGAAATGGACCCCATCATACTAGCATTGGGCTAAACATGTGAATTCTCCTCCACTAGTTTTTATTTATGGGAACCCTGTAATGCTTCCTTTAAAGGATTACAAACACCTACCCACAACCTGCAAACTTACCAAATTAGTTGTGTCAAGTTGTAGCCAAAAGCACAAGTAGCTACTTTCAGTGATTTGAAAATGACTTCTCTCCTGTACACCTTACATCCAAGGGAAAAGTCTATCCTCTTGCCAATGATATGTTGAGTGACCATTAATTTAGTAAACTTTATTAAATTCAAATATCTAGACATCTTGAAAAATAAGATATAATGTAGGGGTTAATACAATCACTTTTTCTCTCAAGTCAGCATGGTTTGATGGATTTTGTTACATACTTGGCTTGAGATTTTGATACATTTGTGCGATATAGATATGGAAATACAAGAAACAATTGATTTAAAAAATTGAATTTGATGAATATCTATTTGTGTCCTGTAATGAGATGACTTGGTGAATGGGTATGCAAGAAATTGACCTAACTCAAATGTTCATTCACAGAAAACCAACCTAGTTGTAGCTAATATATTTTCCCTCGTGTCCAAAGATGAAGCTCACCATGAAGGGTATGTTATATTAATTTGTATACATGGTTTATCATATCAAATTCGTAGTTGTTTTCTGCAAAAATGCCCCCCCCCCCCTTTCACAGCTCCCTACATCTGTTGGCACTGTAGTTTACTAGATTGGATATATTTCCATTTGAAACTTATATTGGATAAAGTATTTATATGGAATATATATTTTTTTCCACTATAATTTCATTTTATATTGTAATCTGTCTATTGACTTTCTGAACCCAACCTTTGACACATTAGGTTACATGTTTATGAACAAGGGTTTCCAAGCTAATGCATGCAAATATACTTTCTTCAAGCCTAAGTTCATATTATATGCCACTTACTTATCTGAGAAGATTGATTACTAGAGATATATTACCATCTATAGACACCTAAGAGAAAACCCCGAGTATCAAGTGTATCCTATATTCAAGTACTTTAAGAACTAGTGCCAGGATGAGAATAAGCATGATGACTTTTTATCAGTGTTATTAAAAGCACAACCACAGTTTCTAAATGAATGGAAGGCCAATCTTTGGTCAAGGTTTTTCTGTACCTTGGTGATTTAATCTTGAATTACATCTAATATATCCTAAACATCTAGGCAATATGATGTTTGTTATTTTCATTCAATATTTATTAGATGCTTTTTTTGTTTCTTATTTTGTGTGAATGATTTCTTTTGGGTACACTTGCTTTCCTTTTGCAAGTATATGTGACAATGTACTTGAATAATTGCCATAGGACAACATTTTATGAAGCCATTGGACTGAACACAAAGAGTTCAATATGCATGTTATCACCGAAGCGGGTTAGAAGTTTCATATAGATCACAATACTTAGAAGCCATTTTGTGTGTTTAAAATTGAGTTGTAGTGATGTTTTTTGTGGGAAGGGTTTTAGCAATGTATTTTTCTTACTGATGTAGACAAACCAAACTACAACAAGGATTTTTCCTTGTCTTGGATGTTGAGAATATAGAATTAAAAAAGAAACTAGATAGGATGGTAGACATCGACCAACATATAATAGCAATTAGAGAAATCCAAGCTCATGGCTTTGTGAAGAATCTCCAAAGAATTCCTCTTATAGTTGTTTTGGTGTTATAATTAATAACAACTTATTCGATGCCACCCATGGATTCCAATTCTTTGGATTACACTGATTTTGAGCCACATGTTGTGTACTAGATTCATTTCATACATGCATAATTGCATGGCTGCATTATATCGTCGAGAATAGATCTCTGTGACTCTATACCTTTCTTTGTATTTGTTTGAATTTTGAGATGTCGTACCATTTTCTAGAAAATCATTCATATTCTGGCAGAAGATTTTATTTACATATGCACATTCTATATGCAATGTTGGAGTTATGTAATATAAAGTTATCAATAATAGAAAGTCCCTATGTCTTTTTAGTAAACAAAATTCTTAGACTTAGTAGATGTTTTTATGCCATGATTTGTGAAAACATTAATCTCTCATAAGCTTGACAGAAGTGGTAGAGAAAATATTAATCTCTCCTACTTCGACAGAAGTGATGGTCAAGATCAACACATACAAGAAATTTTTGGTGGAATATTATCAAAACTGATAGAGGGATATGCAAGTGTGCAGTAAGAACCTTGACAAACAAACCCATTGAAGCTTGCAACATTGTTGATAGGAAGAACAAATTATGTTTCTTTTTTCTGAACATGTAAGTTAATATATTACAGTTTAATGAATATGTTTTCCTATTATCATATATGGTTTTATACTTTATCAAAAAATCACCAAGATTTCACAATGTTTTATAACTTAGTAAAAGAATCACTAAGACTTTACAAATTTTTATTATCCAGTGAAGGATTCACAACACCACACACACACACAACACATATATATATATATATATTATATATATATATATATATATATGTGTATATGTATATGTATATGTATATGTATATGTATATGTATAATGTATATGTATATGTATATGTATATGTATATGTATATGTAGTATATGTAATATGTATATGTATATGTATATTATATAATATTATATATATATAATATTGATCAAATCGCCTTCCATTTTTCCTATGTATCATGGGGATTCGCCCATTTATTATACATATAAATTTAGGGGGGTTCTTAAAATTTTCCCTGCTTGAAGGTTATACGACACACAAAAGAAGGAATTAGTTGTCAAGGATACAGATTTTTCCGTGATTGCAGGACACTTATATAAGATGGGATCGGATGAAGTTCTATGTTGATATGTGCCTCCATATGAAAGACACAATATTCTATCTCAAACACATGGTGGTGTCGTTGGAGGACACTATGCAGACAAGGAAACTGCATAGAAGATCCAGCGAGTAGGATTATGGTGACCTACGGTACATAAATATTCTAAGGAGTACTATAGTGCGTGCAATGTGTGTCAAAGTACTAGGAGGCCATCATGAAGGGATGAATAGTTGTTAAATCCACAAGTCATGCTACAAGAATTTGATAAATGAGAAATTGACTTCGTTGGACCTATTCATCCACCAGGGAAGAAGACAGGAGCACGTTATATTATCACTGCGACAAAGTACTTAACCAGGTGGGCTGAGGCACATCCTGTGAAGGGTTGTAGCGTGACAATGGCTACGAAGTTTATATTTGAATTTATTCTGTCAAGGCTTGGATGCCCAAAGATTTTGATGAGTGACAGAGGTTTGTACTTCCTGAATGAGACCATTGTGGCTTTATCAGAAGAATTCCAAATGTACCATCAGAATAGTACATCATATCATCCCCAGGCGAATGGAACTGTCAAAGATTTCAACAAGATATTGGAGAATTCCCAACAAAGGTCTGCAATGTTAATAGGAATGATTGGGATGTGCACATACCAGTGGTTCTATGGGCATATAGGAGGACCTATAAGAAATTGACTATGAAAACACCATTTCGACTAGTTTATGGACAAGAAGCAGTGATGTTGATGGAATATATAGTGCATAGCCTAAGGATTGTGGCAGTAACTGAGATGGAAGATCACGACATAATGGAGGAATGCCTAGCATAGCTCCTTGTGTTAGAGGAAGACCACTTTTTGTATGACTTTCATCAGCAGGTGCAAAAAGCTAGATAAAAGGTGTGACATGATCGACACATTAAGCAGCTTACCTTAAAAAATGGAGATTTGGTCCTAATGTATGACAACATGTTTACCAAATTTTTAGGGAAGTTTTAGATGCATTGGTTAGGCTCGTACGTGATTAAGGATATTTCAGATGGTGGTGCAGTTCAGCTCGTAAAGCTGAATGGGGAAGTGTTTCCTAGCAATATTAATGGGATCAAATTGAAGGTTTACATGGATGATCCCACCCCTTCATAATGACTACATGGCAATAGGAAAGTCTTAGTGCTTTTGGCAGTTGAAAGATAGTGCTGGAATATAAACTACTCTGTCAAGGAAAAATTCTATCGAAGAAGGGGGGTTGCGTGATGTTTAGGAAGATGGCGCAGGTGGAAGTTGCGATGAGGTAGCTACGCCATAAGGAGTGGTCCCGCACAACTTGCTCAGAAAGTGATTGTTGGGACAACTACAATTGATTTGACAACTATTTACCATTAAAATGAGTGGGGTAAATGCATTCAAGGAGAATATCTATGAAAATATGCTACCAAAAATGCATTAATGAGGGAGATATGGAGGGAATCAAGTGGTTTGAATTCGAAAAAGGCTATAAATATGGCACCTTGCTCCATATTTGGACATTTTGCTTTCAGAGAGCTTATTTTGTGATTTTGCACCTAAGTTTGACCCGAGCGAATTGTTGGATGTCTAAGCGGAATTGGGCAGAATTAGAGCAGGAATTATTATAGAGAGGGCTTGGATATCTCATGAATTATGCATCGCTTGCACTACTATGATGTCAAGACCCCCTAGAAAGCACCCTGTTGCCTCAATAGCAGCTAAGAAGTAGAAAAAGCTGTAGTAGACCCCAGTTCGGAAATGGTTGCGGAAATTTCCAACCGAGTAGAAACAGAAGGGAAAAATGGATAAAAACAAACAGCCAATGGAACCATAGGACTTGGATGCATAGGAACTAGTCGGTATCCTTAAAGACATTAGTCGAAGAAGTAGAACCCGTTTCTAGGTTGCCTCCATATTTTCCACCGCGAAAGCCAACATCCAAGGTCACGAAGGATCAAGATGCTATTAAATATAAGGTTTTCACTCTGCTGTTACCTGAATATGTACCTATTGATGGCGAATTGTTGGCCCAGGTACCATACCTAAAAATGGAAGATTTGGATTTAAATGATCGAAGTAAATACCCATAATTTGAGCCCAGCCAGTACCTAAAATCCATCTATTATGAAGAAGAAGGCATCACATGAGTTGAACAAATGAAGTAGGCTACAGGAATTCAGTGCGCGGGATTGTTGAACATGTTGTATGTTCCGAATTTTAGGCGTAGTAATATCAATACTATCTGTGTGCGCCAATTTCCGGCTCTAGTGCATGATGAATGTCTTTGGCTTGGGACACCCATCCCTATTGATGATATGCTAATCAAACAGATTACCATGCTGCCTTGTCAGGGGTCAAATCTAGATGATGATTTTGCAGGAAAGTCATAGGAGAATAAACTAGTAGATTAAATGAAGAGTGACTTTGGATTGATCAAGAAGTCTCGGGACTACACTATTAGCTCTATCAATGATGAGGTTGTGTGGTTTTTCGCCTCTATTTTGGTCGGGAAGATTATGAGAAAGTGTTGCGCAGATGAAGTGTCAACCCTTGTTGTCTCCTTAGTTGCGTAGTGCAGCCAAGGGGTGCAATTCAACTAGGTAGTGTGCCTATGTTGAGAATTCCTATATGGTTATGATGAATCACAGGAGGAAGGAAAGTCATTTCATTATGCATGGTTGTTACTTCTGGTTGCATTAATAACTTGGAGAGCACTGGAGGAATCACATTTCCCCACAGTAGACCCAGATATCTATGAAGCTGCACGATATGCCTCGTTGTGGGCATCCAAGGACCCTACAAGAGCCATAGATAGTAAAATGTTTTGGGTTCTGTTCAAAATGGACTTGCGCATGGTGATTAACCAATGACCACGATTATCACCTACCCTATTTTCTCAATACCGCGATGTTGCAAAGTTCAAGACATATTTTCATAATGTATATATCTATGCCAAGAAGGATTTGACATAATATTGGCATGCACTGCGATATTTGGTAGCAGAAAAACATATTTTTGTTATTATCAATAAGTGGTTGAACGATTGGCTCACCACGACCGACACAACAACTGTAGAATTTTGTAGAATTTTTCTACAAATCAGCTAGCTCTGATACCATGTAGAAATGTCACCTATAGAACAAATTGATATATGCAATGTCCTAAAGCATAATACTTGTTCTACTTCTACAAAACATTAAGCAGAAGCATAATCGAATTCATGAGCAACATCAAGTAGAAACATGCATAATTAATCAAGAGAAATCAATCACACATAAAACAGAATATATCACTAGGGAAAGCATTAGCATACAACCCCAACACTGTATTATCAATAAAGTGGAAATCCTCTTCAACATACAAAAAGAATGAGCTCAATAGATATCCTGCTCTCTCTGTAATCAGAAGATATTCAGTTAGAAGATGAAAATCATGGACTACCTAGGCCTCAATATATAGGCCACAAGTCCTCCAATCTCCTATAATAGATCCTTCTCCATGCATGGAATACTTACTAGAAATATCCAAGCATACGATAGTACACTGTCCCACATCTGATCTCAACTAGGTCTCTAACAGAACTGACATGCAACAATTATCCATGAGTGAATCCTCAATTATCTAAAATAATAATTGTCACATGCATGCAAGCATTAACAAACTATATTTTATTATTTTAACAACTTGTTAAAATAATCTAACTCTACTTGACTAATTAGAACTAAGTCAACTGATTCTCTCATTATAGAACTCATACTTATTCCCTCAATCAATGGAGGAAATACTTGCATGTTATCACAAAGACTTCAAGTTTGCTTTTCCTTAACTAATTAACTCATGGAGAATTAATTAATTAATATTCCAAACTGTTGGTATGACAAAAATTAATTTTACTTCCTACAGATAGACTAGGGACTACTATAAATAGGAAGGGACCCATAAATGTTATTTTTAGAACTTTCTATTTTTAGCAGTTTCACCTCTCACCCAATGTGGCCAATGACCTCATTGGCAAAACTGATATTTTTAGACATGCTATTTTTAGCAGGTCTATTTTTATCACATTCTAAATTTAACATTTCTTGTTGCACATTTTTCAACACTCCCTCTCAATAAGAAAGGCTTTCTCTTGAACCCAATCCTGTAACTCTAGAATGTTCTACATGCAACACATCTACCTGGTCCACTTGCTCCAAGAACATTTGGAACAAAAACACTCCCAACTGACCACTATGTTGGGCTAGGAACATACTCTGATGCTGAAGCTCTACCTACTACTGACAAGTGCTCTCTCTCTGACATTTACACTACTGCAACATCTCCATGCATCTCACACCATTACACACCTCTTTGTGCCACCTAGCACTATGCAAAACACTTGTGCCTCTCGCATTGCTACAGCCTGCTAGCTATGCATTGTCCTGGGATTCCTTGCACTGTCTCTGTCTCTGCCTCTCCATCTACATCTGTCTCTACCCAATCAATCAGGTCCTGCTACTCCATATCGGGGCTCCTGTAGCAAGGTCTCATCCAAGAGGTTGGGTACCTCAAGGATCCTGCCCCTCCTCCTTGGGACGATCACTCTATATCGCCCCACCTCCTACCTGGAGGTATGGCTACATATGATCCCTCTGCCCACCTAGCTCGAAGTTTCCCCCTACTGGAGGTCTCTACAAGAGTAGATGCATCTACTAGATCTCCACTTAGCTTCCCCTATTGTGGCTACTCCACAACCTCTTGAAGCTGCTACACCAATCGTGGCTCCTCCACAATTGTCTGAGACTTCTTCTGGATCTGCATGTTGAGAGGTAATATACCCTCCCTCTCAACCATCAAGTCTCTAACCTTTGCCTTGCTCCTCAAGGATTTGCATGCTTCTTGTACCTTAAGTGCATACAGGTTCTTGGCTAGCACACCAATCTATTTTAACTTTCCCACCGTCACGAAATTTTCTATAAAATGAGCTGATTTTAAATCAACGATATCTCCCTCATCCGAACTCCGATTCAACCGATTTTATTTTTTTTGGGTTTTTTGCCGCAAGGAATCCAAATCTGCTATTTATTTTTGAAAATATTGTACATAAATTTTTAGCTCTACTCTGCAAACTCTCGGCTCAAAACTCAAAACTTTGAAATCTCTCTCAGTATATTGTTCTTGCTTGATCACCTGTGCTTTGATACCATGTATAATTTTGTAGAATTTTTCTACAAATTAGCTAGCTCTGATACCATGTAGAAATTTCACCTGTAGAACAAACTGACATATGCAATGCCCTAAAGCATAATACTTGTTCTACTTCTACAAAACATTAAGCAAAAGCATAATCGAATTCATGAGCAACATCAAATAGAAACATGCATAACTAATCAAGAGAAATCAATCACACATAACACAGAACATATCACTGGGGAAAGCACCAACATAAAACCCCAACACTGTATTATCAATCAAGTGGAAATACTCTTCAACATACAAAAAGAATCAGCTCAATAGCTATCCTACTCTCTCTGTAATCAGAAGATATTCAATCAGAAGATGAAAATCATGGACTACCTAGGCATCAATATATAGGCCACAAGTCCTCCAATCTCCTATAATAGATCCTTCTCCATGCATGGAATACTTACTAGAAATATCCAAGCATCTGATAGTACACTATCACACATCTGATCTCAACTGGGTCTTTGACAACACTGACATGCAACAGTTATCCATGAGTGAATCCTCAGTTATCTAAAATAATAGTTGTCGCATGCATGCAAGCATTAACAAACTATATTTTATTATTTTAACAACTTGTTAAAATAATCTAACTGGACTTGACTAGTTAGAACTAAGTCAACTGATTCTGTCATTATAGAACTCATACTTATTCCCTCAATGAGTAGAGGAAATACTTGCATGTTCTCACAAAGACTTCAAGTTTGCTTTTCCTTAACTAATTAACTCATGGAGAATTAATTAATTAATATTCCAAACTGCTGGTAAGACCAAAATTAATTTTACTTCCTATAGATAGACTAGGGACTGCTATAAATAGGAAGGGACCTAGAAATGCTATTTTTAGAACTTTCTATTTTTAGCAGTTTCACCTCTCACCCAATGTGGCCAATGACCTCAGTGGCCAAACTACTATTTTTAGACATGCTGTTTTTAGTAGGTCTATTTTTATCACATTCTAAATTCAATATTTCTTGTTGCACATTTTTCAACAATGACAATAGCAAGCATAAGTAAGACCAATGCAAAGACGCAGGTTGAGAAGAAAGATCCAAATAAGGTCATGATTGACCCGGAGGAACCCACTGTGTCAGAGACACAGTGCACAGTCAAAACAGAAACTACCAAGGAGGAAGAAGGTGGCACAGACCCTTTTGTGGGCATAAAAGACTTCAAATCTTTGCTCATTATCAAGAAGCAATAAAAGCAGAGCACTAGCAGTGTGCAGAAGAAACAAAAATCAGACAAGTCTTCCAGCATTGAACCACTAGCCCTCACGGAGGGGGACCCTGATGAAATTGGGGATACTATCAAATCCATGATGGAAGATATCTGGGGACACATCGAAGAGCAATACCAATCAATATTGATGAAGGTCCAGTAGGGCCTTAAGGAATTGCAAGTATAAACAAGCATTATATAAGAGAGCCTAGGTCAAGTGAGCATGATAGCCTCACCAGCAGAGCTTACCATAGATATCCACATAGTTCAGTTGCCACAGGGATCATTTCATGTTGAAACTTCAGAGGACAGGGCGCACCTATTGCATACAAAGAAATTGAGCCTTAAACTTGCGACACTCCCCATTCAGTCATTGCATGAGCTGCATTAAGGAGTATCGGACGAGCTCAGGGTACAGGAACAATGGGCATTACTAGTTATCAGTGAAGTCAAGACTAACAACCAGCAAATGTTGAAGGAAAAGGCATAGGCACTAAAAGAATGAGAAGAGGTCCTTGCATGCAGTCAGCAGATAGAAGCAGTGATAGTGCCGATATGCAGTGAGTTTCCTGAGCTCTAGATTCTAGCAGAGGAAACTTCAGCCAATAAATTACAGAAGATGGTAGCCACATTGAAAGAATTTAAGGTCAAGGTGGGAAAGGTTTGGTTTGAGCTGCAGCTACAAATTTTAGAACTTCAGATAAAGTTGCAGCCTACAACCCCTCCAGAAGTTTGAGAGTAGCACGAGGTTGCTATCAAAGATGATGTGGAAGTTCTTGCCGTTGTATTTAATGACTGTAGCCAAATTTTTTAGAGTACGATGGAAACGTGGGCCTCATTGCAGGAGGACCCACATCTATAGAAACTTGAAGCTGACATCCACGAGAAGAAATTGTAGTATGATGAGATCAGGGTGACAATGTGGACCTTAGCACCTATGGAGAGATTCACCAAACTCCAAGAAGGGAAATTCGTATAGACTCAGATCGATGAGTTGCATCAAAATGTCTCTATCATTTCAGCAAGGATGCATTCATGGGTTGACGAAGAAAGCCAAGTGTCGCAAAATTTCTAGATAAAATGTAAAGACATTCTATAGATGTAGAGGACGATGAGCTTAGCAGTCGCAGGGCCAACTACAAAGAAGTTGGTTGAAGAGGTTCGACAGGCACCCGCGCAGTGTATAGAAGAACTTCAAGCCTTGAAGTCAGAATTCAATAGCCTCAAAGAAAGCGTCAAGGACATACCAGTAGAGTGAATCAAGGTGAGTCACATCTTTGTGTTGGGGGCCTATTGGGATGGGGTCCCCCAGTGTTAAGTTTTGCAAAAGTCTTAAGTTAAATTTTGATAATATATTATAAAGTATCCACATTTTGAGGAGTGGAATGCGAGTAGTGCAGGTTGTTAAGAGTCAAAGGGTCTCTTAGGCAAGTCAAATCCCATTATTTTGTAAAGGGATGAGTTGTTTTGAGCTCTGCCCATTTGCAAACCATGATATTATAATAGGAAAAAGTATATAAAGGGGTGCCTTAGCTTATCTAAGGAGATAGAATATGTGATGTTATGAGTGATAGTTGTCTTTAGAGACTGTAATATTCCATATTTGGGTGAAGGGGAAGGTTCCTACTGCTGTGTGTGCAGAGACCTTAGTAAGTCGACAGTTGAGTGTGCGGGCCCCTATAGTTATGTGCACAGGGTCTGAAAGTATATCTATTGAAGATCTAGAATAATAAAGAGTATTTGAAGCAATATGTGTCTAAATTGTATACTTATGTGTTTTCTGTATTTAAGCTCAGTTGAATTCCATTTATCACTATTATTTTCTTAATTACACCGCGAAGATCTGGATCTATTGTTATATGTTATTTTATGCATGATTAGACCCTTAGGCGAAGCTCATAACTTTGTGTAATTGGAAATTCCTTTAATTTTGGGGATTTTGAGGATAAGGGTTCGCGAAGGTCATATCAAGCCTTAAAATGAAGAAATGCCTTACACCCACATCACATAGACTTATGGTTGCAAAAACCTGGTTCTAGCATCCCCCAATACTTGATCGGGTTAGGATGCAACTTTCACCAAGCAGGTTGTTGCCGAAAGGGTTGGTAGTGTAGGGTTTTGTTGGTTACCACAGCTAACTCTAAACCTGGGTCCAAGACCCATCAAGCCAACACCTGTGTGGTTCTTCTTATCTAAGTTTTTTCTGGTTCCTCTACACTAATACTTGTACCTATATTTCCTCTTTTAGCTTCTACCTCTCCCTCCCTATTGTTATCACTTTCCAAGTGGTTACGTTGTCCTAACATCAATAGTCAAGAAAAATCAACAAACAAAGATGATTTTACCTCTGGTTTGGAAGGTATATGTGAGGTTGTTGGTTCAATCTAGGGGATGGATATTATTGGTATAACATGGTACATCATATTTTCTATGTTGAGTTGTCCTTCCCCTGTCCCTTCTCCATTGGTACTTGAATGTAGTACTCCCTATTCTCCTCCCTCTTCGAGCATCCTTCTCCTCGAATCTGAGTGGAGGGCCCTCTCCATGGCTCTACACTTCATTCCTAGTGCAAACACTCCTCCTCTACACCCCTCTATACTCTCTCTTCCTCTCTATCCTTGCAATGACTCATACTCTGCCTAGTATGTCCTCTCTAATTTTGCAACATGCCTCCTTGTAATCCTTCCAATGGATATTGGTTCTATCAGAATCCTCTTTCCTCTATCTAAACCATGTGCATACTAAGCTCCACTATGGATGAATCCCACTACATTACATGCCTCACCTGCCCTTGGCGACAACAATCCTACCTCATCATCCTGTGGACTAGTTATTCCTATGGCACTTCTCTACCTCTTAGGTGATCTTTATTCCCTTTGTACTTCATCCTCGACCACTAAATCAATTGGATCCCCCAACACTATCCTTTGTCTTGGTATCATCTCCTATTTATTTGTTGTAACACACCCCTTTCACTACCTAAAGCCAATACTAAGGGTAGAAGGGTGCATTACTATCATAAACCTGACCTCCATAGTCCTATCATGGAAATGGGGTTGTAAATGTCCTCATTTTTCAAACTACCTTAAAACTAGAAACAAACAATACCATAGCATTCGTCTCACTGTCAAATTTTTGGCGATATAAATTTTTCCTTGATCTAACTTAGGGATTAAATTATATGGCCATTTAAATTAGGAACATTAATATTGGCACATCGGCAGTGGCTCCTACGTGTCCCCCACGTAGCATCTTGCGTGGCACCTACATGATTGCTTTGCCACCATGGAAGGATCCATGTGGAACAAGTGTGCTTTTGTATAATATGTAGTAAGTCCATTTCATAAAAATGTAAGGCATAATATTAACTGCAGCCTCGACCCCAACTTGGTCAACTGCCTAATGAACCTGACCAAGCTACCAGCTCAACCTGCTCGTAGGGTCAACCGACCGAACTCCGACTAGTGGATCCCACCTAACTAGTCGACATGTCTGATTTACTTCCAATCCTAACTTGCTTGGCCTAGACGACTAACCTGACCCCTGAACTAGTTGGTCCCACATTTAATTATCAACCTATTTGCAAGAAGTTTCACTTAAAAAAACTTTCTGAAGTTTTTCTTAGTTTTTCATAGGCCTATAACCTTCACAACTTGACTACCTATTGAAGATTGACCTATCTTCAATGAGATTGAGGATGAAGACCAAAGACCTTTCAATTCATTTCCAACATACCATAGCCATGGAAGCCATGAATTCAATGTGTTCAAACATCAACTAAACTTCACTAAAATGTGCAAACATCTTACTCCCAAAATTTGTTGAGACAAATGTAAAACTTGGGCCATTAACTTGCCCAGTAAAATATACTATGAGTGTGCATCTAAGTGCACTTAACATAACCATTGATAATTCAATCTAGCTTCCCATCCACAACATCATATTGCATTTCTTTCCATTCAACATAGCTCACATACACAAAGAAATAATGGAACAATAACAATACATGTTAGCAAATCATATTCAATGAATTTTATGAAATAAACATAGAGATTCGCCATCTCCTAATCATTGGAAGTCACTGAGATTCAAAATATCAACATATACAGGAATTCAACCATTCCTCATAAATTTATAGAGGGAATCAACATCCCTCTCTCACACATGAAATCTGCATTCCTCATTGAAAACATAAGCATGCAACCAATATAATAAAATTGTACATATCATTAAAATGCAAGAAGTATAGTAAATACTTATCTTATACAACCAAATAAAGTAACAACTAAGAGTGGGAATTCAACTCTCCATCCAACCATAGATAAGTTGCAACTAGTTATTTCTTGTACTTGTCACTACCGAGCTAGATTTTAGAGCCCTAGCATAACTATTTTTAGAGAAAAAACCAATAGTATCAGCATAAACAGGGTGTCCCAAGGTTACACCACCTTCACCCACCAGCTATACAAATAGTCACATTGAAGATAGGGAACATATTCATTTACACACAGTAGGAATTAGCATAGGAAACAACCAATCATATCTATTGAAATAGGGTGTCTCAAGGCTACACCACCTTCACCCACTAGCTATTCAAGTAGTTTAGAATACAACCAACATTAGTACTAGGATTCTAACACAGAGTGTTAAACTCACTTTTAGGAGAAGAAATCCCAATTTAATATGGGAATATTCATCAGCTAGATAAAATGCCATGAGAGTATATAGATAAACTTTTCCAGGAACTTCCTTAGTGATTCAAGCACTAATTCTTCATCCCTAAGGGAAAATCTAGTGTTTCATCAACCTGCACAAATACCTAAGTGTCTCTACCTCTTGACCAATAGTTTCATCAATCTAGAAGCTTCCCAGTGGGTTCCTTGGCCTTAGGAAAGCCACTACTATATGATATTCTACTAGAAATCCCTCTTGGGTTCCTCAGTTGGCTATCAATAGAGTCTTCTCCTTTTAATAATATTTTCAAAACTAATCCTCTAAATCCCATGATGCTTTGTTTCTTATTGCTCCCCTTCGCTAGAGAGGATGAATCCTATATGTTTTAATAGACCTCTATGTCTCCACTTCTCATCATGGTGATCAATGACTAAGGACATTTTCTCCTCATGATTTTCAATAGAAAAAATTGTCTCCTCTTTCATGGTCTACGCAGACCCTCCTTCCTGGACATCGCAACCCATAACTTTCTTAAATTTTTTTGTCCTTCTCTTTCTTGCATTTTTTATCCAATAGAAACATGGAAACATTCTTATTTTCAACTAAATTAATAACACAACCAAATCCATTAACAAAATAGTTAGTTTCCCTAGCTAGTATTAAAGATAACCATTTTTCTCAAGAAATCTTCTTCCTCAAGCTACTAAAATTTGTGTCCCTTTCTCTCATCCAGTTAATTGTGGCTAAATAATTACAAGGAACATTTACAATGCTTACAAGAGGGAATTTACAAAATGGGCATGTCACATTTGCTAAGTCCTCCAACTTGCT
The DNA here is from genome assembly GCA_000404065.3 of Pinus taeda. Taxonomy (NCBI): domain Eukaryota; kingdom Viridiplantae; phylum Streptophyta; class Pinopsida; order Pinales; family Pinaceae; genus Pinus; species Pinus taeda. The sequence continues at coordinate 57,925 of APFE031621662.1, forward strand.
TACCACACATGCCTTTGTATTTTCGCCACTCTTTATAACCCTTATCCACCTATATCTCATCAAGATATCCTTGGATCAACCATTTCTCTCCTTGCATTGCACAAGTCTCTAGCCTCTCATGGTATTAGGTTGTAGCATCATTATCCCTTTGTCATACAACAACATCTTTATCCAAGTTGATGACACTCATAGGTATCTACCCCACGGTTATATGAAGAAATATCACTCAACTACACTAAAATATTGTGTATATTCTACAACAAACTCTATGATATACCCCTTTAAGACAATAATTAACCATAAATATAATGCTCTGAAAACATAATTACTTGTAGTTCTCACTTTGTGCAGTATCTCAGGTGTCCACTGATAAGGTCTTGGTTAAGGACCCAATCCTCATCACTCCACTTCACACTTAGCCCACTCCCACAATATCATGGGGAGTTATATGTAGAAAATCTCATGGAGCTTAGAACATAAGTATTTCTTCACCCATGCTTCCAAAGAAATGTGTATCCCTCTAGTTTGATCTATTGTGAACTCATTGTTCAATCTCTTCTTGGATAGACCTCTCCATTTTGTTTTTCACCATAAACCTTCAAGTCCATGCAATAAAACCATTTGTTGATGCATTGGGGGGAGACCTAGGGTTTAGGAGTTTGTTAACAAAACCTCAAGGATAGCAACATCGGAAACACCTGCAAGTAGGTGAGGTCTCACTTGAGATATGTGTCAAGATTGCAGAACCTATGTAGGTTTTGCAAGGAATCGTGGATATGGGAGGCTATCATGGCTTAAAAAATCCAACTCAACCCACCACATAGGTCATGTGTTGCAGATATTCCCATGACTTACACATGCATATTATAGACCTTTTATTCATTCAATATTATATTCATGAACTATATATAGGTGAAAAACTATGCAAACTCCATATTTTATACAAGGAGCCCATCTTTTGACAACCTTTCAATCATTATATATAAAATAACTTTACTAGGAAAAAGAAAAGTCTGGGTTCATTCTTTTTACATTAATCCAATCATACACAAAAACCAACAAAGCCATAGTGACCAAAACTCACTTCAAACATAAATTCCACTCATGACAATCATCATTAACATCAACATTACACATAGAACACAAATGTAAGACTTGAAAATCCTGTCAAACCTTTATAATCATATTGATCAAAAATATAACATTAGAGATAATATACAAGCCAAGGGTAGAACTTGGAAAACCCATACTTAGTTAATACTTCTTGCCATCACCATAGGTTTCAAACTCATACAAGACTTCATACTAAACAAATCTTAGCATTCTTCACAGTATTCCTCAACATGTTCAAAATAAGCAATATGAGATAGAATATACTCAAATAGAGTACCCAAAAACAATAGACCAGAATTCCCACCAAAAGTACTAGAACTAGAGCTAAATAAGGACTTTGGAACCCTCGATTTATAATGGTAAACCTTTTTATTGTGGAGGTTACTCAGATCTGGCACTGGGAATATTTTGTCAACACAATGTCCTAGCTCACCCACTATGTCATTCTCTCATGTTCACTCCTCAACTTTCCACCACTCCATTTTAGGTTGAATTTTCCACCTCATCCCATGTTTAATTACCTTGAAGTGCTAACAAATAATCTGTCGGTTGCATTACAAAATGATTTCTTTACTTTCTCCCATTGAGCATCCATACATCAAGCCTCTATGATGTATGTCAAGTAAATAATTCTCAAACCTCCACATGAAACTTATGCTTGCAGTGTCTCCTCTCTCATGTTCAATGCTCTCATTCTTCAGCGAAAAATAAAAAGAATTTTTCCCCCAGGCCCCATTCCTTATTAAAATGTTTATGTCCCATATGGAATCAAGTGAGGTACTTGCAGTGAAGTTCTTTTGAATTGATCCATTTGAATCCTTTCACGACCAAGAGAAAGATCAAAGGAAAGAGTGGACAACCTTGATGTAAACCTCTTTTGTAATGGAAAAAATGAGAGGAAAATCCATTTGAGTATAGAAAAATAGGCTAAGTTCATACAACCCATGATCCAAGAGATGAGAAGGGGGGAAACCCAAGTGAATGAACAAAAGGTGAATATAGAGCCAGTTGACTTTGACAAAAGTTTTGGAAAGGTCAATCTTACAGACAACAACCTTGAGCTTCTTAGAGTGGATGGTATGAAGGATTTCTTATTCTAGATTGATGGCATCATGAATGAGGTAGTTGTTTAAAAATCCAAATTGTTCCTGGGAAATATGGGAAGATAGGATTGATTTGAGCCAAATGGATATGGTTTTTTCAATTGTCCTATAGATGGTATTATAGAGGGAAATAGGACAAAAGATCCCAAAAGAGGTAGGATTTTCATATTTGGGGATAAGGGCTAGGAAGGTGGAATTTAATGTTCCCATAATCTACCCAATCAAGCATGAGTATTCCACCACCCTCAAGAGGTCATCTCATATGAAGTCGAAGAAATGTTTGTATAATTCGATGGAAAGACCATTTGACCTAGGCTTTTATCACTATAAGAAGACTTGATAATATATTGTAATTCTTCCTTCAATACTTCCTCCACTAACTTCTCATTGTCTTATGGCAAGAGAAAACTGGGGAAAATATGGCCACATGGATCATATAATCTATGGTAGATCTTTGGATTTCCTTGCATAGGGAGAAAAAATGATTTACCCCAGTGGATGTGACGTCCTAGACAAATGAAGGTTCAATTCCATCTCAATATTTAATGGTCCATATGGAGTTTACTGGCTTTTTATGATTGGTGAAATGGTGAAAAATACTTCGTGTTTTCATCACCATTTTTTAACCAAAGAGCTTCACTATTTATTCTCCACTCTTTCTTCACTATTTATTCTCCACTATTTTTATATGTTTAGAAATAGTTTTTTTTAACTTTTTTTCCAGCTTTTCTAGCTAATATTTAGATTTTCAATGAGGATTCCAAAAGGTTTCTCTTCTGGTAGAGCTTTTATGCTTGTTTTAGTTTAAATAACCTCTTTGAAGTATTGCACTTGTTTATGCGTTTCCCAAGATTGAATGAAAATTTTCAGACCTTCTTGTGGTTCTGTTGGAACTAAATGGAAGGAAGCTATGAAGAGAGGGATCCCCTAGTGCCCAAATATTCTTGATCCCTTGGATAAGTGAGGAGCATTCAAACTAGGAAGGGTTGAGCTTGAAGGAGATTAGATGTTTTTTCTTTGTCTAGGGAAAGTTCCAAAAAATAGGGTGGTGGTCACAGACACCATTTGATTCAATCCATCAATAGATTTGTAGGGGAGTGTCCAAGAACTATTCTAAGATAAGAAAGCAGAAAAGTAGATTTGTGATGTAGATGGAGCCTAATCTATTGTTTCTCCATATGGGAATAATTTTCACTATTTGAATATATACTAGCACTATAGATTTCTAGGAGCTCAATAAGGAATTTGGTTAAGGGGTCATGAACAACTTTGAATCCACATACTTCATTTGTCCCTAGGGAAAAGTTTAAATTGCCTCCTATTATTGATCTACCATCCTATTGGAGAAACTACAACAACTCCAAAAAATTTTGACAAGACCAAATTTTGGAGTCCCCCCTCAATCAAATCACAAACATCTATCAATTCAAGCCTCTTGAGCCATTCTCCATACCCTACGTCAGGAAGGTAAAGGGAGTTCTAACTTGAGAATGTGTGGGAAGCATGGTGCATCACACTTGTATAATGTAGTGCATTGTATCCATCGATTGCATAGCATTACTACATTATAGTCTCTTGTCGCAAATACTTCTATGACAATGCATTATTGCACAATTAATGTGCTCACAATCATGAGAAACTTATATAAACCCCCCATGCCAATTCATTTTCACCATTTTTTTTTCATGACCCTCTCTTTCTTCCTTTGTGCATCATTGTTTGACAGAGTTTCCTTTCCCTCCATATTTGTGTTGTGCAAGTCTGTAACACTTAAGCCATGTATCAGGTAAGTTCTACGCCCTTAATTTAACCACCTTCCTCCCACATTTACCCAAGATAACCAGTCCACTAAGGTAAACATGTGACAAAGAGTTACTATGATATTATTCAACTACCCAAGTACAGTTAAGGAAGTGGAATCGACAAACCAAAACCAAACTGACCTTCCTCAAAAGCTACAGGAACCCAAAGGCTAACCAACAACTCCAGGTTCCCAACACCTTAGCTAACTTTCCCTTTTACTGACCTAAACCCCCAATCGCTCCCATGACAAGCCCTCTATGCAACTGAAAGCCTCTAGTCACTCCCACAATAAGGCCTCCATGCAACTGCAGTCCTTTTCAAGCAGTTTTGTGCTAGCGACCTTGAAATATGAGCTACTTTTTTAGGGCTAGGACTTAGGCCTCTGCCCAAAACTTAATTAAATTCTCAAAAATTATAAATAACAAGAAGACAAGGCCTCTAATGCAAAACTTGAACTAAGAACTGACTAGACTCATCCTAACCATGACATGTTTTTCATCAAACACATCATAAATATGTAATATACATGTCATATAAATACATCTAAACATAGCGACCTCATACTTATCTAAGATTCATCACGAAGTTCTAATTCCCTCTCACAATAGTTGCATTATCATATATTAGGTCATTAATTCATTAACATTTCATTTACTAAACAAAACATGAGGAGAGCCATAACCAAAGTCTGCCATAAAAACATGCTTATAACTAGCAAAATAACAATGATAGAACAACCATCAAAGCCACATAATAATAAGCACATTTACTCATGAAATACAATAGGAAAAGATATTTTATTAAGATATGCAAAATCGAACCAAGATAGGGACTTCCATGTACCACCTGACCATATATTTCACTGAACCAAATAATTTTTCAGCCAATCACCCCTGTCCCATATTCCAACCATCAATGTGGGACTCACAACAAAACCAACCAGTGCTTCTCAGGCTTTACTGTGTATCCCACCATTACCATTCAAGGGATACCTAGGCCCGAAATCCTCATCTATACCACCAGGTGTTACCGATATCCTACTATTATCGGTCAAGGGATTCCTATGCCCAAACAAATAAACATACACTACAGGCTTTATTGCAATCCCCCCATATACCAATCAAGGGATCACTAGGCCTTAAACAAGCATGGATGCCTCTGCATCTCCCCACCTAAACTGCGAGGAATTTTATCGTCTCCACCCTCAAGATTTACCATGTATCTTGCTATTGTCGGTCAAGGGATTCCTAGGTCTTTGGGAATTTTCTTGAGACCACCCCACTTAGTTTCGAAACTATCACGCATTACATCTCAACCAAGTAAAATAACCCCATCACACCGTGGCTATCCTAAAATGGCAAGGAAAGGATTAAAACCACTGCCATACCTGGAAAAACCCATGCCAACGGAAACAAGAGAATCAAATACACACATGCATATACCATGCATGCCAAAACTAGCAGGAAATCATGCATGCAACACAATACCTACAAGTAATCTCGTTGTAGCCACTTGATCCAACTCTTCCTTGCTTGATATTTTCTTTCCTTTACCTCCTTGTCCTTTCTTTGCCTTCCTTCCTCCAATGCTAGAGTTCTCAAAGAATGCCATAAGTGTATGATAGTATGAGAGATAGAATAGAAAGAGCGCTCCAAAACTAAACTGAAAAAATATGTGAACTGATACTTAGAAGCCTTTTTATTGACTACGCCTCTCATTTCTTCAAATTCCATTATTTTTCCTTCAATTTCCTCCTCACATGCAACCTATGACCTTTCACATTCCTTTTCTCCTAATTTCCTTTGTTTCCATAAATAAATTCCAATTAATTCCTCTTGCCTTTCTAAATCCTTTTCCATTGCCTTTGCCAATTTCCCTTAGCCATAATAAATCAAATGAACACCCACTAGTATTTTTTTCCCAACATTCAACCTGGAATACATGTCCTATGACCTTGGTCTTAGTTTTCCTTTATTATATTTATTACATGAACTTATAACTTGAGGTTGTTACAAACCACTCCCCCTTAGGGGAACACCAGCCTCAGTGTTCAATGACATCTACAACCAATGAGACCGTTGAAAAGAAAAACATACTTCTTGTGGAGATTTATAACTTAGATTTTTGCAGTATCTGTAATGAACAACCTATTGAAAAGCAAACCAACATGAAAAACATAACAACATAACACTCATACCTCTTATTGGAGCTTTATAACACAACGTGTGGTGGTATTTACATCCATATACATATATACATATACCAAAGCTCATTTGCCTTCACCAGAAAATAATGAAGGATACATAGGCCACATTTGATCATCCATCTCCCATGTAGCTTCATCGGGCCCAAAGTGCTTCCACTGCACTGTAACTTGCTTAATTTTAGAGCATGAGCATCTTTCTGTCCAAAATGCACTAAGGTTCCAGCTAGAATTCTCCTTTTGGCTCCACCTACAATACAAACCAATCAATAACATGATCAACATCCTTTACATATATTTTAAGCAATGAAATATGGAAAACATTAAGAACTTTCACTATCAGAGGAAGTGTAATTCTGTAGGCCACTAGTCAAATCCTCTCAAGGGTCTCAAAAGTCCCCAATACTAAGGTGTTAGCTTCACACATGAACCAATCCTCAAGGAGCTCTTCTTGGGCTTGATGCGTAAGTACACATGTTACCCAACTTGAAACTATTTAAATACCCTCTGTTGGTATGGATAACTCTTCTACATGTCCTGTGTTTCCTTTATATTCTTCTTGATTACTTGTATTCCCTATTCCATCTCTGCCAACATCTCTAGTCCCATAAGTACCCTATTCACTGGATCACTCCAACTGATTGGAATATTACAACTCCACCCATAGAATGCCTCAAACAAACTCGTCCTCAATGACTCCTGATACCCATTGTTGTAAGAAAACTCAACCAATGGAAGGTACTCCTCCCACTTTCATTGTTGATGCATAACATACATTCTCAACATATCCTCAAGTATCATGTTGACCCTCTCTATCTTTCCACCTGTCTAGGATGATAAGTTGTGTTGAAGGCCAACTCTATACCCAAACCTACAAATAACTCCTTCTAAAACTTGGAAGTGAACTTAACATCCTTGTCTGACAAAATTTCCTTCAATACACCATGCAATCTCACTATATCTCTGATGAAGACCCATGCTACATCGCTAGCTTAATAAGTAGACTTCACTGGAATGAAGCGTGTTACATTTGTCAACATGTCAACCAGAACCATGATAGATCATGTTGTTTGGATGTCCTCATAAAATATATAATGAAATCCATGGAAATGATCTCCCATTTCCTCTCTGGAATCAAAATCGGATGTTGTAGACCACCAAGATGCTTACACTTTGCTTTTACCTGGTTACAATCTAAACATCTAGCCACAAACTTTGCCACTTCCTTCTTCAAATTTGGCTAATAATAGAACTTCTTGATTGATTTCAATGTCTTTTGATATCTTGAGTGACCTGCATACAACTTAATATGAAATTCTTTCAAGATAAGCTTCTTGAGCTCAATATTTTTTTTTTTTTTTTTTGGCACATAGATCATGTCCCTACATATGACCAAACCATTTGTTGTGAGACTATAGTCCACATCTTGATCACTTGTTGTTATAGACATATTTGGGCACTGCAACCCCAATCATATATGTCCATAAACCAAGGGCTTCTGAGTCCCTAAA
>APFE031621677.1:0-31643 GCA_000404065.3 Pinus taeda
GTTTTTTCATTTGAATCATCCAAAAATTGTTCATTTGTGTAATGTAAAGGAGGTTGCCCCCTCGAAGAGGCTGAATTATAAGGCGTTGATCTCTCTTTTCTATCTTTTTGTGAGCTGGTTTCATAACAAAATTGGTACATCAACTTCTCGAGGTAGTAACTTCGGCATATGATCTCCGTTTGATGCGCACAGTATCTTGTTATAAATATCTATCCGAGAACTAAATCTTTGGGAAGAGCAACATTAGCCCATGGACCCATGTTTCTCCCAGTTGTCCCAAAAAATGTCGTTTAGGGCCTCAAAATGGCTCCGGAAGTTCAGGACCCAAAAAACTGCTAAAAATAGTAAATTGTGCTACAATTAAGGAAACTGAAAAGCTGAAAGAAATAATGGTGGGGGTCTAAGTGGACTTGGCAGGTGGCCACCAATATCCACCTAGATCACTCCTCCCCTGTTACGAAGCAATGGTCACCATTGAATTGAGTTCCTCCATGAGATGAGGAAACTTCTGCTGAACTTGGTCCCTGGTGAGCCACCTGCCTTGGTGAAGGAGTTGGCCTGGCCTGCTTTGACAACTTGATACAATTGGATATTCTGCTAGTGAGTGTGCTTGATCTGTGTATCCATGATCGGGTCAGTTGCAGCTTGTTCCATGCAATCTGGATTTGACTCTGTGGGTGTGAGCTGTTCTGCAATGTTGGATTTGTCTAGTAATGGTGGAAAGTATGGCTGAAGGCGATCCACATTGAACACTGGGTGCAGGCCAAGGAATGGGGGAATACTAAGCTCGAATGCACTATCTCCCACAGCCTTGGTAATGGTGTAAGGACCATATCGGAGTGGTATGAGTTTCTGATAGGCTCCGGTAAGGCATTCCTTTTACAAATGCAACCATACTTTGTTGCCCACCTGAAACTTGTGTGGCACCTGATGTTGATCATGTCGCTACTTCTACTTGGCATTTGATTTCTCCATAATGTCATGGACTTGCTAGCGAATATGTTCGATGTGCTCAATGAAGCTATTTGCCTTATCTGTTTCAGATTAGACATGAGCCAAATCTGCATGAGTAGCTACAACTGGCATGGCCACATCAATGGGATATAGTGGCTGGAATCCCAAGCCCACCTAAAAAGGGCTATAGCTAGTTGAGCTATGGAGAGCTCGGTTGTAGCTATGTTGAACATAGGGAAGGATCTTGTCCCATGTGCCTGGAGGCTTTGAGTTGTACATATGTAGAATGTGTATGATCATCCTATTGACAACCTCTGTCTAGCCATCAGTTTGAGGATGGAAGACTGTGGATTTAGTGAGTTTGGTGTCGAGCATTGACCAGAGACTAGACCAAAATGTATTAAGGAACCTACTGTCTCGATCTGAGATGATAGATTGTGCGATCCCAAAGTAAACCCACACTTGTTCAAAGAAGAGTTTAGTAGTGGCTTCTGTTGTGGTATTCTTCTTGCAGGCGACCATAATGGCTATCTTCGAGAACCTATCGATGACCACAAAACACAGTCATTTCCATGCTTAGTGGAAGGAAGACCTAACATGTAATCCACGGAGATGGATTCCCAAGGTCGACTATGGGTTGGCAGCGGGTTATAGAGGCCTTGCTTCTTGATGGTCGATTTGGCAAATGGCACAGGCAGTGCATGATCTGATGTACTTCTCGACATCGTGTCGAGGATTCGACCAATAGAAATACTTCTGCAGTATTGCCATTGTTTTCTCGACCGCGAAAAGTCCAACAACCCGACTATAGTGTGCTTCCCAAATCATCTTGGAATGCTCGCTTGAAGGAACACAAAGGTGACCTAGGTGGCATAACAGGGCATCCTGGAGGTGAAAATTTGGAACATGCTGAACCTCCAAGAGTGTCTGGTATGTGTGGCTGAATTCTGGGTCGCTTTTGTAGAGAAGTGGCCAATTAGAAGTCTCGTGCCCACAAGAGCTGAGCACAGTGGTTAACGCCATGATTGGTGGTCGATTGAGGCAATCTACAACATTATTGGTGCCGCCCTTCGTATACTTCATATTCAAATGGAACTGTTGCAGGTATGTGGACCACTTCTGATGGCGAACATTCTACAATTTCCCTTGGGTCTGTATGAACTGTAGGGGTTGGTGGTCTATGTGGATGACTATTTCCTTCCCCAAAATGTAATGCTTCCATTGTCAGCAGGCCTACACAATGGAATACATCTCTTTGTCATAAGTTGGATACTTTGGACTGTGTCTGAAAGTGTCTCACTATGGTATGCCATTGGATGCCCGTGTTGAGTAAGGACTGCCCCAATAGCATTGTCAGAGGCATCTGTCTCAACCTCAAATGGTTGTTGCAAGTCTGGTAATGCGAGCACGGGTGCATGCTATGGGGTAAAATGCACAGTGTGTGGAGAATGAAGATACCCTTGAAGGTATTCTTGGGACCTTCGACAGATTTTAAGATTATCTGCAACCATCACAAACTTACATGCATGTTCATAAACAATAACTATCAAAGCACGAGAAGGAGATTACCTGAAGCCTCCATGTAGATTTGCTAGAGAGCACAAATGCAGCTAGGTGGAAGTCCCCTAAGCCAGCTCCAGATCAAGCATAATCACAGCATACAACTCTGATAACTAATACATGAATAAATAAAAGAACATATAGTTACATATAACTAAGCTACTCATGCAAACAGGTATTGGACAAACAAATTAATGAATGATAGTACCAACACCATAGAGTAGAAAGTAAAATTGTAGTTCTGTATTAATATTGGAAGAGTGATTACAACCATTAGTTGCATTAGCCTTCCTTTGCCCCTCCAACTTCTCTCTCTCTCTCCCTTCTTGCCAACTTCTTATGATATGAGACAATGCTCAATAGTCAAGTATTCTATCCTTTCAAATGCTCTGACCCCTTTCACAATAGCCCTAGCTTTGATTATGTAGCAATTGAGTTAGGGTTGCCAAGTTCCTCCTTGAGTTCCCTAGGGAAAAAGAAATGAACTTGCCATGCTTTTCAGCGCTTTCCCATTTGCCTCCTTCTTTCAAATTAGAAATCCTCCAAATAGGTTGATTTTTGATGTTTCCTTTCTTTTCTTGATAATTTTTAGGAACAAATATCTATATATTTATGAGTCAATTCATTCCTTTGAATTGTAGAACTTCACCAAGTTTCACTAACGTTGTCCCCTTACTAGCAACTTGAGTTAGTAGGGTTACTAACACACCTTTAGGCTTGCAAACAAGCTTTATAAAGTAGGTTGTTAGTGTACAGCCAATGTTAGTGTGGAATCTAGGCCTGTGATTGTGGTCTTTGCTTCAGCTATCATGTCTTTCCCCTATGAGTTGATGAGGAGGTCAATTTCTTGTATAACAAATGCCCCCTAAAGTATGAGATCAGAGGCTGCGACAATGGCCGAAATACTTTACCTTAACTGTACTTTTCCTTCAAAAAGAGAGAGAGGATCAAAGCTTTGGGCGGCAAGGAAAACCTGATACAACACATATATATAAACTACTAAAATCATGTCCTGAGTCGGGCATTCCCATTCTCAGTAGCTATGTCAGAGTAATTTTTCTCTAAAGAGATATGACGATACTGGTTGTCGATAAGCACAATGTGGATCCAGTGTCATAATAGAATCATCCTGATAAGCTGTCTCCAAAAAACAATATCCGAAACTTGGGAGAGGAAACAAGGCTGAGTGATGCAAGCCTCTACCCAAGGTCTTGATTTACACTTTACCGAACATCATAGATCGATACATGTGAATATATACGTTGATGTCGAACATGCATGAAATCATATGATTACTAGTCAATAATGGAGACTGTTAATAGATGCAAGGAAGGCCACCAATAATGGTGATGGTCTCCAAGATGTATAGTAAAATCTAACGAGTGTGAAAGATGTATTTGTCGTCGAACACCTGTAGAATCGCTTGACCAAGAGCCAATAATGAGAAACCCTAATCAAACACAAGGCAACCTACCACTAATGTTTGTAAGTACCAAGGCACTGAATGTGTTTCTGGGTTGTCTTCCTAGATAGAGTGTTGAAGTCGATAGGAAGAAACCTGTCAAAAGGTAGGCAATAATGTGTCCTACATCAATCGACACGAAATGGGACAATAACGATTTTTTTAATGAATCTTTTGAGCATTTTGCGTCTAAACAACAGAGGGCATGATGGAAGGATATGCTTGATAGGTTGATGGAGGAAACAAAAGGTTAACCCTTGAACAATAGAAGGCACGATAACGGTTTTAACCAGACAACACTAGACTCATGAACACCAAAGAGTGTTAGGATATAGAGATGCAATCATCAGGGTATATAGGCTAAACTCATAGGATGGTAGGGTTCATATTGAGAGGTTGTCACAAGGAAGGTTTATCTGAGGGAGTGCCATGTTCAATGGAATGACTGTTGCCAAACCATGCTTTCTAATACGGAATATAGTTGTATTGTTCGCTTTCCCCGTATAATTAATTTAGCGAGTCTAGATGGGTAAACTCATCAATTTTTTCATATTTTAAAGAGTCTGAAAAGGACCGCAAAAAGAGTGACTCTCTGCCCTATCTGATTAGTTTAGTGAGTCCAGACAGGCAAACTCATCGATCTTTTCATATTTAAAGAGTCTGAAAAGGACCGCAAAAAGAGCGACTCTATATCTTGTCTGCGTAATTTAAAGAGTCCAGACTAGACAACTCGGTGGTCTTTTCATATTTAGAGAATCTAAAAAGATCGTAAAGAGCAACTCCATGGTGGTCCCTTTGTGATAGTTGTTAACGGGGTGTGACAAAAGGTTAATAGCATACCTGGATCAGTTACTTTTCCATTAGTTAATATATTGAATCCAGATAAAGAGAAACCTATGTTCAGTAGATGTCGACCTCATTTTGTTACGAGTACAAGGAGATGGACTAAACTCGTTTTTCATCGTGAATTTTTAATGAGTCATGAGATGAAAAACTCAATACCTTCATTTCAATTTTAACAAGTCAAATGAAGAAAACTCAAGGTATCTTTTTCAATTTAGTGAGTGAGGAAAAAGAGGTAAAGAACTTCTCATTCCTCCTTCATAGATTTTAACAAGCCTGAAGGAGTGGAAAAACTTGGGGATTTTTTCGATTTAAGAGCGAGAAATAGTCCCAAAAAAGAAAGTGCTCTTGTTTCTACCATATATTTTTAACGAGCCCGGTGACAAAAACTCAGGATTTTTTAGTTTAACGAGTGAGAAAAGTACCTAAAAGAATGCTCGGGTCATCGTTATAATGTTTAACGAGCCTAAAGACAAAACTCAAGATTTCTTCAATTTAACGAGCGAGAAAAAAGTGCCTAAAAAGAATGCTCTGATTGTCTTTGTCAGTTTAATGAGCTAGGAAAAAATCAAAAAAGAGTTGCTCAGACCATCATCGTATATGTTTAACGAGCCCAACGATGAAAGACTTGGAGATGTTTCTATTTTTTCAAGAGTAATAAAATATCCCAAAAAGTGCTCTATTTGTCTTAGTAGTAGTTTAACGAGCCCAAAGGAGACTTGAGGTTTTTCGGATTAGCGAGCAAGAAAAATACCATAAAAAGAATGTTTGATCTTCTTCATGGTAGTTTAATGAGCCCGAAGAAGGAGACTCAAGGATTTTTTGAATTAATGAGAAAGAAAAATACCGTAAAAAGAATGCTCAATCGTTCTTGATCTCATGTTTAACAATACAAGGGTCTATTCCATGCATTTCCTCATAATTACTAATGGAAAACATCATGGAAGCCCTTAAAAGGGCAAGTGAAGCTCACAATTTCCTTAGGATTGTGATTGGCTCCAATCTGTATGTTTTCCACGATCCCTGTCATGACAGAAATATCAATGAGTAATATTTTTGAGATACTTCCCATGTTTCCTTCCGAGTCCAAAGTTTGGATAGTTGTATATGGTGAGGAAACGATTTCATGTGCATCAGGTAACAGGATTTGAAGAGGCATCATGTCTGAATCAGATATCGAAACACGACGGTGCGAGTCCTCCCAAGGTCGCTCTTCTAAACTTGTGATATCTCTAATAGCTTCGTCCATAGGTAGGACTTGATTGAGGGGATCAAAAGAAGGAGTAGTTATGGGAGGGGTGCCGTTGGACGAAACCAAAGGGAGCATATATTTGGATGCAAATTAAATGGCACGGTAGGCCAATTTAGCTGGTGACAACGACATTTTTCTCCGTATGTGTCAATGTTTAAAGGAGCTAGTAGGATCCATGGATTAGTCTATTCATGAGGAATAGATGAAAGCATATTGACCATCCATGAGACCTTCGGTGGCTAAAGAGGGAAACAACCCATGAGGGAAGAAGCCTTTAGAAGACCGGTACTGATACTGATGTAAGAGTCAGGTACACCACCCACTAAGGGTATAGAGCTACTAGGTAACAGAGAGTAATATGGGTGCAGAAGGACAGCTGGTCTATTGTGACTATCTTTCCATCTAAGGGAAAGAGGATGATATGGAAGACCAAAGACACAACAGCCTTCATGGCATAATTCCAAGTGCGACCCAAAAGTAGATTATAGTCGAGTATATGATCCACGACTTAAATATCTACCATTACCATTTTCCCACTCAAGGTGATGGGATAGCTAGCTAGGTAACCTTTTGGGATTAAAGTGTGGCCGTCGAAAGCTTGAAGGGAATTCGATGTTGGGGATAGGGTTGGAGAACCTAAAGTGAGCCAACATGAAGCCGACATGACGTAGGTAAAAGCACCTTCCTCAATGACAGTTATGTGTATACCTTTACCTTTCGAAAAAAATTTCACTTGAAATGCGAGTTGGTGGGAAAGGGGAGGTTGACACTCTTCCATGTCGAAAACTGCAAGCATGGAATCTTGTGGGTTGGTACCACCAATAGCCGAAAGCAAAGCTTTCCTTTTTGCTGGGCATGTTTGTAATACTTCGAGCACCATCATAGCTGACAACACTTACGCCAAGTCTTCTACAATGTTGTAGTTTTGGGCGGCACGTGTAGATGTATTGTGTGTTGTGCATCGAAGCGCCCGTTTGGGGGGTTGAATTACAAGGTCAGCAATCAGCCTTTTGATATGAAAATCATTGGGCAGCGGTGGGTTTTGACTTGAGGAAAGTTCCGCGGCATGAGTGATAGGAGCTCCATAAGATTTGGCTCTTGTTTATAGATCTACCATTTCAAAGGTGAAAATAGTAGAAGATCCTTCACCAGCTAAAGGATGTTGCGGACCAATGTTGTCCCCTTGCGGGGGTTGGGGCTAGTTTGCAATAAGGTTTTGCTTCTGCTGAGCGAGGAAAGGATTATTTAGGACATGGTGGTCCTACCAGTGTCCTTTTGAGCAATTTATTCTGTGCATTCTTGAAGATACAGACATCGATAGGTCATGTGGTCTTCAACACAGATTTTGTAAGGAAATATGGTGAGTTTATCTTTCCATCGTCAGGAGATGCAGCAGCCTTATGCTTTGGCTTTTGCTACTTTGTTGACTGATATTTAGAAGGAGTGGTATTTTTCCTATTATTATTTTTCTTACCATTGGGATTTTCTGTAGACTGCACAAAGTTTATTGCAGTGGTAGGAAGAGCAGTAGATTTGGCAGTAGTGGAAGCATTGGAGTTGCAAGGGGCATTGGGGATTACATCGTAAAGAGTGCCAAACTGCAAATATATTAGATCTAAGTGCTGGGCATGACATATGGATTGGTCTTCTGTGACCACACCAGCTAAAGTGACATCTCTAGCGATTTGCGGGAGTAAGGACTTATAGAACTAATCCGATAAGAGATAGTCTAGGAGGGGAGCTTTGACTAACCTCGACCTATGTCTCCATTCATTTATATGATCGGAGATAGGGGTGGCAGTATCCTAACGTAATGAAGTGAGGAGCTCTGTCCCAGTCTCACAGCGGATGGGTAGCTGGAAGTGCTTTAGGAATTCCATCGCTAAAGCGTCGAAAGAGTTTATTGACGTGCGGGTAACTCAATGTACCATTTAGCTATGTTGCTAGTGAGGATGTGGGGAAAAAGATGTAACCGGACACTATCATCCACCATAGTGTTTGAAACACACCAAATATGGTAGGTGGTGATATGGGTGCATGTATCCTTCCCTTGCTTTCCATCAAACTTAGGGATGTCTGTTGGTATCTTATGTGGGATCGGTGACCATTGTAAGTTATGATAGATGGGGTCATTTTTCAGTTTTTATAAGTCAGGTATATCCAACATTGCCAAGAAAGGCAGAGAGTTTGGTGCCCTCGACTCGAACCAAGGTGATGACATATGTCTCGAGGAGCGTTGCACTCCCCCCATCGTTTGACTCCCAATATTATACATGGGCTACATGGTGTAGTAGTTGCTTCGAGGTATGGTGTTGTAGAGTGGATTTCCATGAGGATTTTGATACTTGGGTATATAATTTTCCCCAAGATAAGCGGTGCCCCATTGACTCAATTGAATTTGTGAGTAGGGTGCCCCCTTGACTCATTTTAATTTGTGAGTAGGGTGCCCCCATGGATTGGTTGGGACCTCCTAGAGGATTCTCGCCCATCACAGAACTAACCATTTGTCCTTGATTAACATAAGGAATGTTCATGTCAATTAGCGACTGAACATGCATGCCTGAGAATGGAGGGGGAAATTTTACATTCCCTACCGGCATGTGCATATTGGGAACCCCCTCAGATACATGAATCTGGGGGTTTGAACTGTACACTGGCAGCCGACCATATTGTTGGTAGATAGGAACTGCACCCATAGTGCCATATTAAGCGTTATAGGGAGCGTTGTATGTGGCACTTGTCGAAGGTATGCAGTTTGACACTATAGGGGTGGAGCCTGGCATTGGCTAGGTTCCACTCATAAAGGGTGTCATGTGAGTGGTTATACCTAGGACAAATGGGATAGTGAAGTTCACCATTACTGGTATTGTGATGACTATCGACTGGGGAAGTGGTGGGGGACCAAAAGTGTTCCTTAAGTCCCATGACCCATTAGTCGTCAATGGGATAGATGGAAATGTTCCAACTACTAGAGCAGGAAGTACAGGTACTGCAGGATCTAAGATTGGGTCTGGCGGATTTGTAAGCATAGGGTTTAAGGGAGGAAGGAATCCTTCGGTAAAGAAATTCTCTGGCAAACTTGGATTGTCGGTTTTCCAAATAGATCCTGAGTGAGATTTGGGAGACTGATTCCCCAAAGATGGGGAATCTAGTTCATTGGAGCTTGGTAGATCTTCCAAAATAAGTGGAGGAAGTCCTAGCAATTTTCTAGATTGACGATGAGGGCTAGATGTAGCCATGGTGGCCGTTAATTTTTATCAATAAATTTTATCATGATATTTGTTAAAGTATCAAAATGATAACACTTAGGTGCCTAGAAAAATATAAAAAATACACTAAGTTGATCAATTAGCAAATAGAGGGAAATTACCCTGTCCGATAAGCACTGATCACCGAAGATAAAGCCCAGTATCTCAATGAATAACATAGAAGGATGGCTATATGTATAATTACAGTTACTCTAGAGCTTCACCCAAACCTCAGATTGAGGGGCCAAGTACTCTCGTGAAGATGAGCACCCTCCCAAAAACTGAAGACCGAGTAGATCCATTTGTGTTAGGTACCAGGATAACCTGTCCCAACCACCTTATGTAAGTCCCTAAAAGTTTGGACATAAAGATACCTCAAATCATAGACACCACCTCGGGGGGACATAGTCATAGATAGCACGTTGTGTGGGCAGGATACCTGAGTCCCCGACTCAGCTCTGAAATCCCTAAAGGGATCCCCAATACACGGAATACCCAAAGGAGTTGTAAGAGAAGGCAGGGTACCTTCACTTACAATTCGATGTTGTCTCATATTTCACTCTGCTTTTACTAGAGTGGTCCCGGTAGTATGAGTGCAGAAAGAATTTTTCTCTCTTTTAATGGCACTAGTTTGGTTTTTGACCTTGCGCAGTTTACTCACACTGCTTAGCCCAATATCCTAGCTTACACTAATGTTTGTTTACTCAATGAAGAGTTACTAATTGATTTTATTTAAATTTTATATGTACTTGATTATTTTCTTCAGTAGGGGAGTTGACATATGAAATGTGATGAGACTTTGACTCAATAAATCATGCACAAGACAATGCTTTAAAAAAAAAAATCAATTCGATGAAAACAAGCTGTATTCTACAAGTGAGAGTTTTTCACATATTCATATTCTTTCCATGCATCTTAGTCATTTAACACATGCATAACCCAAGGACTTCTTTCCAATGTTTCTTAACAACTACTTGAAACCAAAATAGAGCAGCTTTTAACTAGCTAAATAGAAGGATGAATAAAAAATGCGGGTCTTTCTTTCGTAAAAAAATACTTTTAAGAAAAAAACAAAACTTATTTCCCAAAAAAACTTTTCAGGACACGAATTTTGCTAGCGAAATGTAGTTACAGATCTTATTTCAATCCATGAGAAGGCTTCCTATCCTTTTTGGCTTACAGACACAGCTGGAAATCAAGTTATTGGGCGACTAATGCTCTATGAGTCCACTAACTCTCCCTGTGAGTAGACATAGTGCTTTATAAAGCTTCATGTAGTCTACTAACCTGCGTTAGTGTGGGAAATCAATAAAAAAGAGGGATTTCTAGATTAGGTTTAGAGATGAATACATGTAGGCAAGATGCAGAAAGATATTTGGTGGGTCAGAAAGGGATTGCAGAAGTATAGGGAGCTATTAGAAGGAGGATAAAACCAAGAACTGTCCGGGAAAACTGGGAACTAGATGTATAGTCCCCAACAGAGTCGCCAATTCTGCTATGGGGTAAAATGCATGGTGTATGGAGAATGAAAGTACCCTCAAAGGTCTTCCCAGGACCTTCGACATACTGTAAGATTATCTGCAACCGTCACAAAGTTACATGCATGTTCATAAACAATAATTAACTATCAAAGCATGAGAAGGAGATTACCTCAATCCTCCATGTAGATTTGCTGAAGAGCGCAAATGTAGCTAGGTGGAAGTCCCCTGAGCCAGCTCTAGGTCAAGTCCTGAACATAGAGGAGACAAGCGTAATAAAATCATACAACTCTGATAACTAATACATGAATACATAAAAGAACATATAGCTACATATAACTAAGCTACTCATGCAAACAAGTATTGGACAAATAACTTAATGAATGATAGTACCAACACCATAGAGTAGACAGTACAACTATAGTTCTGTATTAATATTGGAAGAGTGACTACAACCATCTGTTGCATCAACCTTCCTTTACCCCTCCAGCTTCTCTCTCTCTCTCTCTCTCCCTTCTTGCCAACTTCTTATGGTATGACACAATGCTCAACAGTCAAGTATGCTATCCTTTCAAATGCTCTAACCCCTTTCACAATATCCCTAGCTTTGCTTATGTAGTAATTGAGTTAGGGTTGCCAAGTTCCTCCTTGAGTTCCCTAGGGAAAAAGTATTGAACTTGCCATGCTTTTTAGCTCTTTCCTATTTACCCCCTTCTTTCGGATTAGAAATCCTCCAAATAGGTCGATTTCAGATGTTTCCTTGCTTTTCTTGAGTATTTTTAGGAACAAATATCTAGATATTTATGAGTCAATTCATTCCTTTGACCCTTAGAACTTCACCAGGTTTCACTAATGTTGTCCTCTTACTAGAAACTTGAGTTAGTAGGGTTACTAGTGCACCTTTAGGCTTGCAAACAAGCTTTATAAAGTAGGTTGTTAGTGTACAACCAGTGTTAGTGTGGAATCTAGGCCTGTGATTGTGGTCTTTGCTTCAGCTATCATGTCTTTCCCCTCTGAGTTGATGAGGAGGTCAATTTGTTGTATAACAGTGCCATGCAGAGGTGATCTTTCAACTTTGTGAATGCCCTATGTTTAGATTTAGACCAAAAGAATTTTTCTTTCGCTCCTCCCTTGGTGACTTGACTCAAGGGCCAAGTGATATGAGAAAATCCCAACATGAACCTATTGTAGAAGTTAGCAAGACCTTGAAAGCTGCAAAGCTCTGTTAGAGTGGTTGGATATGGCCTATCTCGAATGACTTGGATCTTGGATGGATCCACATGCACCCTGTGTTCATTAATAATGTATCCCTGATACTGAACCTGGGTCATGCCAAAAGTGGATTTCTCCAAATTGGCACATAACTTGTGTTGCCGCAGTGTTTGGAGAACCTGTCGGATGTGGTGGAGGTGCTCTTCCCAAATCCAGTTGAAGATTAGGATGTCATCCAAGCATACGATTACAAGTGAGTTGGTGAATGTCCGCAAGATGTCATCCATTAGCCTCATGAAGGTTGTAGGAGCATTCGTCAATCTGAAGGGCATCACCAACCATTTGAATAGGCCTTCCTTGGCTTTGAAAGCAGTATTCCACACATTGGAGGGTTTGATTGGTACCTAGTGATATCCTGACTTCAAATCGATCTTGCTAAAATATTTTTCCCCTTTCAATTGGTCCAAGAGGTCATCAATCCTTGGGATCAGGTACCTGTTATGGACAGTGATCTTGTTCAATGCAAGATAGTCAATACAGAGTCTCCAAGTCCCATCCTTCTTCTATACCAACATGATCGGGCTTCCACAGGGTGATGAACTTGGATGAATGTGACCTTTCTGCAACAGCTCCTAAATCTACCTCTTGATTTCATCATTCTCTAAAATGGAGCGTCGATAGATTGGTCCATTTGACGTCGGCACACCTGGGGTCAGATTGATGGAGTGCTTGACCTGACAGTGTAGAGGAACCCCTGTGGGGGAGGTGAAGATGTCCTTGTACTCCTCCACAACCTTTTCCATCTATAGTTGTCATGTGAAGGGGCCCTGTCTGGAGTCATGGCCACTGCCTTGTTCTTTCCTTGAGGGCGTATCATCAGGAAAACAAATTTCCCGGTTTTGGAAACGAGCTTACTACATTGTTTTGTAGTAACCAAAGAGATGGTGGTAGGTAGTGATACCTCCGTATCCTGTACAACTTAGTTCCCAAAGTAACAATAACAGCAAGGGGCCTTGATTCATACATAGCATGTTGCTTCCACAAGTATGGTTGTCCTAGTAATACATCACAAACTTCAAGGGGAGCAATGTGACACAATACCTTATCCGTGAAGGGCTTGATGTTGTATGGAAGGTGACATTGCTGGCTCACGTGAAGATTTCGTCCTTGGTGAAGCCACCCGATGGTGTACAGTTGTGGATGTGCTATGGTTGGTAAGCCCATCCGCTTCATGACCTCTGCCGAAATGAGGTTCTTTTGGCTCCTGCTATTGACAATAAATTGTAGTGGGGAGCCCGTTACCCACATCTGGGAGTGGAAGAGACACTCCTCCTCTTCTGGATCTTTGGGTTCCTCCTTCTGGATCTTAGTGGTGGAAACAGTGGCGTTGGGCTCTGCATCGATAATCTGCTTCCCTTTGTCATTCCCCTTGTCAGGTTCTGACTTAGAGTTGGAACCCGCATCCCATTCTGAAACCTTTAGCTTAGCCACCAGTGACTTCTTGGCCCGACACTCACTTGTGTTGTGAGTGGAGCTCTTATGGAACTCACACCACTTTCCCATGTCCTTTTTCGGCTTCACAGCACTGTTCTTTTCTTGCAACTTTGGCGAGTTCTCTTGGGCCACCCCGCCTTGGCTTTGTCATTTGTTTTGTGGTTTGGGGGCACCTTTCCCTTACTTTAGTTTCGCAGATCCAAAGGCTCGCTTCTTCTGTTTAAACTTTTGCTTGACCCTGACAACATATCAGTATGCAATGCTGAGCGAGGAGATGTTCAGGAATTCTATTTCTTCTTGGATGTACTTGTGCAGGAAGCTACAATATTTGAGTACCAAATGTTGCTTTGAATCCTTGATACCCAACTTTGTGTGCAAAGGGTATGGAAAATATTGCTGAACTCCGACACGTCTTGGTCCCTTCCCTGCCGCAACATGGTCCACTTTATATATTGATCCTCATAGCTTCTGATAGGGTAGTACTGCTCCTTGATGGCATCCTGGAACGAATTCCAAGTGGGTGCGACCGAAAATAGTGAGCCTATACTTTCATCCTTATGCTCACAGTAGGTTTCCCACCAGTCCTTGATGTGGGGGGCTTCTTTGAGAAGAGCAAAAATAATCTTTTCCCGATTGGAAAAATCATGAACAGAAAAATAACCCTCTAGTAGATTTAACCATTTATCGATGCAATCTGTGTCTATTTGACCTCGACTATGGGGATTTCAAAATTAACTTGTACCTTAAACGGTGTGGTGTTTTCAGAGTAGCTATTGGAAGCTGATGCGTCTCCCCTGGGTAGCCACTGAAGGATCTGGGCAAAGTTGTCCATCATCACGTTCCTTGGTCACTCGAGGGCTTCTTCAAGCAAGATTTTGATAGGATCTCCTACCCCCTCCTCTTGCTTTTCATCCACCATGGGACACCGCGGGATTTGTGAGGCTAATCTTGCAAATGTTTGACCAGTTCAAGCCCTAACTCCTTATATCCCAACCTTGTTGGGGACATGCAAAGAAAAACAGAAAATAAAAGCAAACCGCTTTGATACCACTGATCCAAATTTAAATAGGAACACAACAAAATATAGAGATAACCATATATGTAAAGATGCAGCAGAAATAATACTTCATTTCATTAATGTAAAATACTGAAATATGCTTACAAACAAAAATGGAAATAAACCAGCTAGGGTGATGGTAACTTATCTCTGAGAAGAGATGTGGTGGCTACATGCCTCTAAACTATGTTACAATGAGGCTCGAAGGCCTATTTATTGTTAAAGAACAATGGAAAAACCTAAACATCCAAAAACCTAACCCTGGAAGATGAAACGCTAAACAGTGGGCCCCGTTTGGGAAATTGATACATCAACTTCTCGGGGTCGTAACTTTGGCATACAATCTCTGTTTGATGTGCACAATATCTCATTAGAATTCTCTATCCGAGAAATACAACTTTGGGAAGAGCAACATTAGTCCATGGACCCATATTGCTCCAATTTTTCCCAAGAAACATCGTTTAGGGCCTCAAAATGGCTCCAGAAGTTCAGGACCTAAAAAACTGTTAAAAATAGTAAATTGTGCTACAATTAAGGAAACTGAAAAGCTGAAAGAAACAATGGTGGGGGTCCAAGTGGACTTGGAAGGTGGCCACCAATATCCACCTAGATCATAACAATCTCTAACATTCTAGTACTTGTCTTTCATAATATTTAAAGAGATTATTTACATCACCCAAACCATCATATAAAGGTAAGTCATGCAGGTTCTGTATACCTCGCTCCTTCTAATGGATCCAACGTTGACCTGACAGATATTATCAATGTCATTCATGCTATATTACTCTTTGACAGGTTCTATATACCTTGCTCCTTCTAATGGATCCAATGGAACAATAACCCTCATATTATTGCTTTTGAATATCATTTTCCTTTTCTTTAGATTAATTATAGCCATGTTAGCAAACGCTCAATCCAATCCAAGCAATGCGGGATAAGGATTACTATCATCTACTATCACAATCACTTCAAAGTCAGTGGTAGTGTGCACTCCATCGATGTCCACGATGACATTAGACAACCTTCCTAGGGGTAAGGTTTTCTATTGATTTTCCATCTTTAGCTGAATAGTATATCATTGCAGCTTCATCTTACCCATCGATTCCCAAGATTTCCTTGAAAAGACATTAGCAATAGATCCCAAATATAAGATAATTTGATCCATGTCATATTCTCCAATCTGCATTGTAGGCCCCATTTATTTCCCCATTCTCTTCTTGTGTCTATGCAGATTATTCACTGTGCACATCTTGCTTTGTGGTACCTCTTTAGAAGTACAAGAGTCTATTAGTTCCTATAATGCCTCCACAGTTTTCTGATTCCTTAATAGCTTCATGCAGGTCTATAGGAAAGACTTCAAGGCATTCAGATCCACCTCTTGTGTCGCAACTTGTACTATCTCGCAGTTATCCTTATGAGTCGGTTGCATGGTACAGGTTGAGGCACCCTCATCCATAAAAATTTTCCTCGCCTCCATGAATTCTTTCTTTTCCTTCAAGAAATTAAATGTAAGAGATTTTTGAGTAGTTTTCCTTATCCATGTAGCTTCAACTTCCTTTTTCCCATCACCCTTATCATTCCCAGTCGTGGTTCCACTTCTTGTTACAATGCTGATGCGTGGTTGATCTTCTCTTGGCTTAGTGGCCATCATTTAGACATTTGCTACAGGCTGCTGGTTTCATTTCTCATACATCTTCGCAATAAGGACAAGACATTATTCTCTGACATGATCAAAATAATTATAGTAATTACAGGTTGTTGTTGGGTTCTGACAGTCTCTTGCAAAGTGTCCTGCCAGTCCACAATTATAACAGATAATCTGGCCTTGTCCTTGACCAACTCCTCATCCTTATCCTTGAAATCCTCCTCAGCCAGTGTGTTGTCCTTTCTCATCATGGGCATTTCCTTCAGCTTGCAGTCTATAACTATCAGTAGTTCACCAACATTAAGTCAAAACTTTGGTAATTTTTCTCATCATGGCCTACTGATCTACAAAAGTTACTAAGCAACTACTTCAGGGTTTGTATATATTTCTGTAGTAGGTAGCTGTATTCAGAGTGATGTTGATCTCGCGTCCTACAAATTTCGCACCACAGACCTGGATTTACTGGATTAGGTGCCCCACTTGCAATATAATATTTGAACACAAGCATTGATCCTTATAATGACCTGCTGCTTTTCATTTCGTACACCACACTTCTAATCTTTCTAGTCTGACTTATTTACCCTTCTTCAGATGCTGCAATTCCAGGGTCAACATAGCTAGCTGATTTTGTATGTGTTGTACTCTTGTGTGAGTATCTCCTCCAGCGAAGCTTCTAGCTTCATCACAATCTCCAACACTTCAACTTATGTCACAATCTTCTGTCACATCAATGGTAACCTAATATGTGGCATTAGAATGACTATGAACCATTCCTTACGCTACTGTGGGGGTATCTCAAAGCTTACTTGACCCATAAAAACCTTGAATCGTTGATCCAACTCCCACACAGATTCACTCAGTGTTTGTTTGATTTCTTTCAACTCTTTGATGCACTATGATTCTGATATTGGCTTCCTAAACTCTACTACCAAGACTTTCTTAATTTTATCAAACGTAGCATTCATTTTACTCATGTAGTATTTCATATACCATGTCAGTGCTCTCTCCCTCAATGATGTAACAAGCTGCGCCTTCTTTACATCATCATTATTAATATGTCTCGCCATCCATAATCTATCAGATACAAGCCAAAACTGGTCAGGGTCCTCTCACCCCAGTCCTCTAAAGACATGAAGCTTAATGTCATCAACCATTCTTCTTCTTGAGGGGCTAGGTGAGAGGGAGGGTGTGAGGTGTAGGGGAATTATGGGGAGGGGTGGGTGGAAGGGGGGTAGATGGGTGGGGGATCCCAAAGACACCTTGAATCTTCTCATCTCCTAAATTCAATGTGGCTTCAGGAGGGGAGGGGAAATATCTTGGGGTTGTAGAGGTACTTCTTCTTTTCTCTTAGATTCTAATAGAGCACTATAGTTAGTCTCAATAAAATTATTTGGATCTATTCTATATCGTTTTCCACTTCATGTAGCTCTTGGTTTCGAGTTATTTCTTCTTTGTCCAAACATTAAAATGACTGCATCCACAAAATCCCCTTTTCACACAATATCATCTTAATCCAGAGCTTCAGAGAGTTTAAGAACTTACCTCGTGGTCCTTTGAAGAATCTTCGTTCAACTTCACCATAGGGAAAAATATCGTGAATTTTCAACTAAATGATAAATCCTCCAAAAATGCTATCGATCTAGGAATAAAAAACCCTTGAGATGCTGCTGTCAATTATCTTGAGCTGTTGTATCAAATCAGGGTCCCAATCCTTAGATTTTTCACCTTTGAAACAAGTCTTATGCTCAACTAACTTGAATATCCACTCAAGCAATTCATTGTGAAACTACCAAAGAAAATCTTATATTTATCTTTGAAGATATATCTCTACAACCAAGATTTAGTTGATAAACGTGGGTTTCTATTCTCTTTTTCTGCAAATTCTCTTTCTTTCGGTTCGACCCACTCCTGGATTTCTTTCTTCAATGAATGCTAAACATAACCCTTTAAGCAGATCTCTGTCCTGATAATGGAACCATTTGTTGGTCTGAGGGGGCTTGACCCAGGTTCAGAGTGTGTTGCGTACCAACAAAGCCCTCAACTACTAGCTCTTTTGGCAATGACCTGTAAGCATATTTCAATCTCACCCAAAGCATTTATGGGAGGTTGCAGCATCATGCTTCTGCAACCAAAGGGATATCCACGCAATGGCGCTTTGTGTTTACTTCTACTCTATATTAATAGTATAACTTTGAGTGCATAAGAACTTCGCTATTAGGGTCCAGCCCTAACTCGCTTATTTATGTAATAGGGTCGAGTCATAGTTATAGTTAGTTAAAGAGTCAATAAAGCCCATATTAATAATTGTAAGTGGTTGACCAACATTTAAAAAATGGACCACAGTTAGTTGCAAATGGGCCATGGTATTAGATAGATGGTATTAATAAGAACCATGGTACTAACCCATGGTATTGCATGTATGAATCCTATATAAAGGATAGAGACTCCCCATTGAGGAGTTTCATGTCTTATTTTGTAATCAAGCCCTACTCTATTGGAGGTTGCCCCCTCGAAGAGGCAAGTGAACATTGCTATCTTTTCTGAATAATAAAATACATGTTGTTTTCTCATTGTTTTATGTTCTGGGTTATATTTCTTCGCATATTTCGTATTCTAGTATCTTCTCGCAGGTCAAGAGCATAACAAGTGGTATTAGAGCACTTTCCAAGGCCGGTGGAATCTCCAGTTTTAGTAGTTTTTTTTTTGCTAGAGACGTGTTTCAACATCTTTAAGCAAAGTGATTTGTCATTGAGCGTATAAACCTACAGATTTGGGGAGGCATGCATGTAGGAAATAAAAGAGGTGTTCACACTTGTTGGACTCCCTTGTAACCCCTGTGGGTACCCCTTCAAGTAGTAGTGCATTAGACAGTACCGTGCACAGACTATCTTCCATGTACCCTCTGGGTATATTGGAAGCCCGCTATGCTCACCTGAAACCTTGCCGTAGATAAACTGTTGGCCGTCTTGCTACTACAGTACGCTAAGAAAGGCACTTGGGGAGATTACTCGCATGTACGATAGGGTAGTTGGGTAGTACGGCTAAGGTTATGGTTGATCCTCCTTAGTTAGTGCCCTAAAATATTTGGCCGAGTACTACTATTGGACCCTTATGTATATTGCGATCTGTAGCACCTGACACTCCTTGAGACCATAGTTCCCTTGTCTCTATACATATCACCCATCATCTTCTTTTCCAGATCAGATCTAGCAAGTTGGGTTCTATCATAGCAACAACAATCAGATTTGCCATTCAGATCTAGCAGTGGGGGTTCGGTCACTACCACATTCCTACTCACACTCAACAGTTGAGGGTTTCGCAGACAAATCTGACTATTGGTGCAGGGAGGCTTGTGGCTCCTACACGTTTGGGTGATTCTCGCAGAACATTGGTCATGATTAACTTTTCTGAGAACTGACTACTGCAATATTCCTAAGCGAGGAGTAAAACTTCATTCGAAGTTTAAAAAAAATAAAAATAAAAATAAAAAAAATTTGAGGCCCTCCCGGGATGCTTATAAGAGACTTAGCCCATAAGAATTAGGACAATGGGCTGAGCAAGGTGGTACCATTCACTTGTCAACTTCAAATTTTCGGGTGGTCCCAATTTTTTTTTCCAGTAATGACAAGTGCACCAGATCTGTGCATGGTACAAACCAGAGCTCAAACTATGGCCAATGAGAAGATAGACACCCTTGAACAAAAGTTGGATGAATTAATGAAGCAGATCGAGGTCCAGATTGTTGATGGGGGTACAATGAAATGTGACGGCCAATGTAAAAATGTCAAACTTCAGATGGGGGATTACCACCAAAAGACCCACATGTTTGCCATCAACATGGATGGGTGTTACATCATCTTGGGGGGTGAATGGATCCGCACACTCGGCCCAATCACAATGGATTTCCAGGAGTTATATATGAGCTTTAAGCAGAATGACCACATGCATACCCTCCATAGACTCTAGGCAGGTGATCCTTCTATCATCAACTCACATCGGATGGAAAAGCTGTTAAAAAAGGGCCACCATGGAGTTATCACCCAATTTAATGCCATCCAAGCCTTCGAGCCCACTTCTCTTCATATTCATCCTAAGATGCAACAGGTCTTAAACAACCATCGAAAGGTCTTTGACAAACCTCATGAGCTTCCACCCTTGGTAGGGGAACATGATCATATCATTACTTTGGTCCCAGGGGCACAACCACCAAATGTATGCCCATATAGATACCCTTTCACCCAAAAGAATGAAATTTAAAAAATCATTAAGGAACTCTTGGAAGCTGGTGTCATTTGTCATAGCATTAGTTCGTATTCATTGCTTGTGGTCATGGTGCTCAAGAAACATGGGGAATGGCATATGTGTCTAGACTTTAGGGCCCTCAACAAGCTGACGGTCAAAGATAAAATTCCCATCCTGGTTGTTGATGATTTGCTGGATGAACTAAATGGGGCTCAATTCTTTACTAAGCTAGACCTTCACTCGGGATATCACCAAATTCGCATGAATGAAGTAGACATTCCAAAGATTTTTTTTCGAACTCATGAAGGCCATTATGAATTCCTAGTAATGCCATTCGGTCTCTGTAATGCCCCATCCACTTTTCAGAGACTCATGAATCACTTGCTCAAACCATATCTCAGAAAATTTGTCCTTGTTTTCTTTGATGACATCATCATTGGGGCTATCTTAATGTAGGAAGGTCGACCCTTGGCCTTCATTAGCCAACAAATAAGTGGGACAAATTTGGGACAATCTACCCATGAGAAGGAGATGATGACCATCTTACATGCAGTGGATACCTGGCAACCATACTTATTGGGATGATGTTTCAAAATCTGCAAAGACCATCAAAGCCATAAATATTTTCTGGAGCAATGCCTATCTTCACCACAATAAAATAAATGGCTAGCCAAAATGTTGGGATATGATTATGAGATAATTTACAAGAAATGGCACGAAAATGTCGTATCAAATGCTTTATCAAGCCAATTTGAGGAGGAAAGCACCCTGCTAGCAATCTCTCTTCCCATTCCAGAGTGGATTGAAGAGGCTAGCAAGGAATGGTTTTCACATCCTTCGCTCTCCCAACTCATTAATTAATTACAAGCAAATCCAAATTTCACAGTGGGATATTCTTGGAAGGATGAGATTCTTCACTACAAGGACAAAGTAGTGATATCATCAACATCCACCCTCGAAAATCACATTTTGGCAGAGTTTCACTCATCTCCCTCTGCAGGCTATTTAGGCTTTTAGAAGACTTATGCTTGCACTCGGCATTCATTCTTTTGGACAGGCATGAAGAAGGACATTCTTACTTTTGTAGCTAAATGTGATGTGTGTCAGCGCCACAAAGGAGAAACAGTCAAATCCCCAGGCACTTTACAACCATTTCCCATCCCTACCTCAATCTGGACGGATGTTTATATGGATTTCATTACTGGTCTTTTGAAGTTAGGCAACAAGTTAGTCATCACGGTGGTTGTGGATAAACTTTCTAAGCATGCTCATTTTGCACCCTACCCCACCCTTTTACACCCACTTGGGTGGATCAATATTTCATGGACCAGATCTTCAAATTGCGTGGCATGCTCACTTCCATTGTGTCTGATTATGACCTAATCTTCACCAGTAACTTTTGGCAGGAACTCTTCAAGATACAAGGTACCCAAATCCAACTCACTACTTCCTATCATCCCCAGACTTATGGCCAAACTAAAGCAGTCAACAAATATCTGGAGACCTACCTCCAATGTTTCACTTCAGAAAAGCAACATCTATGGGTACAATGGTTACCTCTAGTAGAATGGTGGTATATTACTAACTATCATGCCACCACTAAGATGACTCCATATGAAGCATTTTATGGTCAACTCTTGACCTACTTCTTATATCCTAGGATGCTCTAAGGTGCAAGCAGTGGATCAACTTCTATAGAACTGTGTGACCATGCCTGACCACCTCAAAGATAATATCATCAAGCTCAAAATTGCATGAAGCAATAGGCAAACCAACATCGTTCAGAGCACACATTTCAAGAAGGGGATCAGGTATTCTTGAGGCTGCAACCATATAAGCAAACATCTCTCAAAGACAAGGGTTGTAATAAATTATCTCCGAAATTCTACGGATCGTATCAAATACTTCAGTGCATCGGAGAAGTAGCCTACAAGCTAGCCTTGCCACCCACTACAAAAATCCATCCCGTATTCCATGTCTCATGCCTCAAGAAAGTGGTTGGGAACAATTGTAGAATTTAAACCAGTCTACTTGAATTGGATGAAGAAGGTTCAATCTGGCTCCAACCTAAACAGGTTCTTAACATGCGAGAATCAAGGAAGTCCTCGTCAATTGGAAAGACACCTCTCCAAAAGATGTGTCCTGGGATCCAGCCACTATTCTTCAGTAGTTTCCGTAGCTTCAACCTTGATGACAAGGTTGTTTTTATGGGGGAGGGCATGTTAGGGTCCACCCCTAACCCCCTTGTTTATGTAATATGGTTGAGTCATAGTTATAGTTAGTTAAAGAGTCAATAAAGCCCATATTAATAATTGTAATTGGTTGACCTGCACTTAAAGAAGGGACCATAGTTAGTTGCAAATGGGCCATAGTATTAGATAGATGGTATTAATAAGAACCATGGTACTGACCCATGGTATTACATGTATGAATCCTATATAAAGGATAGAGACTCCCATTAAGGACCACCGTGTCTTATTTTGTAATTGAGCCCTACTCTATTGGAGGTTGACCCCTTGAAGAGGCAAGTGAACATTGCTTTATTTTTTGAATAATAAAATACATGCCGTTATTTCTCATTGTTTTGTGTTATGGGCTATATTTCTTCGCATATTTGGTATTCTCGTATCTTCTAGCAAGTCAAGAGCATAACATTCACACAGATTATTAATTTAACAAAATCACATTAAAACCATAAATTCTAAACCAATAACAATATATCTTACAGTTCTTTGCATAATTCAGTGAAAAGCATACATAACACTGCTAATAACAACAAAGAATGAACACAAAAATGTATACAATTCTTCACCAAAACTTCTTCTTTATTAATATAAATCTTTAGTACATATACATCTTCAACCTGTGCACCTAGTTACAGGTGGTTTGTGCACTCAGCTACAAACTCTTTTAGGACTCCATGCACTCAGTTGCAGAGGCTTCCTCAAAACTACAGACCACAGACGTGAACACAAAGGTTCAATTCACTTATGATATTACATTATGTTATCCCCATTACAAAGTATT
This sequence comes from Pinus taeda, assembly GCA_000404065.3. Classification (NCBI taxonomy): domain Eukaryota; kingdom Viridiplantae; phylum Streptophyta; class Pinopsida; order Pinales; family Pinaceae; genus Pinus; species Pinus taeda. The sequence goes on from APFE031621677.1 coordinate 23,475, forward strand.
TTATCTCCTTAAATACATTTCATATTTACAAAAACCATGGTCCACATACCATGGATCCACAAAAAAAGAATTAATACCCGATACTCTTTTTACAATAGGCGCTTTATCCCATCCCCAAAGCCCTAAAATTCCACGCGAAGAAAATATCTTCGCCAACTCCATGCAGTCCGCTCCTTTTGCAGGGCCTTTTAACCAAAAATTGGACAAAGTTGGGTCATGCCCAACATGAGCTCTATCCATGCAAGTGTTTATGGACTTGTGCTACTCATGATGAAGGATTACAATAATTGGCCAAAAATTCTTACATTTCCCATTCTTTTAAGTGTGATTTTATATCCCACAGGGTATTCTCATACATTGATTAACCTACAACTTCTTGAATGTCATCCAACACTGATTACTTAGGCATCTAAAAGTTGGGTCTATGTGCAATACCCAATATGCCTCAATGGGTTGGGTTCCTATCTAAGTTAAATATTGGGAAGTCATGGACAAACTATCCTATGATTAGTTTTCTATGCATCTCAACATGAAGTAGAAGGTCATTAAGATAGGACAATACAAGTTTTTAAGATAAACAATAACTGAGGATCTAGGTGTTGCTTTATTTTCTTCGAGAAGGAAATAGGAAGCAATATCTTATTTTAGAAACTTGCAGCCTTTGAGGAGCCAAAATAACATTGGTCTAAAACATGCTATTACCAAGGATTTGTTGTGTTAACAAGTGTTTTATTTTAAGAAGGAAATAAGTTGAAGCAATGCACTATCTTGGACCAACTACAAATTATGATACTTTAGTGAAATCTTATTGGCAAGAGTGAGAAGAAAACCTTGGGCATTAACAAGAAAGTTGGATATTATGAGCATCATAGATTACATGCAAATTGTTTGTGACTATAATTTCACAAGTTTGTGGGCATTTGTAGTCTTAGAATGATATGTACATGTTAGAAGTCAACAATTTAATTCAAGCGATTATACCTTAAACAAATCAAGGTTGTTTTTTTGGTTCATCTCATTGTGAGTTGTCATGCTTGCAAATGTGATAAACATGATTTTCTATGCTAGCAGAGCAAGGAATTTCCAGTTATGGTACAAAATTTAGATATTAGTGTGTGCTCCTTCATGAAAACATTAACAAACAAGGGATAGTGATCAAAAACTCCAAGAGAAGTACTTACGATTTCACAAGGAGAGAGTCATGGCTAAGGTAAAAATAGGGCATGTTGTGCACACTATTGTATTAACCATGCCTGAGATTGAATCACATAGTGGTCATTCCAAACAATTTTGCAAGCATGAATGTGATTTGGTGAAGGTAGAAGTTCCTAATGAATTTCAAAATGGGAAAACCTATGATGCATTGCAACTGAAGCTCGATCATAAAACCATCCCAAATTACAATAAAAACAAAAAAGGAGATATAAATGTTAAATACATCAAGCCAACACTGAGATATTTGATATGGAAAAGGAGAAAAACTATAATAAATTTCAATGACAAGAGTATAATGTTGTTGTGAATCTAATGTTTGGTGACAAATCCTTTTCTCTAAGTAATTAAATCCGATAAAGGAAGGGTATCCAAAAAATTTGGTAGATTTTTTTCTAGCGAAGTAATTTCTTTCTTTTGAAAGCACAATTAATACTTTTACAAGTTTTTTTACATGTATACCAAATAAAACTATTTCATAGGCTGGTATTTTCCAAATATTAGAGTATGCTTCTACATGATTCCTTTTCAAAAGTTTCTCACCGTATAGCTATACAAACAATTATGCAACAAAGTTCAAAATATTTGAAACCATCAGGTGCATCCAAGGTAGATAGTCTATTGACAATAAACCTTGTAAAATCTCAGATATTAAACTTGATTTCACTAGGGAGCTTGAGAAGGTAAGGAGTATGGAAAAGAGGAGATGCAAGCTATAAAATTGGGCAGTGCCATACCGTACGACATACAATCACAACTGACATTAGTAGTCCACATGCAAAATATTATAAATTGCACTACCGCATTTCTCACCTTCCTTGCCCCACAAAATTATCTACTACTCATCTTTGTGCCACAACACTATCTAATCATGTTCCTTATTCCGTAGCACAACCCACAACCCCAGGCTTCTAATCATCTTTGTACTGCTACTCTCCATTAAATTCAAGAAATAGGCAAATCCATTCATTAAGGTAATAAGACAATTGTTATATAAAAAGGACCTTTATAAATCATAATAAAGGAAAATGGATGAACACATGAGATCAATCCTTTGATTGATTAGGTTTAAATAGACACTTGTGTTATTTGGTCAATGCATTGAAAATCGATGCAGACTAACCAAATCCTATAATTATTCATAGCCACACAAATAATAAGGCACTACAAAGTTTTATGCATCTGAAGGTGTAATATATAAGCAATTGTTTGATGTTCCATATTATTAAAAACATTATGAGGCAAGGTCGCATGAGGAGCATGAAAGTTGTGTCCTTTACTTGGATGCATGTACTAGAGAAGAAACGATTGGATCGTCACACATGTGATTTTGGGTCAAGGGATTTACTTTGCTCATAGATGCCAATCACATTCTAGACCTTTAGTAGATGTACTATCTTCTTGAAGGGGAAGAAATTGAGGTTGATTTCAACCATGATATGTTAAATTTTTTGTTGATTTCAACCGCGATATCCATTTTCTAGGCTGTTTTTTATTTTATTTTAACCATGATATGTTAAAATTGTTATCCTTTGGTTTTGAAAATGGCTAGATACTTATAAATGAAAAGATGAAAAATGGCACTTGTATGCTTGCAAATAAGGAAATACATTGCTGCTAGCATGACCAAGCAAGAAATTCAAGCCTTTGATGACATGGAAGCTTTTATGAAGCTTGAGAAAAATAAGGAGAATTTGAATATGCCACTTGATACATTCTCCAAGTATGCTTTCATGAAGGTGGCCACTCTATCTCAAATTATCATGTCATTGTTCGGAAATTTATTCCAGGTCAGTTATGTAACATCCACAACTACCCCAAGGAAAATATATATAACTAATAATGGTGAAATTTATCAAATGTTCATTGCAAAAGCGACAAAACCATAACTCTTCCATCACTGCTCTCGAACCTGACAATTCCTAGATAGCATGAATGTAGTACTAAATGCTACTACTACTATGTTTAACACATATGAAACATAAATACAGAAATACACAATGGAAATAAACACATAAACACATAAATACATTGAATCCTAAAACTGGGGTAACATAGTACATAAATATAAACAATCATCTTGCACATAAAGTCCAACTAGGTGCGGGCTCTCCACATTCCACATAACCATAGACCTCGTGGTTCATATATCTCAGCCATGAGTCACCCCCCAACTAGGGCAAAAAATCCACAGGAAATAGTATAAACCAGAAAATATCAATGCATTAAAGATAGTGGTGCCAACCCAATAGCCACTGCTCCAACCAAAGACTCATGCTTCCCCTAAAACTTGCACCCAAGTGGCACACCCATTTTATGTACCCTACCAATCCCTCGACAGTGCCCACCTTCCAAGATGCCTTATGGCTAATTAGGAATGGTCTCAGTTCTAGGATTCCAGGAGCTCATGCTTCTTCTAAGGATTCCACACTCATCCGAATGGAATGTGACATCCACCCATGGAATTTACCCATCAAATTGTAAGTGGCATCCACCCATGGTATTGTATGCGGCATCTACCCATGGCATTCATTTGTCTAGGGTATTTACCCATGGTATTGTAAGTGGAATCCACCAATGGTATTCATCCATCCATGGTATTTATCCACCCATGGAATTTACCCATGGTATTTACACACCCATGGAATTTACCTATGGTATTGTAACTAAAAAAGGCTATAAGTAACAAGTCACATTTTGTAAAAAGACAAATTGTCCACCACAATGTAGCTTTTATAATTATTCTCTATTTTAATAAAAAGTCTTGGTGGTTTTTTTTAACAGTGTGTTCTCATATTTTTTTTCCAACATTTCAATTTTTCAGATCTTGAGGGCCTCCCCCCAAGATCCAGATCAATGATATTAGAGCTAGGTTACGATTCCATGGGAATGAGGGTTTGAAGCACAATTATGGATGAAACACAAAGCAAAAATCTTCAACAAACTTCATGCAAGTGCCACAAACTCCACAAATAATTATAGAAGGTGTAAAATATCTCATTTGAAAGGATTTTTTGTTAGCTCAAATGGGGTTTTTACAAAATTTGATTTCATTTCTTGGTCTGAGAGATATGAGTGATTGAAGTTACATATGTCTAATTGTTGCATGGCTCCACGTACGATGAGTTTCAGGAAACATTTTCTCACTGCAAAGGTAATCAAAGTTCAAGTGTCTTATATCAATGGAAATATATCTTCAATACCTCAAATGGGCCTTTGACAGAATTTGGTTTCATCACCTGCAATATAAGTTATCAGCAAAGTTGTAACAAGAGGACTATTGCTAGAAAAATAATAATGTGGAAGAATCCTTTACAACATTTCATTAGATAGGAAAATTAACAAGACAAGCCACCATACTTTTACCAAGCAGATTGACATGCATCACGGTTATGGGTCACCCACAAACCCAAGGTTATGGGTCAACCGTACAAAACCCTTGTCATGAAAGTTCATTTTCTAGGCTGCACATTGTTAGTATCATAGTTGGCCACAAGCATTACTGGGTATCTCTATCCCTAGACCTTCATTTGTCATGGTTATGGGTCATCCACAAACCCACGCTTCATTGAATTCCATTTTCTAGGTCACACACTCTTAGTATCATAGTTGGTTATAAGCATTATAGGGTATATCAATCCTCAGATCTTTGTTTATCACAATTATGGGTTAACAACACAAAACCCTTCTCTTTAGTAGCTCTTCATATTCAACAAGGTATTTTTAGGAGGGAACTTCATGCAATGGGGACTATTACTTCTTAAGGAAGGAGGAATAATCTAAATGGAAAGTGGTATCAACCCATGGTATTCATCCACCCATGGTATTTATCCACCCATTGAATTTACCCGTGGAATTGTAAGTGGCATCCACCCATAAAATTTTCTTGGTGGTTTTTCTTTACTGTGTGCTCTCATCTTTTTATGGCATTTCAATTTTTAAGACCTTGGGGGCCTACCCCTAAGATATGGATCACACACACCCTTCCAAGCCATAAAAAAACTCATTTCATAATTAGTTATATAACCCAAGCACATTGCACACTAACTAGTCACTTGAACCAAAAAAACTCCGAGCCAATTCTAGATTCCAAGCACAGGGCTCACCAATTGGTTACTATAAATCAAGTTCACTAGAACTCTAGTTAGTTTTGAAATCCAATCACGAGACTCATTGATAAAAAACCCCTAGTTGGTTCTAGAACCTAAGCATGGTGCTCACCAACTGGCTCATAACCAATAATCTCTGTCTATCTCTAAGCCATGGATGAATCCCTACATGTATAATGAATGACTAACTCCCCATAGGAAAATTACTCATCCTTTAAATATGCATGGGCTCTCTCTTCCATGTGGCACCCCTTCAGGTCACATGGGCCCCATGTGCCATTTTCTCCTAACACTAAACACATCAACCCATTTCCTTTGCCACTATGGAGTTTCTCTACCCCCCATAATATTTACCATGGAGTGGGATCTGTAGCTTGTCTATTTTATTATCATTATATATGTATAACCATTTATATCATATTTATAATCTTGGCCTTGCCATTTAGCCAAAACATACATATATATAGTTGGGCTTGCTAGCCCCAAAATCTATAATCACAAATACATAGGCATGTAGGCCTACAAAATAACTACGATTCACCATCCTAACAATTATATACATTTGGTGCACCAACTTAAATATAAATGTACATACATTTACATTATCATAAATGAGCATGGGAACTACATCCCCCCCCTTCATTTTATACATTATCCTTAGTGCAACCTATATACATGTATATATAATATATTAATAAAACAGATAAGGGTATTCCTCCTTCATTATCTCTTCTTTCTCACATGTAACCTCATCAAGATTGAACAAGGTCCATTGCATATTTACCATGTTGACAACTATATTTTGGATCACTTTAACGATATTTTCCAAAAGTAGTATAAGTTGGATCTGGAAATCTCCTTCTGGCTCCACCTAGAGCATATGCCAATCAATCACGTGGTCAATACCAAGAATATAAATTCTAAGAAAATATACATGAAATACATCATGAATATGTATGGATGTAGGCAACACAAGCCTATATGCAACAAAATCGATCCTCTCAAGGATATCAAATCATCCATAGTTATGTGTTTTTGTAATTTAGTACAATTGCCTAGTTTTACTAAGATCTTCCACAGTTTAACATTTAGGAACGCATGATCACCAACTTTAAATTCTTGATGAATTTTATATTATCCATATAAATTTTCTGCCTATCTTGAGGAGGTTTTAATACTACCTCATTTTCACAACCTATTCTTCCATATATCTAAACAATTTTGAACCAACCATGTTGACACCTAATCTTCATGATTGGGGGAATTTTGTGTAACTAAATAAATTAGGAATGTGAACAGTCATCGGGAGGTGAACTGAACAATCACTCCTATTGTATATAACAATGACCTACCTATGGAATAATAGGTGAATGAGTTGTTTGTTTTGTGGAGTTACTGCCTAGCCTGACATGGTATCAGAGCCGACCCTTTTTTAGCTGTTGTAACTCCCTGTCTACTCTCCATATAGCTGAGCAGCTTCTCCATAAAATTAGCTGCACCACTGCCCTCCACTATTCAGTGTTGTCCATCCTGTCTGACTGTCCAAACGTTTCAAAGAAAAAAAAGGAGCATTTTCCTGTGCGTTAAGTTTTTTTTTGAAATACCTTGAAATGCTCTAACTTGCGCCTGCTGCCTCCATTTCATGAATTGATAGCCTTAGGTCCTACGCTGGAGTGTTAAGCCCGTTTTACTTTGCAATTCTGAACTGTAAACCTGATGTGACACACATAGACAGCGAGAAGACTATCTTGTTTTACTTTGCAATTCTCATCTTGCTTTCGGCGTCCACACTTTCAGCCTTCTATCCAACCCTGTGTCGATTTCTTTTCTTCAATATGCACCAAGATGTCGGCCTTGCAAGTTCGTTATAATGCCGAACTGCAGTCGACGGACACTAAAGAAGCTTGTGAAGTGGTTCTTGAGTTGGCGGTAATGGGAAATAATGGCTGGAGTGTCATATGACGTTAAGTGTTACATTAAATCCAGATGATTCCCGGCATTACAGTGTTGATGGCAACATTACAACAATTCGAAGGCCTGAAAGCTCTTGTCAAAGATCTATTGGCACTGCCCGGATGAGTGGTATACGTTTGCATAACATTTGGTATTAAACCGCTTGTCACTGTATATGCCGTGTTGTTGTTTGACACAACGTTTGAGTTTTTGAATGCGTTTGAATTATTAACGCTGTTGAATTAATGTTTGAATGCGAATATCAACATTTATTAAATGTGTATTAAAGCTGTGGTTTGAATAATATTCACGTTGTTCGAGTATTAACATGGTGCGCATCTAGGGAAAACGTTGTGGGTATTAATGCTGTGAACTGCGGGTTGAGTCATATACATCGTCTTTTTATTGAACTGTATATGGTATATGGTATTTGAAATATGTGGGTTGAGTCATATACACCGTTATATATATATATTGAATGGTTTCCTTTTGAATCCATTGTTGTTGACTGTATATGTGAATGGAGATTTTAAAGAAAAAAAAAGGGGAAGTGATATGAAATATTATATGAGGATATATTTATAAACTTTGGAGAGATTTGAAGAAAAAATAGTGCATAAAGTATTTGAAATCTTTTTGCCCTTTTGAGTACAATTTCACTGTATATCAGCAGAAGTATTTCAGAAGTTTTTTTACAGAATGCATTCAATCATCTCTATCATAGGAATAGTTCTCAATGGCAAGGAGAACTATCCCGATTGGTCCCGGATGATACAACATACCCTCATCTTCAATGAGTTGTGGAAAGGAGTGTGTCTCGGAGAAGGAGACAGTGACCCAGAAAAGCCTACCTCAGACAAAGAGCTCGCCATTTGGGAAAACAAGAACAACAAAG
>APFE031621677.1:34281-77750 GCA_000404065.3 Pinus taeda
GTCAAAAATCAAGCCATCAGGGCTTGGCACAATAAGGCTTAAACTGTCTGATCTCTTAGACTTTCTTCTGGATCATGTTCTATATCTCCCACAGCTCAAGAGAAACTTGTTGTCCTTGGTCCACATCCGCCAGCAAGGTCACTCCATTCATATGTTTGATGGTAAGCTTGAGGTAAGAAAGGCATCTGATCACTCACTTGTCATGAGGGGAATAGAAGAAGAAAGGCTTTTCAAACTGCAAGGAACATCTTCTCACGCACAACATTTCTTATATATTTCTCATCATGAAGAAGGTACACTTCCATCAAGTTTATTATGGCATGTTAGATTTGGACATTTAAAATATGACAGTCTCTGCTTATTGAAGAAAAATGGTGTTGCTAGTTTTCCTACAATTCCTAGAAAACTTAAGCAATGTGATGCTTGCATTCTAGGAAAGCATAGCAAACAGTCTTTTCATGATTCATATTCAAGAGCACATAGGAAGCTTGAACTTATTCATTCAGATTTATGTGGTCCAATGCCTGTTTCTTCTACAAAGAAATAAATATATCATGACATTTATTGATGACTACACCAGAATGTGTTGGGTTTATTTATTGAAGAACAAATCTGATGCTTTCCTAACATTCAAGAATTTTCACAAATGGATTGAAAATGATGCACAATCTAATATTGGGTCTATACGCACTGATAATGGAAAAGAATATACATCAAATGAATTTGAACAATATCTTCGCCAACATGGGATTAAACATCAAACAACCGTGCCTTATAATCCCCAATGGAATGGTGTAGCTGAAAGAATGAACAGAACAATTTTGAATATGGTATGATCCATGCTTTTTTTCAAAAATGTAAAGATAACGTTTTGGGCTGATGCTGTTCTATGTGCTGCATATATAAAGAATAGATGTCCATCTAGTGCTATAAGAAACAAGACTCCTTATGAATTGTGGTATGGACATGTTCCTTCGGTCAAACATCTTAGGATTTTTGGTTCCACCTATTATGCTTTGATACCAAAGGTACATAGAAACAAACTTGGTGCTAGAAGTCGTAAGTGTATTTTCTTGGGGTATTCAAATACCTCCAAAGCATACCGCCTCTATGATGAAGAAAATAAAAAGTTTGTTATATCTAGAGATGTAATTTTTCTTGAAACATCCAAATCTGACAATGTTGTTCAGCGGCAACTTGATCGCTTGGATAGATTCGCAAAAATAAAATCATTTCAAGAATTTGAAAATCAGATTCCACATCTTGAAGGGGGGATTCCTATACTAGATCAACATGTGGAATCTTCTTCTGAAGAATACTCTCCCCCGTCTGAAACTCCAACAACGGATGATGCTTTAAGTGATGTAATTGATAGAATTGGGAGACTCAATCTTGATTCACTCCCAACTCAATCAACAGAGCAGCCTGGACCATCTCAGAAAGGTCCCCCAACGTGGCTAACAAAGACACTTGAAAGTGTTCATCCTGATGAAATTGGAAAACAGGAACCAGAAATGCAAATCGACAAATTGGAGGTGATGTAGATGACTCTAGTTCACCTATTGATATGGATGTTTCTTATGATTGTGAATTGAACTTGTCTACAGATTTTGAACCAACTTCCTTTCAAGAAGCTGCTTCTCATGATGCATGGAAAGAAGCAATGCAAAAGGAGTATGATGCCCTCATAAAGAACGGCACTTTGAAGCTTGTTGATCCTCCATTTGGAACCAAACCAATTGGCTGCAAGTGGGTCTACAAGAACAAGTACAGAGCTGATGGCTCACTTGACAAGCACAAAGCTAGGCTTGTGGCAAAAGGTTTTGCGCAGAAGGAAGGGGTCGATTATGAGGAAACTTTTTCTCCCATGGCAAAATGGGCCACCATCCGACACTCTTTGCACTGGCAGCTCAGAACGGTTGGAAAGTCCATCAAATGGATGTAAAAACTGCCTTCTTGAATGGAGATCTAAAAGAAAATGTTTTTATGTCCTAGCCTGAAGGATTTGCTATGAAAGGACATGAACATAAAGTATGAAAACTTGCGAAGTCCTTGTATCGCCTCAAACAAGCACCACGAGCCTGGTATGAAAAACTAACTAAGCATCTTCTGAAACTCAACTTCAATCATTTTGATCTTGATGATGCAACTTTATTTTTCAAGAAAGTTGGAAAAACAGTTGTGTATCTTGTGGTATATGTAGATGATCTTTTAATGACAGGGAACAATGAAAGCTACATTATGTCCATAAAGAAGGAATTGGGGAAAAGTTTTGAAATGATTGATTTGGGCTATGTTCATTACTATCCTGGCATTGCAGTAACCCAACATCCAAAGTCCATATTTCTTTCTCAAAAGAAATACATTGGAGATTTATTAAACAGATTTGGCATCACAAAGTGCAATCCTCTTACCACTCCAATGGAACAAAACTTAAAGCTCACATCTATTGAAGGAAAGGAATTTGAGGATGCAACAAAGTATTGACAGATTGTAGGAAGTCTCAACTACCTTACTACTACCAGACCAGACATTTCATTTGCTATTGGAATCCTCTCCAAGTTTATGCAAAAGCCTTGTGAGGGACATTGGTCTGCTGCAAAAAGAGTTCTAAGGTACTTGAAGGGAACTCAAGACTTTGGAATCAATTATACATAGGTGGACGACTTTAGCTTGATTGGATACTCTGATTCAGACTTCGATGGAGACAAAGAAACTGGAGTATCTACTTCAAGATATGCTATGAGTCTTGGATCAAGAGCTGTCTCTTGGAGATCACGCAAACAATCAGTTCCAACAGATTCCACAACAAAAGTAGAATACGTGGCAGCAGCTGAAGCAACGAAAGAAATTGTGTGGCTCAGGAAAATTCTTGAAGATTTGCAGGTAAAACAAGTACAATCAACTCCACTCATGATTGACAACACCTCTGCAATAAAGTTGGCCAAGAACCCAAAGTTCCATGATCGAACAAAGCATATCAATTGTAGAATTGAGACTTCTGTGATTTGTCATAGTTATAAGAAGAGCTTTTTATGTGATTTACGCCAAAGCTCTTCTTATAAAAAAGCATATCAATACTAAATATCATCTGATTCGACATCATGTTGAGGCCAAAACAATCCATCTCCGTCATTGTTCCACAAATGAGCAAATTGCAGACATCTTCACTGAAGCACTTGGAAGGGAAAAGCCTGAATGATTTAGAATGATGCTTGGACTCACCAACACCCCTTCAGATTAAGGGGGGGAATGTTGACACCTAATCTTCATGATTGGGGGAATTTTGTGTAAATAAATAAATTAGGAATGTGAACAGTCATCTGGAGATGAACTGAACAATCACCCCTATTGTATATAACATTGACCTACCTATGGAATAATAGATGAATGAGTTGTTTGTTTTGTGGAGTTACTGCCTGGCCTGAAAAACCATGACTCTATCTACCAGATTGCTGCAACTCATAGGAGTGTGACACTTCCTGTCATATAATTCTTCAAGCAAACTCATCTTTAACAAATCCCAATATTCTTTATTGTATGAAAACTATACCAAATGTAGATAGTCCTCCCATTTAGATGGTTTATCCATCATGTACATTCATAACATATCTTTAATCACTTTATTGACCTGCTTTGTCTACCCATCAAACTTTGGGTGATATGTAGTACAAAAATTAAAATTAGTACCTAACCCCTTAAATAATCCCATCTAGAAATTAGATGTGAACTTTGTATCTCGATCCAAAATAATTCCCTTAGGAACAACATACAACCTAGCAACTTCCCTCATATAAATATTAGCTATGTTAGTTGCTTTATAGACTGATTTCACTAGAATGAAATGATAATCTTTGGCAAGTTTATCAACTATCACCATTATTTCATCATTCCCTTTTGTTGTCTTAGGCAAGATGGTAATGAAATCAACTCACACCACCCATTTCCGCTAAGGAATGAGTATGGGTTGCAATAATATTGTTGGGTGCTTGTGCTCAACATTAAATCTTTAACACTCCAAACACCCTGCTATGAAATTTTCCACATCCTTCTTTAATCTAGACAAGAAATACTACATTCTTACTACTATAATGATTTTCTCATAACCTGGGTATCCTACATAGGGAAACCTACACATTTCTTTCAAAATCAACTCTTTCACTTCCTGCACGTCTAACATGTATACATGAACATATAACAAAGAATTCCATCTTCTCCCAAATCATAATCTAGATACTTCGGCTACTTTTCTTCTCATTGTAAACTATTATTGATGGAAAATTTTTATTGATCTAAATTCCCAACTTGTATAACTCTAGATATTATATCAGATTTACACATACTTACAACTAAAGCATGCATCAGGTGCACTTGACGGCTAAGAGCATCTACCACTTTGTTCTCCTTTCCCTTAATATGCGAAACCTAAAAGTCGTACTCGACTAATAACTCCAACCACCTAACTTGTCAAGAATTTAGACTCGATTGTTTAAACAAATACCACAATCCATACTGATCAATCCACAATTGAAATACTTGGCCCATGAGATAATGTCTCCTCATTTTAAGAGCATGAATTATAACTACCAATTCAAATTCATGTGTAACATAATTATTTTCATGTTCCTTCAACTGCCTAGACTCATAATGCACCATGAGCACATTCAACATAACCTTCCACACATGCATCGATGTATACAAGGAAATCCTCATTTGGGTCTGCAATCTTCAAAACTAGAGCACTTGTTAATAGAGCCTTTAATTTTTGAAAATATTCCTCACACTTAGAATTCCATTCAAACTTAACACCTTTCCTCTGCAATGAATTAATGGGGTAAGAAATCTTGGAAAATCACCCAATGAACCTCCTATAATAGTCAACTAGGCCCATAAAAGACATGAACTTTGTAACATTCTTCAGTGCTATCCATCCCTAAAGGCCTTAATCTTCTCTAGATCCACAACTATCCCATCCTGAGAAATGATATAGACCAAATAATGGATTTGTCTATGATAAAAAGGGAATTTTCTAATCTTAGCATATAACTTATGTTCCTTGATAAATTGTAAAACCAACCTCAGATGTTTCTCCTGCACCTCTTCTAATTTAGAATATACCAAGGTATCATCTAGAAAAACAATAAGAAACTAGTCTAGATATTTTCTAAATACACCACTCATCAAGCACATAACAACGTCTAGTGCATTTGTTAATCCAAAAGGCACCACCATGAACTCATAATGTCCTTAATGAGTATAGAAATATGTTTTTCTAATATCTTCTTCTTTAATATGAAACTGGTCAAATCAATATTGGAAAATACCTTAACTCCTCTAAGCTGATTGAAATGATCACCTATCCTTGACAATACGTAGTTATTTTTAATTGTCACTTTGTTCAATTTTAGAAAATCCACGCACAATTTTAATGTTCCATAATTTTTGTTAACAAACAGGACTAGATCAACCCATGGTGATACACTAGGTCATATGTACCCTTTTTTAATAACTCCTCTAAATGCATATGTAATTCTCTGAGCTATGGAGTACACATTTTGTATGGTGCTTTAGATATTGGAGCAACTCGAGGTACTAGATCAATGGAGAAATCTATATCACTCCTTAGAGATAATCCTGGGTTCTCAACAAATATGTTAGCATACTCTTTCAATACTGGATAATCCTCCAAATTAGCTTGTTAAACCCTATTGGGTTCCTCTAGATGAGCTGCCAAAATATGACATCCTATTCTAAAGTTCTTCCTTAACTACAAGGTTGATATCTGTTTGATAGATATTGGCCAAGGGACTCCCTCTATCTACCTCTATTGTCCCTCATCATCATTACAATTGAAATATTTTATATAGTACTCCACAACCACATGGTGTTTCTCTAACCAATCCATGTCGATTAGGAAATCATAAGATCCCATTTAAATTATGTTTAACTTAGCCTCAATACTCAATGCTTTCATATCAATTTGACATTATTCCAACAATTCTATAACATTTCTCTTTACTCCAGTAACTAGTTGAACCAACCATGCCTTATGGTGCTTAGTTCTCTTCAAGTTAGATTTTTCCGCCAGTTTTAGATATATAACTGTGACTAGCTCATGAGTAAATTAAACTAACAATATATTGATTATGTATATTACATTCATTTTCAATCATGTGTGGTTGGTGTTCAAGTCTTTTTTTTTTTTTTTTTTTTAATGTAGCACAACATATATCATGGGAACACTTCTCCACATCCTCCACTATGTAAGTTGTCTATATGTTATGCATATTCCTCTGTCTCCCAACCTTATGATAACATTCCTAAAACTTGTGATCTCCCTCACATACCTAACATTTGATAGGATGAAACTGATGTTTCTTATTCAAGAGATTGTTGCCATTGGATTCAGTGAAAACTAGAGCTGAATGTTCTTTTAGTTGTGACCCATTCTTGAAACATTAGGGTTTAAAACCCTTCTTCCTTTGCTCCATGATACCCTTCTTCTTGTTGTTCCATGCCTTTTGTACAATTAATTTATTCTTGCTATGCTCATATAACTGCCCAACATTCCTCATGGTTGCATCCAGAGTCTCGAGCTCATAAAATTTAAGCCCTTCTTCATAGAATTAAGGTAATCCCCTAACATACCTCTGGATTTTGACTTTATAGTCCTTTATAAAGCTCACATATCTTAGTAACTATGTGAAATTTTCACCATATTCCTCCACAGTCATGTTTCTTAGCTTAAGTTCAAAGAATTCTTGCATCTTCCTTTCATAATAATGCTCAAATATATATTTTATCTGGAACTACTCCTTAAATTTCCTCCATGTTAGTATCCTCTCATATATATGATTTACCTCTTTAAATTTTTCCCACAACATGTTAGCCTTTCCTTTCAAGTAGTAAATAGAAATTTGGGCTTCCAAATTAGAAGAGTAATTAAAAAGCTACAAATACCTTTTCATCTCCAATAGCCAAACTTCAGCTTCTTCATCATTTTTAAATTCTTTGTTGAAAGTGGGTGGTTTAATCTTCCACAACTCTCCTTGTAGACTGTCTCTGTTAGAATTTCTCTTCTTGGACCTTCTCATTGGTGACATACTAGGATTGCTACCCGACTCTGAGGTAGTATAAGTCCTCTTATGTGACCTTCCTTTTGCATGAATATGCTATTATTCAACACTCTCAACTTTCCCCAAAATCCCAACACCTCTTTCACCAAATTTGGTCTCATGCCCCTAACCTTGTCTAGTTTAGAATGCCAACCTAGTTCCTATTAAATTCTATTTAAAATTTACAGAATCTGGGTGTTGAGTTGTTGTTTCTCTTTCACCAATCTATCATTATCATCTTTAAAACCGAGAACCTTCATCTTAAGGCTTCTCATGGTCTCCTCCAGGTCATTGTCTTCTAGCCTACTTATCCCATGGACATTTGATTCAGTTCTTGCATTTCCCACACTAATATCCACTACCTTGACTTCTTGTTCCAGGTTGTTAAATCTTGAAATGTCCTCAGCTCCTTCAATTATCATGATGCCTCTTTTCTTCTAGGCACTACATACTTTCTCAAATATATTCTCGGAAACTATCACCTAATTTCAAAATTTTCAGCCATAAGTGTGTTCTTTTCATTATTACCTTTCCATGGAATACTCACTTGTGAAATTTTGACACTCGAGTGGGTAGTTATGCCCTCCAAAAATTTTATTTGAACTCAAATTATCCTCCTCAAAACCCCTATAGCTTTCTCCTTGATTTAAGGAAATTTCCTACCTTAACATCTAGTTGATTTCTTACTAGATGTATTTTTCTTGAAATTACCTTTCTTTTCACTATTTAAAGGAAAATTTCTGATTCCCGGGTGGAAAGATATGCCCTTGTAATTTTTTTCCTCTCTTGTTCCCTGTTCTTCAGCTATTAGAAAGTCAAAATCCCAACTATGTTTCCAAATTAAACTTAATTATTCATTATAATATTCCCTCTTCGATTTCATTAGGTGGTAGCTAATGCCTTCACAAGCTTGATCATCATGCACTGGATGATTTCACACTCATCATGTGGGTGATCTAGGTGGATATTGGTGGCAACTGTTGGGTGCTAAAAGGTGTCTTTTAAAACTCCTAATTGCCTCATATTAATTATCAACCTGGGTAAGTATTTTTGTTTCCACAGTGTACACAATATGTGCAAGCTATAAATCCAGAGAGTAATGCTTTTTAAGTTGAACTATAAAACTTGATACAAGAGTAATTGGATGCAATCATAAATCTCAAGTTGTAAATTTTAAAAGAAATAATACATCTAAGCATCAGGACTTAATCTCAAGCAAAACCATAATCAAATCTGAAGCAAGAAATTCAATTGAAAATAGCATCAACCGAGAGCATAGTAGCAATAACCAATCTCTTCTTAGTTGATTCAATCTAAATCACACTCAATCTCAACTAAGCAATCGGAATAGAAATGATTCAACTAAGAGTTCAATAGCGATAACCAAACTCTTACAGCTGATTAAATCAATAGGATTCACTGTCTTAATGGCTAAATAATTTAATCTACAGGAAGCATAAATAGAATCAAATGACAAAGTTGCGAAGCACATAAGGTCAGAATTAAAGAAAGTTAAACTAACTGCAATACATGAAATCGGAAAATAGCAAACAAGATAAACTATCAGAGAATGGAAAAACATCAAACCAATTAACCTTGCTTGAAGCAGAAAGATATAACACAAAGGATAGTAGTTTGATCCACCAGGGAACAGGCCCTAGCCACTAGTGAATACTGCTGAGCTACTTTAGAATATTCGAATGAACAACAACTCAAATTATATATTAATCATTAAATTAATTTCTCATTACAATACGGTCGTCCTTCAGAATAACATTCTTTATATTGAAACTACAATTGAGGTCCCAAGCGAAAAGCTAAATCCCTCCATAATATCTCCTCCTATCTTATCCTATCTATCTCTGATCTAATCTCTAACCTCTAATAATACATCCCCCTCTTTGATCTCTGTTATTATTTAAATACATAGAGAGCAGAGAGAACTTACAATAGATATGATTACAAAATGATTCCCATAACAAAATTGGATTGTTCACAACAAATTGATTAGCAAGATCATCTCTGAAATATCTTTCCATCAGCATTCAATAGGAACAGGTCGAATTTTCTATTGCAACTGAGATAATTTGGAAACTGCCCGCAACAGCGAATCTGAGAAAAATGTATTCAGAGAACCTTCTATTTCTCTTAATATAGACTGAATTTTGGAAAATTGCTCATCACAAAACTAATTTGGTCTATTCTGAACAAAACCTATGTTTTGGAATTCCCAGATTCTTCTCCATTTGCCTGAATCGTCTAATGCAAAACTGTCACTTCTTATTCAAGCCAATTTCTGAGTTGGAATATTTAATGATGAGTTGCAGATCAAATCTTTAATCTGGAAAATATCTTGGAGGCTAAAATGGTGAGTGATGTTACAACAAATTTATTAATAAACCATCATTGGTAAAATCATGCATAATAATCATCAGTTTATTAAAAATAAATGAGAAGAAATAATATTTATCCATAAGAGCATAAATAATTATAAAATGGAATTATATGATAAACCATGATAAATGATGTGATAAAGAATGGTAGAAATGGATGAAATAGGCATTAAAGAGTGATAATAATAATGACAAACTAGTGGCCCAACATACCCCCAAACTAAATATATTGCATGTCCTCATACAACCAAAAGACTCTGTATTAACTAAGCAATAATACAAAAATTGTTCATCCCAACTCATGAAATGGATGGAACAAATGAATTCTTCCTCAAATATGAATATTCAATTTTAGCAATGTTGATGAAGGCGTAACAATTTTTACATTGACATTCAACTTATGTATTTGAAGTTGCAACAAAATATGATATAAGTAACAACAAACTTCATTAACCATTTTCTCAAAAACTACAAACCAGATTTTGCTGAAATTTTGCAAGTAGATTTATATTATATTAATACTTCTCTAATCCAAAAATTAGATCGTTTTGATGCAACGATCATGAGACATAAGCATAATGGCTATAGGTGACAGTGCATGATTTCTGAAATTTGACAAACTAATTTAACTTGAAATTTTCTGGGTTTATGTATTTTAATGATACCTCTTTGTTTTCCAGAAATCACAATAATTCAGTTCATAGTTTTAAAGATATACACAAATCAATTTCTGCACTGTATAAAAATGAAATTGTATGCCTTAAATGAGAAAGAGAGTAGAAAACATCCATCATGTGTAGCAATTCCTCCCCCAAACTAGAGAATTAGCATGCCCTCATGCAATGCTAGAAAGCAAATTGAGGTGGTTGCTACAATCTGTTGAAATCTATGCTTGGTGTAAAACAACATGGAATAAGGGAGGTGTTGAGAATAAATAAGAAGATCAATGGATGATAAAGAATATTAATGGCATGGTTATAATAAATAAATAAATTAAATGAACACTCCCCCAAACTGAAAGAATCTATGTCTTTGAAAAATGGAAAGTGGTAAAGATGTGCAATGAATGATGATAAATAATGCTCAATGGATTTTCATGAAATTCTCCTAAATTTGTAATAAATTAGAAAATTATGTTATTTTACCTCAAATTTTACCTTTGAAAAAAATGTCGAATGACATGTAAGGACTAGCATTTATTGAAGCTGATATAGGCTAAGTTGATGCTGAAAGTGATGCAAAAGGTGGAAGCCATGCAAACACATCTTGTCTATGAGTTGCTCGAGCCTCTTCTGTTAGTTTCAATAATGTGGACTTGCTGTGAATAGAGTGTCCCCCCATACGTGTTGTTCTCCTATAAACAAATCACTACATTGCATGCAGATTTCTTGAATCCACAGTTTTAGTTTTGAATAACAATAGATAAGACACATGCAAAAAGTTTAATCGGAAAAAACTTTTGAATAACCTTCCCCCTCCAATTGGAAAAGGGCATTCATGACCATAATGCATAGGAAAAGTGTTGTTCTGATGGAAATGTAAGGGAATGAATAGTATGGCAGTAAATCAAGCAGAGTACACATATCAATGATAGGATGGCAAGAGGTATGTTTATAATGAGAGTAGAGTGTGTAAATATAGTTACAAATAAGAGATAGGACGCTTTAGATCGATGATAAGTTATGCAAAAAAGAAAAAGGACATCAATATGCCAAAAAGATGCTTTGCTGACGGTATTCTAGCTGAAAATGATGTGATTGATCAGAAAACAATTTCTCATGCGTAAAGGTTCAAAACAGGGAAAAATTAAGGAAATAACTTCTTCGATAAAAAGAGAGAATAAGAAAAAGAGTATTTTAGTAATATTTGATGATAAGATATAACTTAAATACCATAAGTAGAGCCTCTGCTACCAGTAGGTGTCCATAACCTCGGCAGGGTTGCTTTTTAACCCGTATGAGCTAGGATCCTAAATTTATAAATGGAGAGTTCTAGTTTTGTTCTACAGAAGAGATCAATGTGCCAACATGGTAACTAGATAACCACACTGCCATTCACTAGGATGTAGCAAAAGTGATCAGGCCGGGTCATGATGAGACCTCCTGTTCCAAGGATATTTTGGCTATCCATTGGATCATAACCCTGGTGTGGTGGTCATAGTGGGAATGTCACTTCACTACATCCTTATGAACATGGTAGGTTGGCTCGTAATGAGACTCCTATCCTCTCTCTGTAGGCAACATTTTTCTATCATTACATATTTTTATGATAAATAGAGGGAGGATCAATACTCCTTAAAATTAGGGATGGTGGAAGAAGTTGAACATGTCAATAGAAAAAAATATATCCATAGTCTCATTTATTATAGCCAAAGAAGATTATAACTAGGAAGGGTGGAACCAACATGGTATTAAGATGATCAATTAGTATCATGTACAACAAAAAACAATGTGGTAAAGTAGTATATAAATAATTGTGTCCCTTTTAAAAAGAATCTATCATCAAGGAGTTGTCTTGTTAAATATCATAACGTGAATGATATTAACTCGCTTCAATAGAATCCATAATTCTTGTCCTCATAAAAGTAGTGTATTTCATGCCATGAAAGGGAATAAGTAAAATGTGGTTGAGAGGAACTAGGAATAATCCCACAAGAGGAAGAAAAGTTTGTTCTCAAAAATACTCCCAAAGTGTTGTTCCCTTGAAGGAATAGCAAAGGAAAATACACGCAAAAGTGTTGTTCCCTATAAGGAACAACAAAGAAAATGCACGCCAAAAAGTGTTGTTCCCTATAGGGAACTGCAAAAAAATGCACACGAAAAAGTGTTGTTCTCTATAGGGAACAAAAACTATTCCCTGTAGGGAATAGCAAAGAAAATGCACATGAAAAGTGATGTTCCCTATAGGGAACAACAAAGAAAATGCACACGAAAAGTGTTGTTCCCTATAGGGAACAACAGATGTTCCATGTAGGGAACAAAAACAAAATACACACAAAAAGTGTTGTTCCGTATAGGGAACAGCAAAAAAATGCACATGAAAAGTGATGTTCCCTATAGGGAACCACAAAAAAATACACACGAAAAGTGTTGTTCCCTATAGGGAACAAAAAATACACATGAAAAGTGTTGTTTCCTATACTGTTACTTGTAGGGAACAACAAAAAAAACACATGAAAAGTGTTTATCCCTATAGGGAACAACAATTGTTCCTTGTAGGGAATAGCAAAAAAATACACACGAAAAGTGTTGTTCTCTATAGAGAACAACAACTGTTCCGTGTAGGGAACAAAAAAAAAAATACACACGAAAAGTGTTGTTCCCTGTAGGGAACAACAAAAAAAATACACACAAAAACTGTTGTTCCCTATAGGGAACAACAACTATTCCCTATATGAAACAACAAAAAAATACACACGAAAAGTGTTGTTCCCTATAGGGAACAACAGTTGTTCCTTGTAGGGAGCAACAAATCTACACATGAAAAAGTGTTGTTCCCTGGAGGGAACAACAAAAGAAAACAGGGAGAGAAAAAAACATAGACAAGCAATCATATTTACAACTACAGAAAAACAAACAAAAATAGAAAAATCAATTGTATTTACAAAAAAAGAAAGAAACAACTTTTTACAGAAATGAAACCATCGAAGGATTGCCTTTTGCAATTGAAACTTGCATGTTGAGGTCCTTATTGTTCAATTGCCAATGGAGAAAAAACTACAATTTGAAGGAAGCAACACCTAAAACACAAAAACATAAGAGAAATCAGAAAAGAAATAACACTTTATTTAAAAATAGTATGTAAATAAATGAATTAAGTTACAATAGCTATGATGTTATTTTCTAAGGGAATATCAATCTGTCAATGGAAAAGAAAAATGATCTCTTGGAAAAATGTATTGGCAACAGTGACATGAATCTTCAAATGGAGATCAATTATTCATTTCTTCTGTTATGAATCTGCTAGGTAATGAATTGGATTAAATGCCCTTGTTTCATTAAATTTTTTTTCAAGAATCGCTCGTCCATAAATTGACCTTCTTTATTCTCCTAAGACCTGCAAAAAACGAGTGTCTACCTGCAATAAAACATTAAATCATGGAGAAAGGAAGGTGATCGGGTTCCCATAAACCAAGAATTATGCAAAAAACTAACAAGTAGTTACTCTGTAAAACAAATCCATGGAAAAAAAATAGCAAATTAAAATTTATTTGTCACCCGTGGGAGAGCAGTGGTCGACCATTCTAACCAGCAGTGTTTTGATCACAAATCCTTTGTTTTTGGCCTGATTCGAGTGATTCAAAATCAAAATGAGAGCTAATTCAAAGTTATATCACCGATAGAAACAAGTTTTGAAAATTCCATGATATGATATGTCAATTTTACTTAGAGCAACCTGCATAATAAAGTCATTTTCGATTTCCACACTTAGAACAATAGTGGATATTTTAAGCATAGATTTTTAGTTTGATGATGGATTTGAAGGATTAAAATTGGAAATGAAAGTATATTCATTTATTTATCTCCAATAGAAGCATGTTTTTAAAACAAGAAGAGTTGGTGGGTCAAATACACAAGTGAACAACTAGAAAGGCTGAGTTTTAAGAGTGCTGATTTACGATAGACAGTCATTATTGGGTCATAACTTTCTCATAAGATATCAAAAATGAGTGATTAAAATTTTGTTTTAAACTAAATTCATAGGGGAATATAAATTAGAAACAAGTTTTCAAAATATAGTCATTTAGGCCTCCAAAAACTGACTGTCCCAACTTTGTTCCTGAGCTGCCTACTAGACATCCTTCAATGTTTTGGTTATAAGTTTTTCGTTTCAAATCCAAATTGAGTAATTAAACTTGGGTTGGAAATTATAAATCAAGGGCTACTTAGAATATAAAAATGTTTTAAAAATATAGTCATCTAGGCCTCCAAAAACTGATTCTTCTAACTCTGTTCCTAAGCTGCCTACTGGACACCCTGTCAATGTTTTTGTTATAACGTTTTCATTTCAAATCCAAATTGAGTGGTTCAAATTGGGTTGGAAATTATACATCAAGCACTAATTAGGATAGAAATAGGTTTTAAAAATATTCCCTTTTGGCCCCTCAAAACATGACTGTCCCGACTGTATTTTCAAAAATTTCATCAAGCCTACAAGCCAAAAAAATATGATATTCAAGCATTTTTTCCAAATCAGTGATAAAAATGAATATGAGTGTTTGTAGAACTATTATTTCCATTATAATTCATCTACATACACAAATGAATTAAAAAATATTTATCACCGTTGTTGATTTCCACATCGTGTTGCAACAAAAACAACTATTTTTACATAAATACAAAATGTATTTATTTATGTACTTATTTTTTTTTATTTTTTTACACTAACCTATTTTGATTTGAAAAATGAATATGATTACATATAAGAGTACTTCCAGTGGAGCCATTTTCGAAATAAGGCTTCAAGTATGCACATACCCAGATTTCAAAAATGTATGTTAATAAATATTAGGGTATGAGAAGCCAACTTCTCTTGAAAAGATGGTATCAAAGATTGTTGAAGTATGGAGTGATGCTGCAAAAAAATGATGGAGTGAAACCAATATTCAACATATCCTTTGCTTTCTTGATTTCCGATAGCCATCATATCATGAAGTTCTTGAGCTTTTAAAATGACTTGTTGATGCAAACTAGAAGAAAGCTTATTTTCTTCCATAACTTCTGCAATTTTTGAATTTGAAACATTCTGAATCTCATTGTAAGTTTTCTCCAATGGTGTTTGTGAGATAGAATGGGTGGGAAGGGTGGGTAAATTTTGCAGTTCAACACTATAAGCATGTTGTATTGGTTTATTATGGTGAGGGTGTGGAATGAGTTGAGTAGGAAATTGTGTACGGAATGGAGCCTTTTGATGATGTAGTTGATTGGGTTGAGTGGATAATTTTGATAGGCAAGCAAGATGTTGTGGAAGATCTGGTGGAGAATATGGAGGACATGTTTGTGCTACAAGATGAGGGAGAGCAATCATGCAATCATAAGATCAACCATACCAAACTTGTAGACAAGACTTGTGGGGGTTATATTGAGATTGACATGGTTGCCCTAACACATGAGTTTCCATAATGGATTACGCAAGTAAGAAGATGGAGAGGAGGTGTTTTGAACCGTACTTGTAGGCCATGCTTCCCATCGTTTTGACCTTGTTGCAACTTTCTCATCTCTTTGCTATGCTACTTCCATCCTAGATAAGGAAGAACAACTATCTATGGGATGCTCCTTTCGGTAATGAGGGAAAAACAATTCTTCAATTTCTTGATTTTTCTGAACCTACAAAACATCCAATTTTGAATTTAGAGAGCTAATAAAATGAACTTTAAAATTTTCAAATAAAACATTGATTTCAGCTCTTATGTCTCCTATTCTTGTAGTAGATTTGGAAAAGAAAGAAGAAAATTCTCTAGAATTCTTACCAGCCTTACAGATTCCTCTTGAATACCTTATGCACAATTCACAAACATCATCATATGAAAACTGAAAAACATCACCTTTTCCGATCAAATTTAAGAGTTCTAATAATTCATCTTTGATTCCTTTGAGTAGGAGTGTTTTTAAGATCTCTTTTTCCAAATACTTATGATTTGAATTTTGAAGGGTGTATCGAAATCGCTCCACATAGTCCTCCAAGCTTTTATCTTCCCCTTGTATCATATTGAAAATATCTTCATTTTCCTTGCAATAGTCCTAGTACTTCTTCAAGAATATGTTCTTCATGTCTTCCCATGTTTGGATGCAGTTCCCACCTAGGCTCATGAACCATCGGAGAGTTGCTCCTTTTAGAGTAAGAGGAAACACTTTCAACCTTTGATCATTAGTACAATAATCATATCCTCTACAAAGTATTTCGAACTCAAATAAAAATGTTTCTGGGTCTTCGTTTGCTAAACCATGAAAATTTGGTATAGAAGATGGGGGAATTATGTGCATTTGTGTCACTACTCCTGGATCTTTGATAGGAAATTCAAAATTTGCAATGTGACCCATTTCTTACCATAATAGAAGATGTTTTTCATGTGTTTCTTTGAGGCTCCTCCTTCAAATGTTCCTATCAATTGGTTAGTGAAATGGGTGGTGCTTACATCACCAGTTGAGTGGAATTATGAGATTTTTTTAAAAATTCTACCTCTAAATTTCCTACTTCAATTCCTACAGGATTCCGCTGAAAAGCAGGCAAAGGAGCAAGCACTTTACTTACTCGCTACATAGGTTCTTACCTTCCATTTTTAATACCTAATTCTTTCACAACAGACAAACATTAAACATCTGCTTCAACTTCTATGCAATTGTGCTAAAAAGCGAGTGGAGGAGCAAACACTTTACTTGCTCATTACGTAGGTGCTTACCTTCTATTTTTAACACCTAATTCTTTCCCAGCAGCAAATATCAAACATACATCACTTTGTGAAATGGCAACACTCTCCCCAACAACGGCGCCAAAATGTTGGGTGCTAAAAGGTGTCTTTTAAAAATCCTAATTGCCTCACATTAATTATCAACCTGGGTAAGTTCTTTTTTTCAAGGGTGTACACAATATGTGCAAGCTATAAATCCAAAGAGTAATGTTTTTTAAGTTGAACTATAAAAACTTGATACAAGCGTAACTAGATGCAATCATAAATCTCAAGCTATAACTTTTAAGAGAAATAATAAATCTAAGCATCAGGACTTAATCTCAACCAAAACCATAATCAAATCTGAAGCAAGCAATTCAATTGAAAATAGCATCAACCAAGAGCATAATAGCGATAACCAATCTCTTCTTAGCTAATTCAATCTAAATCACACTCAATCTCAACTAAGCAATCCGAATAGAAATGATTTCAATTGAGACTTCAATACCGATAACCAAACTCTTAGAGATGATTAAATCAATAGGATTCACTGTCTTAACGGCTAAAGAATTTAATCTACAGGAAGCATAAATAGAATCAAATGACAAAGCTGTGAAGCACATAAGGTTAGAATTAAAGAAAGGTAAACTAACTACAATACATGAAATCGGAAAATAGCAAACAAGATAAACTACCAGAGAATGGAAAAACATCAAACCAATTATCCTTTTGTGAATTAGAAAGATATAACACAAAGGATAGCAGTTTGATCCATTAGGGGCCAGGCCCTAGCCACCAGTGAATACTGTTGATCTACTTCAGAATATCCAACCAACAATGCAAATTATATATTAATCATTAAATTCATTCCTCATTACAATATGGTCGTCCTTTAGAATAACATTATGTATATTGAAATTACAATTGAGGTCCCAAGCGAAAAGCTAAATCCCTCCATTATATCTCCTCCTATCCTATGCTATCTATCTCTAATCTAATATCTAACCTCTAATAGTCCATCCCCCTCTTTGATCTCTGTTCTCATTTAAATACACAAAGAGCAGAGAGAAGTTACAACATATATGATTACAAAATGATTCCCATAACAAAATTGGGTTGTTCAAAACAAATTGATCAGCAAGATCATATCTGAAATATATTTCTATCAACATTCAACAGGAATAGGTCAAATTCAGTATTGCAACTGAGATAATTTGGAAACCAGCCACAACAGTGAATATGAGAAAAATTTCTTCAGAGAACCTTCTGTTTCTCTTAATATGAATCGAATTTGGGAAATTTCTCATCACAAAACTAATTTGGTTTGTTCTAAACAAAACCACCTCCATTTGCCTGAAACGTCCAATGAAAAACTGTCACTTCTTATTCAAGCGAATTTCTGAGTTGGAATATTTAATGATGAGCTAGAGATCAAATCTGCAATCTGGAAAATATCTTGGAGGCTAAAATGGTGAGTGATGTTACAACAAATTTATTAATAAACCATCATTGTAAAATCATGCATAATAATCATCAATTTATTAAAAATATAGGAGAAGAAATAATATTTATCCATAAGAGCATGAATAATTATAAAATGGAATTATATGATAAACCATGATAAATGACATGATAAAGAATGGTAGAAATGGGTGAAATAGGTGTTAAAGAGTGATAATAATAATGAAAAACTAGTGGCCCAATAGCCACCTTCCTATTCCACTTGGATCCCCAAGATTGTTTCTTTTAGTTTCCTTAATTGTAGCACAATTTATTATTTTTTGCAGTTTTTCGGGTCCTGAAATTCTGGAGCCGTTTTGAGGCCCTAAACCACATTTTTTGGAAAAATGGAAAACTTGTAAACTTTAGTAAGGGTTTGTAGTCAAAATTTGTATTCCTCATATAGATATTTGTAACTAGGTATTGTATTTGTCAAACAATGATCGTATGCCAAAGTTACGACCTCAGGAAGTTGGTGTACTGACTAACTCCAACGGGCCCCACAAACTTCTCGCCCTTCATCTCCTAGTGTTAGGTTTTTGGATTTTATGGTTTTCTCTGGTTTCTTAATAATAAAAAATCCTATGAGCCTCATTTTAACACATTTCAGAGGCATGTAACTACCACATCTCTTCTCAGAGATAAGATACCATCGCCTGAGCTAGTTTCTTTCCATTCTGCATGTAAATTGTTTTCACTATTTTGTTATTAATGAATTGAAGTTTAGTTTTCTTTTTAGCTTAGTGTTTTTGTTTAAATATTTATTTCATTTCATTCTTGCATAAATCTAGATTAGTGGGTTGTTCTATGTGGCATGGCCTTAGTGAAGGTCGGACCCACCCCCTCTTAGCCCTACTTCACTTCACCACTCCATAACCTCTCAGTTATAGACATGCCATCAATGGCTAATTTAGGTATGACATTAGCCTGACATCACCTAGAAGCTAATGGCCACATCAACCACAATGTGGTCCTCCATATGTTAGT
Source organism: Pinus taeda (assembly GCA_000404065.3). Taxonomy (NCBI): domain Eukaryota; kingdom Viridiplantae; phylum Streptophyta; class Pinopsida; order Pinales; family Pinaceae; genus Pinus; species Pinus taeda. The sequence continues at coordinate 53,664 of APFE031621677.1, forward strand.
AGTACTACATGCTCTAATACCAAATTTTATGTAACCAAATCCAAATAGCACAAAAACATACGAAAAAATAGATCAACAACTAGATAATAAGACACTTCAAGGGGGCAATCTCCCTTTACATCACATCAATGAACAATTATTGGATGATTCTAATGACAATAAATCCTTGGTATATATAAGAGTCTAAAGGGTCAAAATATAATTAGGGCCTACATAACAATAATAATGTAGGGGCTCAACAATATCAATAGTGGGTTTTTATGGGACACAAAAATAATAATATGGAGGCTACACTAGTATTATAGGGACCTAACACATGCCACCTATCTCTTCCTCATTGAATCAATTATCTTCTACCTTTTCATGCCTGTGTGGCTGGCCACTTCAACCCCTATGGGGCACACCTGTCCACCTCCAAGTGGCATCCATTGCATACCCTTGACCCTATCTCCTTTGCTTGGCACCCCATGGTAGATTGACAAATGCCCCTAAGCCCTCTCCGCGGTCCTAAACATTATTCAACTATATATATATATATATATATATATATATATCCCTCCAGGCGATCAATGGCTATGATGTGGCAAAAATAACCTATGGTGAGGATTAATAGTGGGGCCCTCCAAAATCAATAGTTAGAAATTAGCCGATTGAATGACCCTGATGCCATTAGACTCCCAAATTGCATGAATACTAAATGGTTCTAAACTATGATGAGATTAGATAGTCTGGATCTATTTGATTCAGTTACCACCAATGGTCATCAAGCTCCAACTTACCTGACCATTAATGAGCCTTCCACAATCTGACGGGATCCTAGTTTCACCTCTCAACATTGTTCCACAACTAATGATAAATGCTTTATCAACTTGCAACCTAGCCACATATTTTCCATTTATATGGCCTCACTCTTAAGGAAATGCTTGCAGAGGGTGATTTCTTATTTGACGTTGGAGGATCCAAGGAGGAAGTATTTGCTGATTTCTAACATGATATCTTAAATTCTTTGCCCCTCTATTTTGAAAATGACTAGAGATATATGTTTTTTCAGTTTTACTTAAGATATCCCTTTATTCTTTGGATTTTAGTGTTCATGCGTATTCTTTATTGGTTCCAAGCTTCAACAAGAAAACAAAAATGATGAAAAAGTTGCAACAAATTAAATTAGAGGTTAATGCTTGTTTGCTATAAATGGTGTTCTATTAAATGACTATATGAATTCTACCTTAATTTTTTTTTTTATATTCTCTATGTTCATTTCAGATTTAAGTTCCATGCACTCTATTTTCCCAATAAAATTGTCACGAAAAATAAAGAAGCATAAAGAACCATTTTTAGCCTTTCAAATCAAATTCATGATCTTTGTTCGCATATAATTGTTTCTATTGTAAATGTAGTGAAATTACTCATAATTCAACTGATTGCACATTTTGAAATCTAAGTATCTCAAACATTATAGCATTCACCATGAGTTTTACATGAAAGTGTAAATTACTATGAACAAACTCCATCCAAATTAAATTTCAATTTATGTTTTAAAAGTTAGATTTCTTCTGAGAATTTGGGTAGAGGAAAGTGGCAACAATTAAAACTAGTTTTGTTGGGTATGATTTCTATTAGTGTTCAGTTAGAGCATTCATGAGATTTGGGTTTGACATAAAAAATAAAAGGGTTTGAAGAAGGGGGGAAATGGAGAACATATCTTAACAAATTCAATTAATTAATTAAGAATTCATCTACAAGATGACATAATATTTTGAATTTTGCAGTTTCATTTAAAACCCATGTAAAAAATCATCAAAATAGTGAAGATAGTCTTCATCAATTTTGACAAATTCTGCAGAAATTAAAGCAAAGGATCATACCAATTCAGAATTCACTTTTATTAAAAATCCCATTTCAAATTCATTCCAAACAAGGTTTACAACATAATTTGCGATGAAAATAATTGAAATTGTATTAGTATGGTGAAAAACTCAAAATACAAAGATGGGTTCTTAGAAGAATATGAGAACGAAGAACTTATAACCCAAAACTCACTTTAGAATTCCTACTTAGACAACTTCAAAATTCCCAACAAATTATGGAAAAAAATTGATATTGTTTCCCCTACACTAGAGTAATTATCCCTCAATTACATCAAAATTAGGCCTATATATAGGTACTCAAGGCTCAATACCCTAGACCTAAACCACTAGTGGTATTCGAAAACTGCTAGGAATCTTTTACAAAATGATAGTTTTCTTGTAACAAACTTCTTCTAGAAGTCTCCAGTTTCATATGTCAGCTGTAGGGTGGGTCCTCTTTGATTTGGCTATAGTGGACTGCGTTTCTCTCTTTTTCTTGTATGTTGGGTGATCTTCTCTCTCTAGCTTGGATGTTGGCTAGGCTGTGTGCTACCTTGGTTGGGCTACCAATAGTGTCATCCTTGGTTGTGCCAATGTTGGTGCCAATTGTTGAGGTCACACTTGCTACATCTATATAGGCATGAAACTTGAGCCCGCTTCTACTAATGACATCTGTGACACTGATGTATATCCCCTCTGAATGGACAATTTGTGCAAATCCATCACGCCTTTCCATTCCTTTCCGAAAGGGATGTCACACAACTGTGCACCCAAAATTTTACCTTCCAATGTTGTGATTGTTTCATAGTTCACTTTGCCTGACCCTTTGAAGATGTTCTTTAACATGAACAACCCTTCAAAATAATCATCGTATAAATTCACAATATCTTTCCCCTATAGTGGATGATCCTCCTTGCCGAAACCTTTTTGATCTTGCTTAATATCATTGAGGCTCTTCATGAGTAATTATTTGGAATATACATGTCCATTCTCATCAAAGAAGGGTGGAATTGCTTCTTGAATATATTTTCACATTGGTTCTTAATTCCATGAACTTCATTTAATAGTGCCTGTACTTTGTTTTCTACCAGTGCTAGAAATTTCTACTTTTTCTTTGTATGGTTGGATCTCTCAACCCACTTTTATCTATCAATATTTTCCTCGACCACCTTTTCCTTGGGAATATGGTTAAGGAAATTTATGATCACTCTAGCCTTGTCAGGGAAGTCTCTAATAGCATTCTTGATTGCAGTCATTTCCTTGTGAGCCATTCTCAGAACTTCTATGTTCTCTTGAACCAACTTCAGTTGACCCCAATGCTTGACCACTACCTTCAAGATCTTATCCCATATAACTCTTCAAACAACTGTGAAAGCATATTTTCTTGGATGATTTCTCCTCAATATTTCTATTTCAACACCAATTTTCTAACCATATTCTTGTGGCCAATACATCTCCATCTTGGTGCTCTCAAGTTCTTCTTCCTTCACTTTCAGTTCTAGCTATCGACTTGAAAGTAGAGCTTGTAGTTTCTTTGCATCCTCTAACATTGTCAACGATTCCACCTACTCAATTAGCACATTTAGGACCTGTTGAGGCTACATGGTCTCATTTTTATTCTCTTTCATTCCTTGGACCTATGCCTCTAGTAGCACAATTTAGTTCTTGTATTCCTTATTATTTGTGAGCACCTCATGCTGCTTAACCTTTATGTCTTGGCTTTATTTTTCTACCACTGCAAACTCAATTTTTTTCCTAAAATATATTCTTATATTGCTTAAAATCCCTAGGGAACATGGCAAGGTATGTGATTTTTTCCTCTATGGTTTTAATCTTTATCTTCCGACCTTGTAAACCATCGTTTCATATTTAAATTAATTATAGGAATTAGCATACAAATGTTACAAATTTTTGGTTGTAACATTTGTCTGGTGCATCTGTCTATGCACCACGTGGTTCACTTGCATGTTCAACTCCATGAGATTAGTATATGGAATATGATCCGCAAGCAAGGAAAATTGATGCACTTGGTAGCCTAACATGGACCTTTCTGTCTCCACTTTGGATTGCAACACTGCCAACTTCAAAATGCCTATTTCATAATCCAATGCGCTCTTAAGATACATGGGAGGAAGTGGTTGATTCTCCACTATTTTGATGTATCTCTTCCTCTCCTTAGAGGCTCTCTTGGCTATTTAATGGAAGTTTTCTAATACTAGGATGTTCCTAGGCTTGGACACCTCTCCTTACTCTATTTCCTTTGATCTTGACATGGTAGAGGGATAGGTATCCATGGTAAATTCTAATTTTGATGGATTTTCCAACTAATTTTTGTATAGTATTTGAGCTTGTGAATTTGTCTCAGCATAATCTTCATCATCATCATCTCTTGTTGCTTTACCTTCCCTAGCATTCTTGGATCTGGGCTCCTCTCCTTCATCAAACTCCATGGGTTCTGAAGTGCTTCATTTATTGCCAAAGATGTGATAAAAGTATGACTCAGCTAGATGTATGATGGCCATGACTTCTTCCAAGGTATATTTGCTAGCACAATCTTCTACTATGGGATTTGGATCATGCGTTTGGTTTTCTCGATCCTTATATTTCCTTAGTTCATAGATGATATTATGGGGATCATATTTCCAGGCTCTGACTTGTGGGAAATTGAAGCCCTCCAATATCTTTTGCATGACTTTCAAGGTATTCCTTGAATCAACACAAAATGGTCCCACCTTCTGAAGAAGGTGGAAAGTGACTGCTTCTTTCCTTGAAGTGAAATGCATGTTGTCACTACCAAATATCTATCTAATGTACTACAATGTGAGAATGTGAGTGATCAAGAATGCATGCAGTTGGTATGGCTCACCTTCAAACCCATATATTCTAATGATTGTGTACTCTTTGAAGAGGTACCAATCACCAACTCTAGTATGTAAGGTAAATGGTAGCTTTTTGCTACGGGAAGGAGGGACTCTAGGCAATAGTTGACCTACATGCAAAAGAATGTATGCAACTAACTTAAAAGAGGAGATTTAATTGAAGGAACCATAGTTGTTTTCAAATTTTCTAACCATTGGAAGCCATTCATAAACCAACAATAAAGCATTTCATTCATCTCCCATTTTGGGTTTCAGGTGCTCCAGGTAAGAGTATTGTTGATGGATGAATAAGTGGACTAGGTAGGCTTGATGGAAAAGGGAATTTCCTTTAAAACCCATGTAACAACTCATAAAAATAGCCAAGATACTCTTAATTAATTTTTATAATTTCTACATAAATTAAAGCAAACAATCACACCGATTCAAGATTTACTTTAATTAACATTCCCATTTCAACTTCATACCAAACCAGGTTTAAAACATAATTTTCCATGAAAAATACTTGGAATTGTATTACTATAGGCGTGTTATAAAACCAGCTCACAAAAAGATAGAAAAGAGAGATAAACACCTTAAAATTTAGCTTCTTTGAGGGGGCAACCTCCTTTACCTTACAAAAATGAATAATTCTTGGATGATACAAATGACAAGACCTCCTTTCTATATATAGGAGTCTAAGGGGTCATAATATAATCAGAGCTAATAGAACAATAATAATGAAAGGGCAATAATAATAATAATAGTGTGCTTCTATGGGGCACAATAATAACAATATGGGGACTACATGGGCACAACAATATAATAAGGGGTTTGTACTAATAAAAATAAGGGGTTACACTAGTAGTATAGGGACCTAACATGTCTCTCTCCTTTAAAAAGTGTTTTCCTCAATGCTTGAGTAGTTCTTGATGCTTCTGTATAAAATTCTTGTCCTCCCATGTGGAATCTTCAGTGGGTAAGTTCTTCCACTTGATGAGATACTCTGAAATTGATCGATTTCATAGCTCTTGGGTTCTTGTTTCTGTGACTACTCCAAGTTCCAATATGGTTTTTCCTTCCTCGTCAAATTCTGGCAATATTGTTCGAATTGGGATCTTCTGAAACTTTTGAATGAGTGGCCACACTTCTTTGTCCTTCTTCCATTCATCCCTTCCTTCGTTTATCCAATTTGGTTGGATAATAGAAATAGCACAAAACAATGCTTCCACATCCTCATCCTTTCTTGAGAGTGCATTTGCCACAACATTTTGCTTCCCTTTTTTGTAGATGATTTCAAAGTCATGACCCAATATATTTGTGACCCATTTTTTCTATTCTTTTGAAGATAATCTTTGTTCTAAAAAGTATTTAAGACTATCATGATCCGTTTTTACCTTGAAGTGTCTTCCCATAGGTAAGGTCGCCATTTCTTAAGTGCCTGTAGTATTGCCAACATTTCCTTCTCATAAATAGCTTGCTTGAGGGACATTTGTTTGTATGGATGTAGCTGTAAAATACCCAATCACCTACATCAAAATGTCTTTCATTGTGATGTTGATCTGTGTGTTGTTTCATTTGATTCTGCACCAAAGTGATGTTATTCTTTAAAAGTTGGAGAACTTTTTGTTCATGCTCGATGTGATATTTCACTGCGTGAACCTTTTGCTTCTTGATATGTCCTTCTATATTGAGAGTTTGAGGAATGGTAATTTCTACCAATGCATTACAAGATATGGCTCTTCCTAGCCCTAAACCACTAATGGTATTCAAAAACCCTTCTAGCAGCCTTGAAAGTAGATTTGCTTGGATGCTTTCTCCTCAAGACTTCTAAGTCAACATCAATTTTCTTGCCATATTCCTATGGCCAATACATCTCCATCTTGGTGCTCTCAATGTTGTTTTCCTTCGCTTTCAGTTCTAGCTTTCGACTTGAGAGAAAATTTTGTAGCTTCTTTGCATCCTTGAACACTGTCAGGGATTCCACCTGCTCAATTAGCACATCCAGGGTTTGTTGAGACTGTAGGGTCTCATTTATATTCTCTTTCATTCCTTGGAATTGCATCTCTAGTATCACAATTTAGTTCTTGTATTCCTTATTCTTTGTGAGAACCTCATGCAACTTAACCTTCAAGTCTTGGATTTCTTTTTCTACCACTGTGAACTCATTTTTTTTCACAGGATGTGCATCTAGAATCTTGAGCTATTTTTTCATTGAGTCTATCTCCCCATTTGTTTCTTGAAATATATCCTTATATTTCTTAAAATATCTAGGGAATGTGGCAAGGTGTGTGACTTTTTCCTCTAGGGCTTTAATCTTTATCTTCCTGGTCCTGCAAGATTTCCTTTCACATTTCAAGTAATTAGTAGACTTGGTATACAGATCTTACAACTTTTTGGTCGTAGCATTTATCTAGTGCATCTGTTTATGGGCCATGTGGGTCACTTGCATGTTCATTTCCATGAGATCAATATATGGAATATGATATGCAAGCAAGGAAAATTGATGCACTTGGTAGCCTAACATGGACCTTGCTGTCTCCTTTCGATTGCAACACTGCTGGCTTCAAAATGCCTTTTTCATATTTCAATGCACTCTTAAGTTGCATGGGAGTAAGTGGTTGATTATCCACTATTCTAATGTCTCTCTTCCTCTCCTCAGAGGCTCGCTTGGATATTTCTCTGAATTTTTCTACTACTAGCACGTGCCTAGGCTTGGACACCTCTCCTGACTCCGTTGACTTTGATCCTGACATGGGAGATGGAAAGACCTCCATGCTAAATTCTATTTTTTGACGAAGTTGCCAACTAACTATTGTATAATATCACAACTTGTGAATTTCTCTCATCATCATCATCTCCTGCTGCTTTACCTATCTTGGCTTTCTTGGAGTTGTGATCCCCTCCTTCATCAACCTCCATGGGTTATGAAGTTCCTTGTTTCTTGCTAGAGAGGTAAGAGAAGTATGGCTCAAATGGATGTAAGATGGCGATGACTTCCTCCCAAGTACATTTGTTAGCACAATCTTCTACTATGGGATTTGGATCATGCTTGTGGTTTTCTCGATCCTTTTCTTTCCTTAATTCATAAAATGATATTGTGGGGATCATATTTCTAGGCTCCAGCTTGTGGGAAATTGAATCCCTCTAATATATTTTCCATGAGTTCCAAGGCATTCCTTGAATTAACACAAAATGGTCCCACCTTGTGATGAAGGTGGAAAGTGATTGCTACTTTCCTTGAAGTGAAATGCATGTTGTCATTGCCAAATCTCTATCTAATGTACTCCAATGAAAAAATGTGAGGAGTCAAGAATGTGGCTAGTTGGTATGGTTGGCTTTCATACCCCTATATTCTAATGATTGTGTACTCTTTGAAGAGGTATTAATCACCAACTCTAGTATCCAAGGTAAACTGTAGCTTTTCCTTGAGGAAAAGAGGGAATCTAGGAAATAATTGACCATGTAGAAGAGTGTACACTACTGACATAAAATAGGACATGTAATTGAATAAACCCTATTTGTTTTCACATTTTATAACCATTGGCATCCATTCATAACCAAAAACGAAGCATTGTGTTCATCTACCATTTTGGGTTTTAGGTGCTCTAGGTAAGAGTATTATTGATGGATGAATAAGTGGACTAGATAGTCTTGGTTTTGAAAGGACTTTCCTTCTCCAAATTTTGTCATCTGGAATGAATTTCATCAAATAAAAATTGCAGAAAATCAAATTTGGTGCTTGGTGGTGGGATGACAAAAGGAGACTAAGAGATCTAAAATTGTCTTAATTATATAGACATCAGTATCCAAACCAGGAATTTGAGCAACCGTGGAGAAATACAACTTTGACATGGAATCAAAATCTGTGATGTGGTTGGTAGGATGACCATAGGGAGGAACCACTCCTTACTTGACATAACTTTCAACCATTTGTTTTTGGACCTCTCATGCAAGAGTGTTCCATTTTTATTTAGTTTTCTCTTTATTCATTTTTTACAACTCAGGCCTATTGAGAAATGACAATATGGTGTTGTTTGGATTATTTCTTTACCTTCATAAGATGAGACAATAAGTGTCTTGTCTGGAAAGTACATGCTTACACGCCAGGTCACCATTTCTGGAAAGTGGAACACTTGTGGGACAATGACGAAGACTAAATTTGATGCATACAGATTATTAATGTCTCCTATTACTACCCTAGTTCTTTGCAGTATTTGAATAACTATCTTCATATCGTACATGGTTATCATTAGATCTCGAACATCTGCATCTCCAAAATCTAGTTCTTTGGTCTTTCCTTTCATTTAGACATCAATAGAACTCTTGGTTGATGAAGTGACCATTAGAAAAAGGAAACTTGTTGAGAATGACTAGCGAATTGAAGAGGGAGAAAAGGAAAAAAGGGAGATTATCAAGGCTTCAAAGCTAATGAGGATGTGCCACATGGAAGAAAGATATTGGCTAGTAGAGTGGAGGGAGAATATTTTGAATTTTATGAACAGTGGACGGCTTTCTTGGAAAAATTGAGATAGAATTTAGCAAAATTTGAGGTAAATTGGAATTATGCATGCACTTAGGAGGTTAATTTGACAAATGAGAGGCTTTGTTTTCCAAAATAGAATATTTTAAGAAAAGTGCACGTCTTTCATTGGGAAAAGTATAAGGTTTTAATTTAGAGCTCAAATTTTGGAAAATTTAGGACAAGGCTTGGACAAGACACATTCATGAAAAATGTGTAAATTAGTGGTTTGGAGTCATGATTTTGGCCTCAAATAGCTAGGAAATGAGTAAATAGGCTCGAATGGTGCACATGGTGAGCTGTAGAAAATGAAAAATGAATGGGTCCATTGGCCTTTTATATAAAAACAAATTAGCTTTGACATGTAGCAGAGTTAGATTGGGAAAAATTTAGATGATGTCATGCTAACATCATGATGATATCAACATGACATGGGCCATGCCACATGGGAGGTTGACATGGTGAGGTGCTTGGCAGACAAGCTTGGCATGGCTCAGGGATATGGTAGGCGGGGACGACATGGGAGGCCTATGTGAAGGACACGTGGCTCCCCTTCACATGGTTTTGAAATGCGCTAGTGAAAATCATCAACTAGTGTGAGGGGCATGAGGGGATGCCACATGTGCCCCTCCGTACCCCTTTGTTGAGTTCAAAATTGTGCTAATCTATGGTGTAGAGTGCCTAGGGCCATCAGATTGCATGTAGGTTTTAACCTTGTACATAAATTACCTGCATACGAATTCTAAAACACAGAAAATAAACAGTGCGAGAGCATAAAACATAAAGAACATATACACAGAGATTTTCCCCTGGATCCCAAAACCAGGACTACCAGCTTGATTTTTCATTATGTTCCTTTCAATGCTACAATACATATTTATACATGTCGAAGCATCCAATACCATGAACCGAAAACCATCGCGTCCAAAACCATGGACCGAAAAACCATCGCATCCAAACAACATGTGCGAAAATCATGCACAAAACCATAGGTGGGTCCATTGAACCTAACATAGGGTCCAAAACCAAAATTTTCCGGCTCAAACCCCCCATAACCCCCCCTAGCTACACAATCTGCACAAGGAAGGGGGGCTCTGCCCCCCCTCTAACTGCCCGGTTAACTACGTGGGCTAGTCATGGAAAGAATATAACACAACCCAACATTCTCCCACTTGTTGTTTTCTTTCCATAGGGGGGTACACAAGAGCTTAGTCATTTGTCTAGCCTTGCAACGCCCATTGTTTCTCTACACCAAGAGAACTTCTCAGAGCTCACAGATTTTGTCAATGCATCTGTAGTATTCTTCAAAGTGTCCACCTTTACCAGCAACACCTTTTTGTCTTCTATCAAATCCCACACAAAGTGATATTGAACATCAATGTGCTTTGTTTTTTAATGATATGCGGGGTTCTTTCCCAATAAAATTGCACTTTGGTTGTCACAATCTATCCTTATAGCTCCCTGTACTAACCCCATACTTGAACACAATCTCTGCAACCAAACTACTTCCTTGCTTGCATGAGTGGTTGCCATGTATTTTGCCTCTGTAGTTAATAGTGTCACTACAGATTATTTCTTACTCATCTAACTGACTGCACCTCCAAATAGGTTAAACACATACCCACTTGTAGATCTTCTATGATCTAGATCTCCAGCATAGTCTGCATCAACAAAGCCACGAATATCTAACATTTTGTCCAGTCCTGATTTTCCTTGGTAGCACAAACCATAATCACTAGTGCCACACAAATACCTGAAAACCCGCTTCATTTCTGTCAAGTGCTCCTTCAATGGTTTTGACATAAACCTACTCAATACTCCCACTACATGTGCAATGTATGGTCTAGCACAAACCATTGCATACATTAGGCTACCGACTGCACTTGCATATGGAACAGGGGACATGTCCTCTTCCTCTTCTTGTGCCTTAGGACATTGTTCAACATATAACCTCACACCTATAGGAATAGGAACCTTCATCGGTTTACTATCCTGCATATTAAACCTCTGCAATATTGTCTCGACATACTTCCTTTGGTTTAACCTGAGCTTCCTCTTTGCCTAATCTCTTTTAATTTCCATTCCCAAAATATAGTTTGTAGAACCAAGATCTTTCATGTCGAATTTGGAGGACAATTAGGTCTTCAAATCCTAGATAATTTCTTTGTCATTTCCAACTAGTAACATATCATCCACATACAAGACCAGATAAATAACATGGTCACCAATTAATTTAAAATACACATAATGATCTGCTTTGCTTCTGGTGAAGCCAAGTTCCCATATAAATGTATCAAACTTCTAATACCACATCCTTGGTGACTATTTTAACCCATATAGAGACTTCTTTAACTTGCATACCAGTTCTTTATTACCCTTCATTGTAAAGCCTTCAGGTTGCTTCATGTAGATTTCCTCTTCCAAATCCCCATGAAGAAATGTTGTCTTCACATCCATCTGTTCTACCTCAAAATCAAAAGCAACAACAACAAATAAAAGTAATATAATAGAAGTTACCTTGGCAACAGGAGAAAGAATATCACCAAAATCAATTCCCAGCACCTGGGAATAACCTTTTGCTACCAACTGAGCTTTATATTTCTCCACTTTTCCTTCTGCATTTGTCTTCTTTTTGAACACCCATTTTCTACCAATGGGTTTCCTTCCAGCTGGCAATTCCACCAGATCCCAAGCCTCATTTTTGTGGAAATATGCCATTTCATCAACCATGGCCTCTTTCCAGAGTTTTCCATCCTCTCAATCCATTGCTTCCTTCACAGTTCTAGGATCATCATCAGTAACAAACAAAGCAAAATTTGAACAGAAAGCAGCTGGACTATACCTTTTTGGTTGCCTTCTTTCTCGAACTGATCTTCTCACAGTCAGAGTTTGTGGCTCTTCATCTTCTGATTCCTCATTTGCTGTAGAGTCTGATTCTTCCTCCTTTAGTTCAAACTCTATCTTCTCAAGTTCCTTTGGTTAGACTTCATGTTTAATAACATCTTTTACCTCTTTGAACACCACATCTCAGTTGTACACAACCTTCCATGTGACTGGGTTCCAAATCTTATAACCCTTTAAACCATCCTTATACCCAATAAAGATGCACTTTTCAGATTTACTATCCAACTTGGTTCGTTTCTCCTTTGGAACATGAACATATGCATCACATCCAAAAACCCTCAGATGTGAAAGAGAGGTTTTCTTACCAGTCCATACTTCTTGTGGAGTCTTATCATCCAACGCTGATGAAGGTGACCTGTTGACTAGCTAATATGCAGTATCCACTTCCTCTGCCCAGAATTCCTGTCCTAACCCGGTACCACTGAGCATGCTTCTTGCCCTTTCCATCAACCTCTTGTTCACTCTTTCTGCAACTCCATTTTGTTGAGGTGTATATGGAGTAGTATTTTGCCGCGCTATACCACACTTCTTACAGAATTCTTCAAATTCCTTGCTGCAGAATTCTCCACCATTATCTGTCCTCAGCACCTTTATCTTCTTCTCTGTCTGACTTTCCACCAGAGCCTTAAATTCTTTAAACCTATCAAAGACTTCAAATTTCTTCTTAAGTAAATATATCCATGTATTCATTTAGAAGTCATCTATAAATGATACATAGTACATAGACTTACCCAGTGATGGGACTTTCACAGGTCCAAACACATCACTGTGCACAAGCTCTAATATTTGTTTCGTCCTCTTACCACCAGAGGGGAAACTCACCCGATTCTGCTTCCCATATACACAATTTTCACAGAATCAAAATCCAGAGAGCTGTTACTCATACCTTCTACCATAACTTTACCATGAAGTATTCGCAGGCCCTTCTCTCCAATATGTCCAAGCCTTTGATGCCACACATGGTCTTCTCTTCCCAGAGACCACTAGATTTTCTTGCTTCCATTTTCAGGAACCAAAAACTATTGCACCCGTTCAACAACAATGCTACCTTGCAGCTTGTACAGAGTTCAATCCGAACTCCCCGCATCAATACCAGTGCTCCTCGAACCATCTTGCAGGTATCCTTCTCGAACACTGTCTTTACACCTGCATCATCCAACTTGCTTACAGAAATCAGATTTCTGGCCAACGCAGAAATATGCAGAACACCCGGAAGGGTTCTAACCCTTCCACCTTGCAACTTCAACTTTACTTTTCCGCGACCAATGATTCTAGCCTTCCTATCATCTCCTAAGAAGACATCACACCATCGTATTTCTCATACTCGCAGAACCACTCTCTATGGGGAGTGAAGTGAAAGGATGCACCTGAGTCAATCAACCATGCCTCATGATCTACATGTGTACTTGAAGAAGCCAAGTACACATCCCCACCTTCATCTGAGGTGGTTTTCGCCTCTGGAGAAGGAGCATCATCAGATCCCTTTCCTTTATCAGGAGCTTTAGATTTACACTCCCTTCTGAAGTGCCCTTCCTTTCCGCATTTCCAGCACACCACCTTTGTAGGTTTTCCTGGAGATTTAGATCTCCCTCTAGATTTAGATCTCCACTCGATGACTTATTTTTGTTTCTGTTCTGGGACCGTCCTCGTACAAACAAGGCATCACCATTCTGGTTGTCCATATTTTTCCACCTCATCTCCTCCGTCAGCAAGGCTGAGACTATTTCATCAAACTGCAAAGCAGTTGCATTGCTACCTATTGCAATAACCAGACTATCCACGAGTCTGGTAGAGAACACAACAAACTGATGCACTTATCTTCATCTGAAATTTTAATATCAACAGATAATAACTGACTTACCACAGTATTTAACGCATTCAGATGCTCTGTCACCGAGTCTCCATCTTTCATCCTCAGGTTATACAGCTTTTTCTGCAGGAACAGTTTATTAACCAGAGACTTAGATTGGTACAAAGTCCCTAACTTGTCCCATAAAGCCTTCGCCGTAGCTTCCCCTGATACATTCAACAATACTGAATCTGAGACACACAATCGTATTGTGCCCTTTGCCTTCCAATCCAACTTCTTCCATTCTTCATCAGACACTCCCATTGGTTTAGTACCTAGATCTATCTCAATCCACTGATCTTTATCCACCAACAGATCCTCCAGCTTGAGTTTCCACAACTCAAAACTCTGACCATTAAATTTCTTGATCTCTATGTTTCCACTGCTCGCCATCTTCTTTCACCACCAGAATCGATCTCGCAGATCTCCCACTGAACAGGGTCTACCACAGGCGCGAGTGAAACCCCTCAGCAACAAAGGCGTCCCCTTGAAGCCAAAACGACTCTGATACCAAATGTAGGTCTTAACCTTGAACAGAAATTACCTGCATACGAATTCTAAAACACAGAAAATAAATAATGTGAGAGCATAACACATAAAACACATATAAACAGATATTTTCCCCTGGATCCCAAAACCGGGACTACCAGCTTAATTTTTCATTATTTTCCTTTCAATGTTACAATACATATTTATACATGCCGAAGCATCCAATACCATGGACCGAAAACCATCGCGTCCAAAACCATGGACCAAAAAACCATCGCATCCAAAAAACATGTGTGAAAATCATGCACAAAACCATAGGTGGGTCTACCCAACCTAACATAGGGTCCAAAACCAAAATTTTCCATCTCAAACCCTCTGTGACCCCCCCACTACACAATCTGCGCAACGAAGGGGGGCTCCACCCCACCCTCTAACCCCCCGATTAACTATGTGGGCTAGTCGTGGAAAGAATATAACACAACCCAACACTGGGCACATCTACTATTGGATCTCAACGAGATGCAAGTCCTCTGGCGCTTGTTCCCATGGTGTCATGTGCTTGTGGCACCATGCCAACACTCGCCTAATGATGCCTGCCTGACAATGTTTTGTGCCTTAGATAATTTGAAATTGATACGTTTCAACTTTCTTTCCAACAACTTCATCCTTAAAATATTTAGACCCTAAAAACTCCTTCTTTCACCCTAAGCGGTGTTGGAGAGAATTATTTTAGGGTGGTACATTCTAGCACCAACACCTTCAATGACATAGAAGAATTTATAGAGCATGAGCCAAACAAGGAGGATTTAAATATGCTACTTTATACACCATGAAAGTATGTTTTTATGACTATGGCCACTTTGTATCAACTTATTTATGTAATGGTTTGGAAAATTATTGCAAGTCAGTTCCATGTGGTTACCCATAGTGCATAGAGCTATACTATGTATCTGACCATGCTAGAAAAGATGTGGGGTGCTACTGCTGGTCAAGGATCAACCTTCTTGACAACTAGTGCAGCAACAGGAAAATGGAATTACATTACAACAAGTTGATGGCACAATCCTTCTTTAGTAGCCCAGACAAGATTTTGTGATTTTGCAAAAATAATAACACTCACAACAGTCACCTTAGAATTTCTAACAACAATATCTATTTCTCTAAGCACATTAGAAGTTTTGATCAAAACATGCTTGGGAACCTCATGATTTCCCCTTTTCCATGTTGTAAATATGATTGTGTCATAATTATGAAAATGGGGAAATACCAAAAATTCATGTAAAAATCAATAAGAATATTAAAAGTCACTAGGAGTTGAATAGGTCATGAGGTAGTTGAATAACCATGGGGAAGGTGAAGAGTCACCTACCCATTTGTATAAATATACCCTCATTACTATAGCAGAGGGGATTTTACTACTTGAGGCTTTTAGCATTTAGGTGGTTGTTAGCAGGTAGGTAGCATTGAGCACTCTTACTCTTGGTATTTTCAAGATTGAGTTTCAATGAGGCTAGGGGAATTATTTGGAAATGATATGAGAAACTTGCCTTCCACTATTTGATTTTTATGGACTTGTGGTGCATGTACTTTATATTTCAACATTATAATTAAGAATATCTCTACTCTTTGGATGTTTCTTGTGCACTTCCGTGATGGTGGTAATGGCTATATGATACTTCTATTATGTGAGCATGTTTGCTTTAACGTGAGTTATATGTTGATGCAATAATTTGTGGCTTATGACTCATATTATTTCTCATGGATCTCTCATCTTTCACTCCACACATTACACTAGTTCTTAGTTGTGAACTACTTTGCAATTAGTTTCTAGTGTTATTTTTCTCTTGTATGTCCTAGATGGATTGAATTAACTAACTCCTCTTGACATGTACTTGTTCTTATTGTTTTCTATTATATTCTTGTGCTTTATATTTCAAGTTTATTAGATATGAGATGATTCATATTCACAATCCATATATTTCGCAGTTTCCTTCACATTAACACCTTTTTACCCAAAACCTAAAAGGAAACAAACAAGCATGGTGGTAGTTGAGCCCACATATCGGATGGGACTCCTATCCCAAATGGCGTGTGTTCTAACTGGGACTTCATACAGGGGAGATCCCCTAATAAATGTTGGTGGTGCATTTTTCCATGTCAATAAGATACTTTCCAAAAAATAAATATTATTAGCATAAAGTAAAAAAATTGTGACTATACCAATGAACACAGGGTCAACAAAACTTGTCTCCTCCATACAATCTTCTATCTTATCAATGCATATGCCAAAATGGGTAAGGGATAAGAGACACCATTACTTGAATCTAATATTGCATTTAATATCTTGCAACCAACCATGAGTGGTCCTAAGTTTGGAAATAACATTCTCATATAACCTTGTCATGTTAGCCCTTAACTCAAAAATAAACATTATCTCTTCTAGACTTTTCGATAGCTTTTCCATTGGAACAATGTAAAAAAAAACTCAGATGTCAATAAAATACACAAGAGATCAGATTTATTATTGTGGAATTCCTCAACAATTATCCTAAGAGAGATAAGATGGTCCATAGGTGAATGATGTCTCCTAAACCCAGATCCCCCTTCGCTCTTTTATTATGGATTTCAAGCTAGAGGTTAATTTTCTTTTTCAAAATATGTTTGTATATCTTGGCTAAGATGTGGCTAATCATAATGGTCCTGTAATTAGAGGAATTTATTTTATCCCCACTTTTAATATAGGCACAATAAGTCTCTACATCCACGGTTTAGGTAAGCCTTTCTTCATTTCAAATTTGAAGAGATTGTGTATGTGGGGGATGAGAGTAGGCCCTTCCCTTTTAAACTTTTTGGCTTGGTATCATTCAATATCCTTAGTATTCACATTAGTGAGTTGCTTAACCCTAAAATCAATGTCTTCCAAAGAAAATTATCATATTCAAATAGGGCCATTCAAAATGGATTTCAAGGCATTAGGGGATTCATAAAGGGTTTTAAGGTAAATATTCCAGCTCTTCAAGGGAATCAAATTATTTTTCTTTAGTTTTACAAATCAAAATTTTCCTCCAAAACTTTCTAGGATCATACTTAGAAAATCAGGCTAAAGGTTTAAATTTAAGGTTAAAGGTCT
The DNA here is from genome assembly GCA_000404065.3 of Pinus taeda. Taxonomy (NCBI): domain Eukaryota; kingdom Viridiplantae; phylum Streptophyta; class Pinopsida; order Pinales; family Pinaceae; genus Pinus; species Pinus taeda. The sequence continues at coordinate 71,260 of APFE031621677.1, forward strand.
ATGATTAGAATCAGGCTCATGGTCATTTAAGATGTCAAAATTTACAATTTGGTTGGAAATAGGGATATTAGATATCACATAATTCATGACACTAATGTTAGGCCCCTGAATACAACTCATCTGGTTGGGTATTACAAATTGGTTATGCCATTGCAAATGATAAGATCTTGAGAACTACAAAGCTTGACTAACTTCGTACCAAGTAAGTTCTCAATTAGGTCTTTGGAGTTTCTTTTGAATCTACTAGCTAAATCAAGTTCTTGATCTAACCAAAGAAGATTAGGGTTTGAATCATTAGTCAAAAGGATAAATTAGTTGCATTTCTAGCATTAAAGTCTCCTAACAAGATGATATTATTTTCATTCCTTAGACTATTGATATCATGTTCTAAAATATTATTAGGAAAATTCTTATTTAAATTATTTTCATATAAAATATAAAATTTATAAGTGAAAAATAAGAAATCATGATATAACTCCTCATGTTAGTGATTTCAATCTAGATACACGTATTAAAAACATCTACCTTATAAGATGAAGCGTGAAAAAAAACAATATTACTTTACATTATAATAAATTATTTAATTAATAAAAATATAAATGTAGTAATTATCCTATTTTTAAATATGAATTAAAAAAATGCCAACTATGCTATGATATATTTTTATAATAATTATAAGAAAGAATGTTATCAATTTAACAATAATTAATTTCAATAGGACGAAATATCTCTAACTAAATATCGTTAATGAAAAAATTTGGAACAAATTTAAGAAGGTTATTTTTCCAAATTAATTTAATTAAGAGTCGAAGAAAAATAATATTACATTAAGTTGTAGAATTTTATTAAAAAAATATTTAATTTTTGTAATACGAGTTAAAATTTTATATTACATTATACTAATTATTTCATTAATAAAGAGGTGATCTCATTAAATTAATTTAACAGATAGGAGCAACGAAACCATTATAAATAAATTTATATAATTAATAGAAAAGATAAAAATAAATATTATTATATTTGGATAATAAGTTATTAAAATGTTATTATTCCATTTTAAAGTAGAATTAAAGTAGAATGAGAATAGTATTAGTTAATATTATTATTTGTGATAATTATTATATTTTATTGTCAATTAAGATTATTAGTTGTTATTAGTTTTTTTGGGTTAAATAATTTGTATTGTGTGAAAACATGGAATACATATTAAGTCATTAAGTCATGGAGTTTTGGGTTGGTTCGTTATTCGAAACATCATACGATCTAGAATTTCAACTTTTTCAAAAGAGTAGAGGACATGCTTCTACTTGTTGATATAAAAAATAGAAACAAAAAAAAGATTGGGCTACAGAGGCCATTTATAGACTAAGAGATATAAATAGAGAGAATGAAGGAATAAGATAGAGAGAGACTAGTTAGGTAGATTTGTTTGAAAGGAATAATATAGAGAGAGACTAGTTAGGGAGATTTGTCTGAATCTATAACTTCAATTGGAAGGGGATCCTTGTTGTTTCCTATAAAGAAGCCTGGTTAAGGAGATATGACCATTATATGTCTTTCCATACAACCCAACCTATGATCCAAAGCTATCAATTGACATCGCAGGTGATCTATAGATAGGGGAATGTCCTATCTACTCTCATTTCTCTCTACTAGGACCTAGTCAAGAAGGAACCTAAGGTGCTAGTATATGTCCACCGTGTACATGTATTGGTTTAGCGCTCGCGTGTGTGCCCAACATCCGAAACCCAATCATCCACTTTAGTTAAAACCTTCATGTCTATGAGATTGTGTCATTGGTTTACCAATTCCTTCTCAAAATGAACAAGTTTCTCTTGTACATGTTAAGGAGTGAGATCTATTAACTTTGCTATGGAGATTTTAGCCCTCACTTGTGCCCATGTTCCTAATAATTGTCTTCTCCCCAAAAGACTTAGGCCCTTTGACATGGCATGCTAAAAATTTATGAGTGATACCAACCTAGTTGCAGATGGGAGAACCCACTAACTCTAGAGAGGACTAAGAAAGAAGGAAAGACTCATGCCGAGAAACTTTAATTTAAAACAAACTAGGAGTGAGTAAGAAAATAAAGGAAAGCACACTAAGTCAAAGACTAAACCTACCTCATCTGTTCCCTTAGTCGCACGCTTGTTGTGGAATAGGCCCAACAAAGTGAAGCCTTTAATATTGCTCATAATTAGAAAGAAATATTTCTGAGAACAAGACAAACCTAGATAAGAAATAAGTGACATAAATACTGAAAATAGAAGATGAGGGGTAGGGGAAACAACATGTGCTGCTTATTGTTTTTACTTACCTTCCCTATGATCAAATCCAGCTATACTAAGGACCAGGCTGCCAACCTACCTAATTCATCCAAATATGAAATAAATAAATGCATCGTCCTCCAATAAAATCCCAAGTATTTATCCCCATGCCAAAGCTATGAAGTGTGAAATAGAACAAAGACATGCTATGATAATGCTTCCTGGGCCACAATTAAGTTGAATATTGTTGGAGTGCTATTCTACATAATAATCATTGAATGTCTGATTAATGCCTCCCCTCGACAGATTGTGTTGTATGGGTAGGAAAATTTCCTTAGGTGATGTAAAATCCACTATGATTGTACCAAGAGCCATCGAATTGCAGTTACAAGAAGTGAAGGAATCAATGTATGCGTTCAAGGGAAGTGGGTTATGAAGTTCATGCGTACCTCATGCATGCATCACCAAAACCTTTATTGAGGGTGTGTTGCTACATCCCCTGGCATGTGGTTTGGTGGGATAGTGAAAAGCAACCCACCCTCCACCCTTTCTTGAACCAAGCACCCCACGTGGGGATATTAGTTGTCATTAGTTGATATATACTAACTCATTACAATTATTTAATAAATCATATTAAACTTCATAAATACCCATTAATTAGAGTTATATGATCATAAGGGGTGATTTAATTAGATTCAATAAATAATATTACTTGAAATTGCTTTGTATCTATTTTCTTTTTATAACTCTTCATCTTTTGTAAATGACTATTATGATAAAGCATCTCTCATCAATCCTTGTCAAAGTTAACATATATTTATATTCAAAGTTATTCAACAGGGACTAAGTTACATACAACATTTGTTGTTTGTTATCTAAGTGCCCTAGGGGTTTTTAGGGTGTTGAACCCATTTATAAATTTGACAGGTTTTTAAGCTGAAGTATACCTATTGTACATTTTGGAGCTTTTCTAGGCACATTTTACAGTCGAATTTGCCTAAAATCTGGTAAGGATTTCTTGAAATCACAAGTTTGAGTTGTAAATTCTCTATAATATAAGTGCCCAAAATTTCACAAATATTGAATCCAAAAAAAACAAAAAAAAAAATGGAAAAAAAAACAAAAACAAAACACATTTTAAACCAACAAAAAAATCACAACTTAACCAAAAATTATTTCAGTAAATTCTAATTAAAAAGTCCAAAACATTAAATAATCTAACAACACTTATTTTTAATAATTTAAAATCACAACATTACAATTTTTTTTTATATAAAACATTAATTAAATAACATTATTACGCATTATATAATAAATATTTAATAAGGGGAAAAATACAAACAAAATATTATCACATTAATGATTGCAACGTTATTACATGTTATATTCTCGAAAATTAATTATTTTATCGGAAAGTTAAGACTCTATGCATATGTAAAGAACGTTATCATTTCAAATTTGAAAAATCAGATTATATTGTATTAGATTCTCGGTAGTAAGTCGAGGGATTATCACATTACATTTAAGGATTAAATAATAAATATTTAATAAGGGAAAAAATGCAAACAAAATATTATCACATTAATCATTACAACGTTATTACATGTTATATTCAGGAAAATGAATTATTTTATAGGAAAGTTAAGAACACTAATCATATGTAAAGAACGTTATCATTTCAATTTTGAAAAATTAGATTATATTATATTAAATTATCTCTTTAGTAAGTCAAGGGATTATCACATTAGATTTAAGGAGGTTATTATATTAAGTAATTTAATAATGAGGAGGTGAAGTGCATTAAGTGATAATAAATATATAATAATAATTATTATTATTATTAAAAATTTATTTGAGAGTTTTATTAAAAAGGAAAGTTGGATTTCTTCCAGAATTATTGTAAGTTTTCAAAATTACTAATATTTAGTAATTTTTTTTAAGGTTTGAGATTGAGCATGTAGGTTCAACCTAATTTTTCAAGTGATTATTTTATGATACAAAAATTTTAGTTTTATTCTAGTTAATTTTTTTCCAAAATACTCTTAAGATCCAAATACATTTACATTCTATTTTTCACTCTTTTTGGATTTAACTTTCATTGGTTTCGTGTTTTCTTTGGCGAAATATTTTTTCCCTTCTTCTCCACTTAAATCCAACCCACATTTTCTACTTTGTCTTATGGATCACCCTTCAATGAGTGAGCGTTGTTGTCTTTAGTTTCTTCCTTATCTACTTGATATGCCCAAGAAGTTTCTTTTCCAATTTTTTTCCTTTAAAGATTAAGAGGGGGATCCAACTTTCCTTCGAGTGTGTTGCACTTCCAATGTCACTGAATCCAAAGGGTCCTCATATACTTCTCCTTGATTGGTTTTGTTTCCTTCAATGAATCATCTTTGACAATAACTTCTTCTTGTTTTCACTTTTCTTATTTCTTACAGTCTCTTCTTCTTTGTATATTGTATAATATTTAAAATTAGCTCCTTCCCACCCTTTGAGTCTTCAATTACTTTTCCAAACTATGTTATTTTGTAAATGATTTGGGAAGTTTTTTTTTGTGTAAGCTTGGCAATACTTAATTTTTCTATTAATCATATATAGGCAGGTAACAAAAAATATGTCTGGTGGCCTCAACCTACCCGAGGAAAACTAGGTATGTTAGCCACCAATCAACATCATATATCATCCAAAATTTAAATAGTTTGAGAATATGCATCCATGTTAAATATACTATTGTATCTACTGTATGCTTAATCCTTTGACTTTCAAAGTAATGATATCTGACTAGATCAACATAAAACCAAAAAATATTACTTTTTTCTACTCTACTTCAGTCATCGGATGACTCAATAGGGGTCGGGTCCTTAACACTCAACCCGAGCACTTAATTCTATAGCAAGCTTTGAATTTGTTTCTCAATTCGGCCAAAACAGACATTCTAATGATATTATTGTACCTACAAAGCCTAAATCTTCCTTTGGATGTCCTTTAGGCCTGGCCCCACTTGTCATGATTGCAATGGTTCTTATAGGTCCCTATGTGTTGTCATGGCCCTGGCTAGCAAGTTCTTCATTACCAGTTGTAGAGCCTCTATTCTACACCTACTTATCTACCATTTTCCTCAATCTTTCCTTATCTTTCCTTATCTTTTGCCTCATTTTCACCATAAAACCACCCAAATCATTACATTAGGTGTTATTAAGCATGATTAAGTAAGTTTTGCTAATGGATGACTATTTGTTTAGATTTTGACTTACTTGCAGGAATCCCGCAACTATCTGATGATCCTGCAGCTACCTGATGATCCTGCAACTATCTGAAGATCCTGCAGCGTTTTTGTTAAACGCAATGTTCCACGTGTCGGTTTGCTAGATGAGCCACATGGGCACTTAGGTGTCAACGTGCTCGAGGTTCCTGTCCCATTTTTCCAGCCATCCACGTCATCTTTATCCACGGTCAAAGCTGGGCAAGTCACGGTCAACTCAAGGTTGTTTAACGGTGATTGTGAGCTGCTTGGTCACGTCATCTTAATCGGTGATTTGTCCACGTTCTACAGATGGCAAGGGACATGATCAACAAGGGATTCATTACCCATGATGACAGAACCACTAAACTCATCCACGCAGCCGTATGAAGTGTCAAGGGACCATAAATACGCATGATAGTTTGTTGTTTTTCAGTTAATCAGTTGTACGAGTAGGCTATCTTAGAAATCTCTATAAATAGCTGCATCTGTGTACGCTCATTGGACTTTTTATTTGTAATTTGATGAACCTGTGTTACATTTAAAAGCATTTTGAACTCTGTGTTTTAGTGCTATCCTAGCACTCTATTTTATACATTTTCTGCAATGAAGAAATAGACATAGCACTGTTTTGAAGTTCCCAGATCTTTGAGTTTTTCTTGTGGCTGAATGGACAGAGGGCCCCTGCTCATTTCTGCCACTGTAAAGTATTTTATGTGCAGTATCTTTTTCTTTACTTATTCATTTCCTTAAGCATGTACAGTTTCTTTTACTTGTTTTCCTTTCTTTCAAGCTGATCAGTGTTATTTCCTTGCAGATTTCTTTTAGCCCGGGATTTATGTGTGTATTTGCTTTAATGTCTAATGGTAGTTGCAGTTGTCTTATTCATGATGCTGCCCTCTTTACTTTGTTTTTCTAGACTAGCTTTAGTGTAGTTTTATAAGTTGGATGCTAACTAATTTATGCTCTCTTTATCATGAATG
>APFE031621680.1:0-46406 GCA_000404065.3 Pinus taeda
ATATAATATAACTATCTTGGTCAATAAGTGAAAATTGGATAAAGTCACTGTATAAGATGACTCATCAATAGTATAATGATATATCTTATATAGCTTATATATCATTAAATCAATAAATCAGAACAAGATCCAATAAGACCCATGGATAGTTGGTTCACTCATATTAATTTTGAAGCAGAAAATATTCAAATAAAAGAATTATATTTTTTGAGGCCTAGCTTAAAGAGATAATTTTTTAGTATGACCCATGATGAAATTGTAATGTTCCATCATTTAAAATATATATTTAAATATGATATAGATTTAATACATTAAATTTTTATGGTATATTCCATTAAATAAATTCAATGATTTAAAATTATAATTATCTCAATTTCACACACTGAATTAAAAAATCTTAAAAAACAAAAAAAATTGATTAAATATAAAATAGATTTAATGCATCAAAAAAATTATGATGCATTCCATTAAATAAACTTAACAACTTAAAATTATAATTATCTCAGTTTCACAAATTGAATTAAAAAATCTTTAAAATACAAAAAAAATAACAACATTAAACTACACTTCATGTTAAAATTTATAATGAATTATATAAATATCATTAAACTCATCATAGAATTTAGGTAAAGAATTAAAAAATTAAAAGAAGAAACAACTCGTAAAATTTAATAATTTAATAATTACCTTTTTAATTTTGGACAATCTCTTGACAGTGTTTAACGGAGGAAGAATTGCACACTATGAATCCTTAGTATCCTATCCATGTTGGAGAGGGAAAAAAAAAGTGTTCAAATTTCTAGCACTGTTCTATTGATTGCTCCTATTGATGGGGATGAACAAAAATGAGTCTAATCCTATATCCAATATAATTCTATGTACAGTATTCAAAACTGTCAATGTAAGAAGTGTATGTATGATTTGGGGTTATACTTTGAAAAACTGAAGGCACTGTTCTTTGTCTTGTAAACTTCATTTGATTTGTCTGTAGATCTTCCATTGTACCTTCCACCATAGTTGTAGAATTTTAGTGCCAATAGTAACCCAAAAATGTCTTTGCACCATCCACTCTAGGGAAATAAGGTGGTTCAAAAAATATCTGACACAAGGCATCACAAGCACCAAGATATGATGGACCTTTCATTTCAATGCTATCTGTGGCTGCTACTACTAGCTGTTGATATGAGAAGAAAAACCTTTTCACTGCGGCTTCTATTGCCTGGAAGGCCAACAGAACATGTATTGTTGCAGCATGATAAGCACCTGAAGTGTTATGTGAGGGAAGTCCATGTGAATGAAACAAATGCATAAGTGCCTCCTAGAGCCTTGGTCCACCCTTTGGATTAGCATCAACACCCATGACTTTGGGCACCATATGCCTTAGTTCCTTGCATGCATTTGTAAGGTCTCTGAGGGGGGCAGACCGAAGGCAATATGCGCCTGCAGGCATACTAGTGCTGCTAATTGCCAACTGGTGTTTAAGGCGAAGGAAATCATCTGGGTCCATCACTAGAAGCAAATTCAAAATTTTTGTGAGCATCTTCCATATCCTTTAAACCATCCAATAGTCTGCGGATGCTCTTACGAAATCCCCAGAGTCTATTCTGTGCAACAATTCTTGGCCTGCAAATACCCAGGCCTCAAAGATCTGGAGGACATTGCAGAGTGTGGCATCTTCTAGATTATGGAACTGCTTATGTTGTTTTAAAGAGTGAAAATATCTTGGCTTGCATATTCTATCATATTCAAGAATAGGCTTACTTGACAGATTTGGTTCCCCAAGACCTAAAGTGAAGTGAGTCCTCTGCATATGGCCTTCAATGGCAAGCCATATTCTAGAAACCATAGCTTCAGCTCTTTTCCCTGTACCCAAACGAGGAAGTAAGCTCTCTTCACTTGTTTTGCTAACCACAGGTAAAGCACCAGGTCTCTTCCATACCTCATTGGCAACTTTCGTAGCAAGAACACCACTACTTACTGACAACCGAACAGTGGGAACCTACTTATCATCTTCACAAATCATTGAAATCAACTCAATCTGGGAACCAATTAAGGATTCAAGCCTTCTCTTCCATTCCTCTTTGTCAATGTAAGTCCTTGTGTCACAGAGGACAGACGAAACAAACTGAAAAGTAATCTCCAATGATTGCAAGGTAGCCTTTACCAACCCCTCTGTAGACCAACCAGGCCATTCCTTGAATTTCCACATGGCACTGAGCTTGGGGAGATGCACATACTGCTCGTAACCCGCACACTCCGTGGGGGAGGGCTCTATGGACTCTTCAACAAAGGCAAAATAGGATGCCATTTATTTATAGGACATATTTTTTCCTTGCAAACAAAACCGGGAGAGTAAAGACACTGATGCTCTCCATATACCATAATCTAAAAAGGACAACATAACAAAGTATATACATGCATATATGTGTCTGAAATACATACCTCAACTAATGGGTATATTAAATATATATAAGATTCCATTTCCTTAATATGCCTTGACAAATAGGTGGCGAATTCAAAATGATGATTAGAAATGAACAAATAGCCGAATAAGGTAACCTAGGGATATTGCAATCACTCTTAGCAATACTTAAAGGTTGAAGAAAAGAGAATATGAATAACATATTAGCACAGGTGTTACCTATACGTTTTGACATGGACAGGTCACTAAATCAATGTTACCCCAAATTAATACCTTAAATTCATTTTTTATGGATACCAACCAAGATTTGGTTAAATAATTGAATGGAATGAACTATTGTGTACAAATACTATATTAAAATGACTACACAAATAATGTGTTGAGAAACTTAAAGTTGAAGAAAAGAGAATATGAATAGCATATTAGCATAGGTGTTACCTATGCTTGTTGACATGGACAAGTCACTAAATCAATGTTACCCTAGATTAATACCTCAAATGCAATTTTTATGGATACAAACCAAGATTTAGTTAAATAATTGAATGGAATGAACTGTTGCATACAAATACCATATCAAGATGAACGCACAAATAATGTGTTGAGAATGTGTTACTTAATAAATAAATGTATGTAATACTTATTGTGAAAATGGTAAATGAAGAAAGTGTCCAAATAAAGAGTGATAATAATAAGAATGACTACTATTAAAAAAATTGAATAAGTCAGACTGTTATTTATTTTAAAGTAATATGTTGATGTAATGAAGAAAATGACATGCTAAGAATTGACATTTGAAAGGCACTATACTATATCAACGGCAGAGGGTAAGATAATGCAAATGAAGGAAATTCCATAATTACGCAGGGAAGCAAAATGCCTACCACTTTTATCTACCAGGGAAATTTTGGTGTTGCGTAAATTCATTGCAATGTTTCAATTTAAAGTTAATTTGAGTTGAGTTTATAGTGATTATAGATTTGATATATCTAATAAATATTTTGTTTAATGATTTGAGATATGTTTTAGGCAAATATTACATCTAAATTTATTTGTCTATGAGTTTGGAACTAGTAAATGTAAATGTGGTTGGTTTTCAAACCAACAAATATGATTCATCATTAAAATAAAAATTGTTTAATTGTTTATAATTTAATATTTTAATTCCATTTACTTAAATTTGTATTAATTATACATTTGAATATTCAAAAAAACATTTACTTTGTAACTAGTAATCCATAATAATTAACCCATGATACTTGAAGTCCTACATTTTCTTTATGACCCCTAATCACTGAATTCTTAAAATCATCAATCCATATCGTTGAATTCTTAAAAGTCTGCAATTGATTTAAGGATGTTTGTTACTTTTGAAATGAAACCAAAAACGTTTGTCAATTTTGGAATGAAACCATAATGCACTAGGCATGGTAATTCATTCAATTCCTCGACTGCAACACTACAACCTCTACTTTCGAGCTACAATCACTGTCTGGGAATCTAAAACGCTCTCTGCAACTAAACATTTAAATAAGACAGTCGAAATTCTAACAAAAAATGGTTTTGATTGATGCGCTAACTTTGACTCCAGAGATGGTAATATTTGCTTTGCAACTTGCAACAATTAACCACAGGAAAATCAACACCAGCCTAAACTACCATGCTGACCAAAATGGCCTGCCACAAAGAAAACTGGAAATAAGATAACATAAACCATGATAAAGACATTGTCAAGCTGATGGCTCAAAACTGGAAATAAGATAACGAAAACCATGATAAAGACATTGTCAAGCTCATGGTTCAGAATCTAAGCTTGCCTTTTTTGAAGATCAATATTAGTTAAATTATTCTTATATTATGATAACAATTTTATTATGGACCAGTCTTTACACATTTCCATAATACATAAAATTAGGATTTAAGACCCTCTGATTCTCGCTTAAAAGTCACAACCTATGTCCATTTTAACCATTTAGTTCCATGGCTTAGATTTGCTTTATGATCTCACATTCCACAATCAATGTATCGTTGTTCTAAGAAGTTTCCTTTATTCCAAATCGAAGAAATAAAATTTAATATCAACCTCTGTGTCATGCAGTCAACTCTCAGAGATCTTGCAAAGACAAATATGTACAAAGGTGTTTCAACGGCATACAGTGTTATCATTTTAAGCTAATGGATACTGCATTCGTGGGCAAAGCCCTATGGTTTCGGGTTATAACCTCTAGAAATGGACCAGCTTCTCATTATAACTCTCATTAAGTAATAAGTGATTAGCTCTTGATTGATGAATTCTTACTCAATAAGATAAAATATTGTTTGATTTCTTTGGCTCCAAATAATTTTCCAAAAAATACAAATTAAAAATTAAAAACTAAACATTTATAGCTAATTCAGTCTCGCTGCAACTAAAATTCAAAAAAAGAGACTGAGCACAAATAACACACAGAGATTAAACAAAGGGAAACATCATAAAAGTGAGGGGAAAAGGAAACTTGAAGAAAGGAGACTGAACCTGAGTGATGCCACAATAAACCCCTCACTATGAATCATTTTCTCAAACAACGACGTGTGTCCTCTCTGAGGAAGGCAACCTGTTGGAGATGGGAATTGGCGTGTGTCCTCTCTGAGGAAGGCAACCTGTTGAAGATGGGCATTGGTGTGTGTCCTCTCTGAGTAAGGCAACTTGTTGGAGATGGGAATTGGCGTGTGTCCTCGAGCAATTTGTTGGAAATGGAAATGCATGACCGCGTGCATTTCAAAGGAGGGCAAGGGCAAGGGCGAGGGCGAGGCTCCGTTATGATCATCAATGCATCAATAATTCTGCGACTAAGGCTACCAAATGCAAGGCACTCGAATGTGGCAAATAATTAGTGAGTGCTTTAGATTTGACTGTTTCTCGTGTTATATAAGCCTGGCATCACCAATTCACATTTTGCGCAATTATCCTTCATCTTTATAAATGGAAACTGGGCTTTCTCACCTAGACAAATGACGCAGTGCTCGGATTTGAAATTTAATATCATGAATCTTTAGAGTTGATAGTAACTATAAAAATGATTGAATAATTATACTACAACAGGGGTTGTGTACACAACAGAGTATGCAAAAATAACCAAAATATGTCCTTGGTTCAAAGGAAAACAACAAACATGTGGTCGCTACAAACATGCAAATAACCATCAAGTTATACAGTGATAGACGGATGAATAATCTGTAGCATGCTAACATTTAGTAAGTTGTAAGAAGGTTTTGGAAACTACTAGCAATACAAGAACTACTCTATAGATCCATTAATGCAGTGACTAGAGTAACGAACCTGGAGCATGGAAGAGAAAAATCATAACTGGATGCCACTGCCTAGTTTTGAATTGTTGAGAAAAGGGGTTGTTGGGTGATACAGGTTGTAGAGGGCTTAACCCTTATCGAAAAATGATTGTAATGAACCTCGGAGGCAAATGGGGAATTTGTCTGGGGTATTTGAATTGAATGGATGCCAGGTACCGCCCAATGGATGATGTATGAGCCAGTATGAGCGAATGTAATGTATGCTGGATGGATGTCATCGGCTCAAGCCAGATGACGTTGCAAATCGGGGTAGGTGTTGTGGGCGACGGCGACGGCGACGGCGGCAGCGGGTACCGTCAAGATGACGTCAAGGTTGGTCCGCCGAGAGTTTCGGGAGTCGCGGCCGGTACTATAAGGGAGAGCATTAATGGATCTATAGATTTAAAAATAGGCTTTTCTACTCGAAGGAGGACAAATCTTGTTTCAATCGAGGGAAGGAAGGTGTAATGTATAACCTCATTATAATGGAAAACTTGATCACATTGCTCCTCCCCACCCTATCATCACAAGTACCCACGTAATACCAGAGGAGACACATGGTGGAATATTTGACCATGTTTTTCTTTTTAGGTTAGTCTATCATCATAGGTACCATGTATTACAAGAGAAGGCACATGCCCAAATATTTGACTGTTTTTTTTAAGGCTAGTATTATATTATATATGATTACATTGTTTGCTCGGGGAAAACTTGAACTCGCTGACTCACCTGAACTGGAATATTGGACTATATCTTTACAATGTGCTTTTTAAGATTTCTTAATTTTTAAAAATTAATAACCATGATTGAATTATTTCATCATTAAACTACGATGGGGAAAAGAAAATATTACATATCTAATTTTAATAAAATTTTAAAAGTATTCTAACTGTATTTAAACCATTTTATAATATATAATTTTAATTATAATTAAAAAAATATATAAACAATCTTCTTTCACATCTGGGTCATGTCATGAATACTTTCTTTTGAATTCAATCTTTAATGAATATAGGATTGCAACTAATTCCTTTCCTAATAAAACCTCCACAGTATTTTTTACGTATGTCTAAACGAAATAAGTAAAGAAAGGTTTTTTAATATCGTTGTTTCATATGGAAAACATGCATTGACAAGAGTAGTCAGAAGATGAGAGCGCGCGTTGGCGATTTGAAGAGTTAGGGTTCTCCTGACAGGAAGCCTGCGGCGGCAGAGCTCCTGCTCTGCACATTCAGAACTGTTCACCGCTGCCAGTACTCCAGGACATAGGCAGATCAGGCGGTCCCAATGATACCCCCACAGGGGGATGAGGCAGTCCTTAAGCCCGTCGATGGAAGACAGCAAGGAGCAGAAGGTAATGCAAATCCAGATTCAGCCAATCAAGGAAAATCCGCACAGGAACCACAGACAGAAGCTGATCCTCAAGGCTCAAATGAAAATCAAAAGGTTAGTTCGTCCACCTGTAAACCCGTTGCCACTCATAGGCCAGAAGTTGAACTGCCTAGTGAAAGAATAAATGGAAGAATACAATACATGCATGATCATGCGCTCATAGGGAAATTTTTGGGCTTCTGGCCAAATGAAAGAGCTCTAAGAGGTTGGATAAATCATAAATGGAAGCCAAAGGGAGAAATAACCCTTCTCCTAGGGCCCAAAGGTTTTTTTACAGCTATTTTCAACTGCTTGGAAGATAGAAATAGAGTATTTGATGGAGGGCCTTATTTTTTCAACTCAGCTGGGCTCTATCTCAGAGAATGGGCAGCACGTTTTAATCCAGATAATGAAGACCTTAGTTATGCGGCAGTATGGATCCGTCTCTACTCGTTGCCATGGGAATATTGGGATGAAGATTCTCTAAAGTCCATTGGATCAATGATAGGGGATTTCATTAAAGTTGCTGAAGAAACCAAAACGGTGAAACCCACCACATTTGTCTCCTACGCTCGGATCTGTGTTTACATGGATCTAAAGCAACCCCTGCCGGACACTGTCAGACTTTTCCATGATGATCATGACTGGGTCCAAGTGATTGATTATGAACAAGTACCCTTTCGATGCAGAAAATGTCATGCGATTGGCCATTTATTCCGAGATTGTCCCCTGAATAAGAAAGAAGCAACACCACTGAATCTCGAATCCCAACAACAGAATGGCTTCACTAAAGTGACCAACCGCAGACGAAGCAACAAGAAGCCGAATGCTCCTCCAAAATCTTCACCAGGGGAGAACCAAAACCCTTCTACCAGCAATAGTTTTGAAGCGCTAGCAAAAATGACATCGCCAGATGAACTCAGCAAGGAAAAGACAACTCACGAGACAACAGCGCCGGAGAAATCAAGCCCGTCTCAGCAAAGTGAAAAAAATCCACAGATCTCCGATCCCGGAAGCAGCCCAGATATGGATATCGACAAACCTTTGCAGAGTAAAGACAAAGGGAAGGAGGTAGACGAACATTCGCAAGAAACTCAACCCATGGAAGATGACAGTGATACAATTGATATAGGGCAACTGGATCTCATAGGAATGGAACAAGCTTGCAAACTAGGGAACTTTGAAAAAATCCAAGAAACACAAGTTGACAATTTGGTGGAAATATTAAGCAAGGCACAAAAGAAGTACTCCCTTGGAATACAAACTGGAAGCAAATGGGATGGAAGGTTTGCTTTTAAAGACAGTAAAAAAAGAGGCAGAAAAACAGAGTTGGAAAGAACTATCAAGCTTGGAGCAATTCTAGTGGGGTCTGGCAGATATGCCAAACTCACTAAGTACTTCAACACCATCTTCAACCCTTCCCAATGAAGTTAATCTCTTGGAACATAAGAGGGCTCAATAGCCCCAGGAAAAGTAAACTCCTAAAAAACTTGATCATGGAAGAACAACCAGCAATCTTATTTCTCCAAGAAACTAAATGCTCTCTAAACTTTATAGAAAGAGCAGCGGCTAAAGCATGGGCGGGAGGCCAAGTAACAGCAGTGGAAGCGCAAGGAGCCTCAGGAGGACTTGCAATTCTTTGGGATGCCAGAAAGATTCAGTTAACTAATATTCATGCTAATAAAAGCTTCATTCAGGCCTGTTTTCATCTCATAGGTACCAACATTCATGGACATTTAACGAATGTCTATTTTCCCCAAGAAACGCAGCAGAAAGCAGCAATTCTACATTCAATAGCCAGGCTCAATCAGGACAGATTACATCCGTTGTGGGTAACAGGAGGTGACTTTAACATGATAGCTAACTCAGAGGAAAAGATAGGAGGACGCTGCAGACCCAACAAAGATGGAACACTTCTAAAGGACTTCATTCAAAGCAACTGGCTTATAGACCTTCCTACAGCTAATGGCCTTTATACTTGGACGAACAAAAGGATTATTCCCATGCAGATTGCGTCGCGTCTGGACAGGTTCTTGATCTCTGACAATGCTATCCATGTGGGAGGCGAATTTACAGCACACATTATCCCTTTCTCAGGTTCAGATCATTGGCCCATAGAAATGAATTGGAAGAGACCGGGCAACAACAGCAAAAAAACTTTCAGATTTGAAGCATTCTGGCTCTCACATCCAGAATTCAAGGATTTCATAACTACAACTTGGCAAAACAGCAACCTTATAGAGCAATCCAAAATGGCCAGATTTCAAAAGAAATTGAAGTTCTTAAAAGGAGAAATCAAGAAATGGAATAAGGAAAACTTTGGCAACATCTTTAAGGAAAAGGAATCGATCCTTCAGGATCTCAAATCCATTCAACAAAGTCTAATTTTAGAAGGACAGACAGAGGAGCTGGCGCACAAGGAACAAGAACTGGAAAGTAAACTACAGGAACGAGAGCAACAAGAGGAAGTTCTATGGAGACAAAAATCCCGCATCAGATGGCTGAAGGAAGGTGAGAAGAATACCAAGTTTTTCCATAGAACCACAGTGCAACGAAGAATGCACAATCAAATCTCTCAGGTTATAAATGCTCAAGGCGACAAACTGGAAACCCAGGAGGATATAGAAAAGGAATTCCTCAATTATTTCAAAGACATGAGCCAAGAGCCAAATATCAACAGAGATGAGGCCATAAATAACATAACCAGGAATATACCGCGCCTTGTGTCTGAGGATCAAAACACCCTGCTTCTTAAACCCATCAGTTTACAGGAGGTGGAATCCGCTGCAAAATCTTTAAAAGCTGGTAAGGCTCCAGGTCCCGATGGTTTTTCTTCAAACTTCTTTCATCACTTCTGGGAACTAATTAAATGGGAGGTTTGGCAAGTGGTAGAAGAGTCTCGAAGCCTACGATGGATGTATCCAGGTCTCAATGCCACCTTTATAGCCTTAATCCCTAAATCGGAAAACTCCAGCACCCCCGACAAATTCAGGCCCATCGCTCTATGTAATATTATCTACAAGATTGTCTCTAAAGTGGTGGCAGTAAGACTAAAACCAATATTGCCAGGCATCATCTCCCCGGAGCAATCAGGGTATGTTGAAGGAAGGCAAATTACTGATGGAATAATTCTTTTGCATGAAATCATCCATTCTCTAAAGCTCGCAAAAAAACCAGGTATGCTTCTAAAAATTGATCTTTCCAAAGCTTTTGATAGCATAAGCTGGGTTTATATGGAAAAAATTTTGAGTGCTTTTGGTTTTGCATATCCTTGGATCCGATGGATCATGAATATGGTCTCTTCCTCCTTCTTCTCCATTCTGATAAATGGGATTCCTTCTGCCACTTTCCGCCCCTCTCGAGGATTGCGGCAAGGCGACCCCTTGTCTCCCTTCTTGTTTATAATTATGGCGGAAGGTCTGGGAAGAAGCCTTCATGCTGCTCTTCAGTCCAATGCTCTCAAAGGCATCTCTCTCCATGGCACGCCCACTGTCTCTCATCAGCAATTCGTTGACGACAATATGATCTTTGGCCACCCCTCTGTTCAAGAAGCTCGAGCTCTCAACTCTTTGCTTAACATTTTCTCTACTGCTTCAGGGGCTTGCATCAATAGGATCAAGTCTCAAATCTTCTTTTTTAACACCCACCCGACCACTCAGCGATCCATAGCGCGAATCTTGGGATTCTCCATTGCTTCCTTACCATCCACTTACCTTGGCGCCCCTCTCATTGAGTCAGCTAGGAAACATTCTTCCTGGACAATCCTTTTGGACAAGCTGGAAAACAGGCTTCTGCTCTGGACTCACCGCTCCCTAAACATGGCAAGCAGACTTGTGCTCATTAAAGCTGTTTTACAATCCATGCCTCTTTACTTATTTTCTATTCTGGCAGCGCCAAAGTGGGTTCTAAAAGCCATCAAGAAGCTGCAACGTAACTACTTGTGGGGCAGCTCTGGTCACAATAGGAAATGGGCGTTAATTAAATGGGAAAAAGCATGCCTCCCTAAGAAAGTGGGAGGAATTGGTCTCAGGGATCCTGAACACAGCAATGCGATCATGGGAGCAAAAATTTGGTGGAAATGGCTAGCGTTCCCAGAAACATTATGGGCAAAATTTTGGTCTGCTAAATATACCAGCAATCTACCTCTTGAGGAACGTATAAGAATGACAGAAACTAGCAAAGGCTCAATTATCTGGGGTTCTGCGATTATGCACAGAAATCTTATACAAAGTCATAGTTTCTGGGAAGTGAAGGACGGCAGCACTGCGCGCTTTTGGATGGATTCTTGGCAACAATCCCCACGACTCGCCAACGTCATTCAAGGAATCCCTGATCACCAATTGCACCAACAGGAAAAGGTAAACCAATTCTGGCATGATCATGGAAACTCAGATCATAGGATTTGGAGAAAAACCCAAGAGTTGATCCCAAACAGTTCAGAAGATGCCCAACATTCCCTTGCTGAAGAGCTCCAAAAAAGACAAATCCTTAAATCGACCGAGCAGGACAAATTAAGGTGGGGTTATGAAGAGAAAGGAACCTACACGACCAAAGAAGCTTACCAAATTATTATCAAAGATCAGCTCATCAAGGACAAACTTTGGGAAAAAATATGGAACCCCCCGATCTGGCCAAAAATATCTACATTCCTATGGCTACTCTCCCACAACAGGATACTCACCTGGGATAATCTCAGAAAAAGAAAATTCGAAGGACCCTCAATATGCTTCAACTGCAAAATGGAGGAGGAAACAGCTGTGCACCTTATGCAATTATGCCCTCTTAGCAGGCAAATGTGGGAGAAAGTTACCTTTCGCTGCCAAAAGGAAGGACGCGAGATAGGAAATGTAAATAATACTTTAAGAAACTGGCCTCAGCACCCGTTTCAAAGCAGCATCCTAAATTCGCTATGGCAAATAATTCCTGGAATTGTTATGTGGAATCTCTGGAAAGAGAGAAACCGCAGAATCTTCAAAGACCACTCAATGGATGTGCAGCAAGTTTGGCAGACTATAGTCATGAATATACAGGAAACTCTATCTATCAAAAGCTGGTCTCAGGAGGATTTCCCTTCCAACAACAAGGAACAGGCAATCTGGAATAATTGGCAAATTCATTTAAGCTCAACCAACTTCCCTGCAAGAAGCATTAATAAACAGAAGGATACTCCCTCTCACTGGACCCCTCCACTTCCCAATTCATTTATGCTCAACTTTGATGGGGCTTCCAAGGGTAATCCGGGAGCTACAGGATATGGTGGAGTTATCAGAGATCACAATGGACAAGTGCTTAAAGTCTTCTTTGGCTCCATTGGCTGGAATACAAATAACGTCGCTGAACTCGAAGGATTATGGAAAGGTCTCAACATTGCTCAAAAGGATAACTTCTTTCCCCTAATTGTGGAGGGAGACTCTCAAATCTTAATCAACATGGCCATTAAGATTCAACAAGGCACAGAGGCACAGAAGATTAGTAGAAGCTGGAGAATGGTAGCAAGGCTGGAGCAACTTCAGTTCTGGCTAAGGGATAACAAAGCTGCAACTTTCAACCATATCAGACGTGAAGGAAATAAATTAGCAGATTTTTTAGCTAACATAGGAGCAGAAAGAGGAAAAAATCATTTTGAAGGATCCCTCCAAGGCAATGTACCAATGAATGCATGGTACACCTTCCAGGAAATCTCAAAAAAAGATGTTCAGAGGCAAGTTCAAGACCACCCGGATGCGGGTGTCAAAGCTTGATTTGAAATGTCATTACGCCCCACGCATAAGCCACATGGCTTCACGCTCCCGCCAGGTGGTCTCCATGGTATTATTCAGGTTCTGGGTGCCAGTACATTCAGGGGCATTAAAAGCCCTTCAAGACAGGAGGATTATCGAGGTCCTGAGGCCAGAGCATTTATCATGGCGCCTACAAACTATGGTTCAGGTATGCGAGCCGGCTCCGGTTTTATTCCTGCGACTGTTCAGGGAATTGTTCAGGGAAATTCTGCAAACGGAATTTCCATCCGCGTCGCCATCTTTTGCCCAGTGTTCAGGATTGTGCGCTCAGTTCAGACGAATGTGCAGGGGATTATCCATAACGGTATTTGCAGGACCCGTCGCAGGTATAGATCAGTCAATTTCTGTTTGCTCAGTTGGGTAAAGCTCATTACGCCCCTCATGGCTCCTCGCGGTGGTTATAAGACGCCTCGCAGGGGAGGACACTCAAGCCAGTCCAGTGGCACAAAACAGAGAAGACAGACCAGCCCGAAAAGGATTTCTCCCTTAGCGTGCGCTTCGCCTCCCTCTGGTGCCTCAACGCCTTCCGAGGATTTGGATAACGTGGTTCAAATTGCTACTCTCTGCTACCATCGTCGCACAAACAAACCAGTGATCAGAGCCCGCATCACAGTCATCTTCGATGAGGAGGATGAGGTGGAGGACAGTCGCAATCAGGATTCAGGGGAGAAAATGCCCACCACCTCTGATAATTCTTTCAAGGCTCAGGACACCTCCTACAATCCAGAGGTTCAGAGTAGAATGGAGGGAGATAGCACTGAAGTTCACTCGGCAGAGCAGGCGGAAGATGCCAAAGAACTTCGCAGCCTCAAACGCAAAGCACCAATGACCTCGGCTGAAGGATCAATGCAGCCTCAGACGGATTCTCCTGGCAGTGGCTTGAAAATTGAGGAAGAGGAAGACTCGCTGGACTACAAACTTTATCTCAAACTGCCTCCTGGCTATGACAGCATCAAGGACGTCCCTGTTGGAGTCGAAGTTTCTTGGGAGCCAGACCCGATCCAGGCAGCTGAAGAACGGAAGCAAAGACTACTGGTTCGCGAAGCTGAGGCGAAAAAAGGCAAAAACAAATGACCACCGACCTCTCTGGGGTAAGCTTGTACTCAGGCGAACCGCTTCTTTTTGTCTTTTGTTCAAAGTCCTGGCTAGATAGTTTGCATTCTCTGAAGCTTAGCAGCTATGTAAACTCAGTCCCCTGCCTCAGATCTCGTGGTCGGATCCCACTAATGGGTTGTTGGTCTGTCTTAGTCATGTTTAATTGGTCTAGGTTGGACAATTTTTGTTCAAGACATGTCTTTTTTGGAGTTTTGTTTTTTTTCTGGCTCTTACAAGCAGAAATATCAGTTGTAATGAGAATTTCTTGACAGAGAGCTGATCCATGGCTCTCAGAGGTGTATACCTCTTGTAAATATTTTTTCTCCCTTTTTTAATACAATAGTTCAGTCTTTACTTAGCAAAAAAAAAAAAATATCGTTGTTTCATCCTAATATAAATATTAAACACTGGCACCCCTTTGCGACTTACAATACATGTTTAAGATGCGACATAGAGCCATGATTGATACATAAAAGTGTCTAGCCAAAGGATGAGGTAGCTTCCTCGAAACACATTGTTGGAGAACTTAATAAGAGTGTTAAATTCTATTTTGTTGCAAATAAAATATAATAAAATATTTAATACACACAAAATGTATGGCCAAAGAATAAATTGCTTCTTAGAAACACAATGTTGGGGATTTCAAGAGTGTTAAACTATATATTGTGGTAAATAAACATAAAAATTGGCCGATCGTTGGAGCTTTGTGAGGAAGCCATTTAAAACTCACCATTTTCATTAAAAAAAAAATAAGGTTAGCTAAGATAGATTTTAATTAGGAAGTGAATAAATGTATATATTATCATTGCAACAAATTCCTTCATCAAGGAAACCTCCAAAAGGATGGGTTGGAATATGCCCCTTTCATATTAATACAAGAGAAAGAAAAGGGACTACAATAAATAGAAAAGTATTCAGCCCATAACATCACATGTAATAATTAAGAACTTTGAAAATAACATCACATATAATAATTAAGAACTTTGAAAATATCTCGATGTTTGTGCATTGTATTTTCTTTTCACTTAGGATGAAATTTAATGGACAAATTCTCTGTTACTGGATGATTTGCTCATCAAATACCGTTAATTTTTTTCACAAATCAACAATATTTTATATTAAAAAAATTTGAAACAACCATTAAAATAACTAAAACCTTCAAATTTAAAATTTACCGTGTATTACGCATCCTATACCCGTTAGTATAAGTTAAAATATATAGACCCGATTAGACCATACGTTCCCGCTGCCTGTAACTTCACCGACTGCCCCACTCAAGCACTAACAGCACCGCGGTAAACATTAACCTTAGTGTCTGTCTTCTGGCGACATGTATGTTTGAGTTGTTCGTACTATGCGTGGCGTCTTAATATTGTTGCAAACAACTCAATCTGTGAACATGTTATTTCGATTCAGTTGACAGTGACCAGCGTTTGTGAACATGTTATTTCGATTCAGTTGACAATGACCAGCGTTTGTGAACATGTTATTTCGATTCAGTTGACAGTGACAAGCGTTTCAGAGTTGGTGGTTGGTGCTTATATCGTTTTGCTAATCTCTCTCATACTTCACTGGTATATATTTTATTATAAAATAAATCCCAATCACATCTATTTGGTGATGTTTTATCATAAAAGAAATCCCAATAACATCTATTTGGTTAAAATGGTGATTTCGTTTATTTTGAGTTGCTCTAATTAATTGTAAAGGTAATAAGTCTAGCCAGAGGGTTCAGTTAAAACTTGTATGTTGGCAGAGTTTGATTTTTCCAATAGAGCTGTGTGCCACTTCTTGGGTGTAGAAATACATCCTCTCTTCCTACGCATTAAAATGGTTTCTTTTACCAATAATTTTATTAAAATTTGGTAATTTATTTTTTTCAAAGGTCGTGATTTATTTTAAATAGTTATAATTTCTAAGTAGGTTTTTTTACAATATCATGGGCCAATTCCCAGAAGAGAAAGATAGAGAGGGAGAGGAGGGAAGAAAATTATAATACCATGGGCTACTACCATGGTTTATCAATACCATGTGTCATTTAGACTTTTGATTATTATGTTATAGATCTAGAATTTTAATTGTTACAATACCATGGGTCAATACCATGTCTTATCAATACCACATACCCAAAAACAATAACTTATTTTAAAATAAAAATATTTTACAAATATTTTATTTTAATTTAATTTTATAACATTTGTTAATTAAATCTAAGAGCAAAACGCTTATAATTACTTTTGAGGTATATCTAAACCCTCCATCCTTACGACCACCAACAATATTTTCATAGAGATTAAATGGAGGTTTTAATAAATTAAAAAATGAGAATACTTTTATATATACATATGTGAAATTTATATAATATAAATAATATTATAATGAACTAGGATACATGCATCTTAACCAAGGATCGAGAAAGCAAATTGATTAACAATGATAGAGGAAATCTAGTGCATGATTCTTTTAATTTTTTTATTATTGTATTTTCTTTAACATGATTGATCCAACATATAGGTTTAATGTTTTACAACCAATTATGTTTTTTATTAATTTAGATACTTTCTTAAATACAATACAATGGGATGATATTTAAGAAAGAGAGTGAGATGGAAGGGGGAATAGAGTGTGGGAGAGAGACATAGAGGTGAGAGACACTATGAGAGAGAGAAAGGAAGAGAGAGGGAAGGGGAGAGATGGAGGGAAAGAGATGGATTTGGAGGCGGAAAGAGAGGGAGGGAGAAGCGAGAGATGAAAATGGAATGAAGGAGAGGGAAGACGAGGGAAGAGAGAAAAGGAGAGGATAAAGATAGTGAAAGAAGGGGAAGAGAGAGATAGGGAGACAATGATATGGAGGTGGGAGAGAGGGGGAGAGAGAGAAGGAGAGAGGGAGGGAGATTGTGACAGAGTTGGAGGTTGGAGAGACAGTGTGAGTATGATGGGGGGAGAGACGGAGGGAGGTGGGAGAGAAGGGGAGAGAGAGGAAGGAAAAAGAAAGAGGACTTGAGAGAGAGGAGAGAGAGGGGGAGAAAGAGATGTAGATGGAAGGGGAAGAAAGAAATAGAGAGATAAAGGTGAGGGAGTGGCAAGGGAGAGAGGGAGAGAGAGTGTATGTTTTTGGGGTGAGAAGGAGAGACAATGGGAGATAGAGACATAGATGGGGCGGGGGAGACGGTAGAAGAGAGAGGCAAAGAGAGGGAGGGAGGAAGAGGGATAGATGGGAGATAGAGATATAGATGGGGCGGGGGAGAGGGTAGAAGAGAGAGAGAGAGAGAGAGGGAAAGGAAGAGGGAGAGATAGATGGATAGATAAATAGATATGGGGAGAGAGAGAGAGAGCGTGACATATGTTTAGGGGGTTGAGATAGAGAGACAAATAAGGAGAGATGGAGGGAGGTATAAATATAGATTGCAAGGGGGGAGAGGAAAGAAGAGAAAGATAGAGAAAGTTAGGGAGAGGCAGATAGATTGAGACGGGGGAGAGAGGGAGGGGAAGAGAGAGAAGGAGAGGGGGAGGTAGATAGACACAAAATGGAAGGTAGAGATAGAGGGAAGAAGAAAGAGTCTCACAAAGATAAATACAAACATAGAAGCTAGATCTAGAAAGTCATGAATATTTTAGATTTTCACTCAAATAGATGTATTGATTTCAATGTAGTTGTTGATTTCTAATCCTATTTGATCACATGCACTATATGCACTAATTTCGACTTAGATGTCGATTTATAATTCTATTTAATACCTTACACTAGATGCATTGACTTCAATGTCGATGTTGATTTCTACTCCTATTTAATCGCTTGCACATGATGCATTAGTTTCAATGTAGATATTGATTTCTAATCCTATTTGATTTCTTGCACTAAATGCATTGATTTTAGTGTATATGTCGATTTCTAATCATATTTAATACCTTACACTAGATGCATTGATTTCAGCGTAGATGTTGATTTCTCCTCATATTTGATTGCTTGCATTAGATGCATTGGTTTTAGTGCAGATATTGATTTCTACTCCTATTTGATTACTTGCACTAGATGCATTGGTTTTAGTGTAGATATTGATTTCTAATCATATTTAATCGCTTGCACTAGATGCATTGATTTCAGTGTAGATGTCGATTTCTAATCATATTTAATACCTTACACTAGATACATTAATTTCAACGTAGATGTTAATTTATACTCATATTTGATTTCTTGCATTAGATGCATTGGTTTCAATGTAGATATTGATTTCTAATCCTATTTGATTTCTTGCACTAGATGCATCGATTTCAATATAGATGTTGATTTCTAATCCTATTTGATTGTTTGCACTAGATGCATTGATTTTAGTGTAGATGTTGATTTCTGATTTGATGCAACAAGATGTATGTTGTACACTAATTTCAAAGAAATTAGATTAATAGTGTGCATTGATTTCAGTGTAAGCACATCTCTACCTCCTATCTTCCATTGTCTCTCCTTCTCTATCTCTTTATCTCAGCCCCTAAACATACACTCTCTCTCTATAACTATCTATCTCTTCTCCATACCTCCCTTTCCCCTCCCTCTCTCTCTCTTCCCCTTCTCTCTCTCTTTAACATTTCTCTCTCCATATATATATATCTTCCTCCCTCCCTGCCTTTGCCTCTCTCTTCTTCCCTCTCCCTGCCCCATCTATATCTCTATCTCCCCTTATATCTCCTTATCACCCCCAAAACTCACACACACACACACTCTCAATGTAAGCACATAAAAATTAGTCAACCATAAATACAATACTTGAATTTTCATCCTAAATAAAATGTTTTCTTACCCCAAATGTTTGCTTCTTGAAACTATAAACTATTTATAATTGAGTACATTCTTATTATTCCCATTTTCCATCATTCAACATTGTTAATTACTTTTCATTCACACGGAGTAATAGAAAATAACTACCATTGAAAATTATTTGAGGTTTAACACTCCATAAGTCACAATGATTGGCTTTGGAGAAAACTACTATTAATATTGGAGAGCAACATAGACAATGTATGTTGTTTACTACAGTAGCTCAAGTTAAATATTTGAATGGTCTATCATTCCAACTACTCTTTTCATATGATCGATATGAGAAAATGGAAAAAAATAATAGGTGTGACAATAGGAACAATAGAAGAAAATAGTTTCAGGTTGAGGTGTGACAATAGGAACAGTAGAAGAAAATAGTTTCAGATTGATTGCAATGAAGATTGTTTGTAATTGACTATATTCTTAGTATTCACATTTTCTATCTATCAAAATTGTTACATTGACACTTTGCACTCAAAATTTGTATTTCATCATTTTTCATCATTCAAGTTACTAACAATCTCTCTCATCTCAACAAATTGAGGTAACTAAGCAAATTTTAAATTAAATTGGCCAAATCAATCTTAGACATCTTTAGCATATTTAAAATGATCAAAATAACTATATGTTCAACAAATTTTGTATGACCACACACGACTTAAACCAACCTAGATCCATCTTAATGTCAAATCTATCAAGCACCGAGAGGGATCAAATCTCTCGAGGTGAGAACCTTTCCTCAACTTTTGCACTCAAAAAATAGGTTTTCACCTCGAGATATTTGATCCTTCTCGGTGCTTGATAGATCCAGCATTAAGATGGATCTCGGCTGGTTATAATTATTTTCATGTTTTTAATGGTAAGTTGATTTTTTTAAAGTTTAAATTTAATATGAATTTTGTTTAAGTATAATTTAATTAATTGATTTTAATATTTACATGTGGAGGTAAGAGAAAATATGATGAAAATTTTATTTAAGGTTTTTTTAATAATTTTCTTATTTTCTGAAGTGGGGTCATGGTAGTGATGGTGGAGGGAAATATTAGAAAAAAATAAATTGTTTTTTTCTAGGCATATTTTTTGATTAGTTTTATTTAATTCATAGGGACATACTAATGGGTACAGGATACGTAACTTATATAAGTTCTGTAATTAAATTGTTAGTATAAGTTTTGGGTAGTTCTTTGACGATTTATATGTTCGGTGACATTATGGGTTGTGGTTTTGGTCTAATCGGAGACATGTTTGGGTTGTGGCTTTGATTTGTGTGGTATATCTAGGGGTATTGTGGCTCTTTGGGACCCCAAATGGGCGAATATGAAAGCATATACATTCTTTGCAGTTATACTTATGTCTAGTTTTATTATGGGATTTTCTTGCTGCCTAGATTTTCTCAACATATACGCGCCATATCGGGACATGTTTGCTTTGTGGGAAAGATTAGATGCATGTGGGGTACTGAAGATAGGGTATTTTCTCATTGTTGGTGATTTGAATGATATTATGTTGAGTGAGGAATGTTGGGGTTCACGTAGCAAAAGGGATCCTCTTGTTGCTTGACTTCGTGACTTATTTGAAGCAAATCACTTGGTGGAAGTTCAACCCCACCCACCCACTCCTACTTGGAGTAATGGCAGGGTTAGTCAGAATCATATTGGGAATTGACTTGATAAAATTCTAGTACATGAAAATCTACTGGAGCTTCTGGGAAATGCGAGGTCATGGGTTGTCTGGACTCACATTTCTGATCACCTTTCGATTATTCTTCAATGGATAAGGGAGGATATTTGTAGGGGCCTTCCTTTCAAATTTAATAGAATGTGGTTGGAAGATGAATATTTTGTTAAGATTGTACATAATTTATGGACCTTGTCCAATCACACAGGTGCACTCGACTATGCACCAAATCACTCTAAAGCTAGGGTGGTTAAAAAATGTCATGAGGACTTGGGAGCCCCATAAAAAAATTAAGATGAGACTAAAATTGCAGAGAATTGAGACTCAGATGGCACACATTGGTAACATTATGGAGTTCTCGACCCCTTTGGCTGTAATTCTGGCACTCTTGTAGGCACTTGAAAAGGAGAAGAGGGTTATTATTGATTTTCAAGAGGCCTCTTAGAGACTTAAGATTCGATCCTTATGCATTATAGAAGGAGACAGGCACACACATTTTTTTCACCTGTTTGCAAATCGTCAAAGGAAAATTAATATTATATGGGAGATGGTGTTCCCTTTGGGGGACAATTTTTTCACCACTACTAATATTCAGAGTAAGGTCATGTTTTTCTTTGAGAAATTATTCTTAGCTTGCTTGAGGGTCGATATTGAAGATCAACTTTGGGGGATTGAGAATTACCCACTCATGTTCACAGAAGATAGAAACGTTGCAATGGGTCGTCCAGTTTCACTGGAGGTGATTGAAAAAGTCCTCAAATCCTTTGAGAAAGAAAAATGCCTAGGCTTAGATGGCAGGACGGTGGAATTATTCTTAAGGTTATTTAACATCATGGGCAGGGATCTACTTGATATGGTTAATGAATCCTGCATCTTGGGTCGCATCACTAGGGCGATAAATTTCAACCTTTATTGTGCTTATCCAAAAATCCTCTCATCCTCTTTGTTTCTCAGATTTTGTCTGATATCCCCATGTAATATCACATACAAACATATTTATGAAATTATTTCGAGCATGATGAAGGAGGTTCTCTCTCAATTTGTCTCTCAGGAGCAGTTCGCCTTTCTCTCTAGCCAATTGATTCAAGATGTGGTGGCTACGACGCAAGAGTGCATACACTCGATTTAGTCCAAAAATTTGGAGATCCTAGTTATGAATCTAGACTTACATAGGGCCAATGATTGTGTTGATTGGGCTTCTTTGTGATTGATCCTCACTAAAATCGGTCTCTTTGTGAATAACGTTTATTGGTTTATGGGATGAGTATCATCTATGAATTTTGTTGTTTTGATCAATGGTTTCCCATCAAGGTTCTTTCGGGCTGGTTGTGGTTTATGTCAAGGTTGTTCCTTATCTCTGTTGCTTTTTATTCTTGTCATGAATGCCTTAAGTAAGAAGATTGATGAGGCTTGATCTTTGGACTTGTTTGGAGGAATTCAAATTACTGACATGTTTTTGTTACACACTTGTTCTTTGTTGATGATGTGCTTACCTTCGGTCAAGTCTCACGAGAACAATGACATATATTGCATTACATTTTTTCCAAGTATGGTGATACATATCGTTTGGTTTCAAATAGTAGAAAATCCAACCGAATCCACTCTTCTGGGGGCATGGAGGAAATCGAGTACATTGATGGGCTCTTTGGGGTTTAGATCTCTAACTTGAAAGATGGTTTCACTTATTTTGGTTTTCGGCACACTGAACAAATGCATATCTGTTGACTAGAACTCGCCTTTGGACAAATTTGAAAACAAACTCTCTTTATGTTCACATCAGTGGCTCTCTATGGGAGGTAGATATATTTTGATGAAATCTGTATTACAACAATTAATGGTCTACTGGATGCATTTATTCTCTCTATCTGTCCACATTTCCAAAAGAATTAACTCTATTATGGCACATTTTTTATGGGTGGGCTCTAAAAGCGTGCACAAATTTCATTTGGTTCATTTTGACCACATTACTGAGAGAAGGAGTGTGATGGCTAGGTCATATTGGATGTCCATGTTTTTGGATGGGCATTATTAACTAAATCACTGTGGTGGGCTCTATATGGGAAAGGAATTTGGTAGGACATTATTTTTGAAAAATATATGAACGGAGGTCGATGATGGATTGATATGGAAGCAGACATCTAGGAAATCTGGATGGCGTGAAACGCTTTGATTTTTTATGGTATGTAGGTAAATATATCCATAATTTGCTCCAACATTCTGATTTTCCTAGAGGCTAGGATGAGGCTCAAATTAGTTGACAACAAGACCAAAAACAGATAAAATTTTCTATAGGTACATTTTCTAGTGGTTTTTTTTTGAGGAAGTTGCATAGATTAGATAATGTGGATGTGGTGCCTAACTGAGACTCACTCCTAGGTCCCACTTCCTTTTTTTTTGGAATGGTGGCCCTGGGACAAATACCAGGGCTGAATTGATGGCAATCTGGGACTCTTATGGTTTGCTAAAAGACAATGGGTTTTCAACATTTCCATATATGGTGACTCCATGTCTATTATTGATGGGATCTCTGGAAGGACCATATTCATGTCTCCCCACCTTGACAATTGGGTGGCCCGCATCGTGCTCCTTAAGCAGTCTCTTGAGAATATCATATTCTCACATGTTTTAAGAGATTTGAATTTTATTGTTGATGGTTTGTCGAAGAAGGGTTTCCTAGCTGGTTTGGGGAGTATACATTTGATGGCTTTTCGGTGGAGGAAGGAAGACTACCCCTAATCTAGTATTGTTATGTTTTTAGATATTTTGATTCCTGTTGGGTTTTACTATCGAGATCTCTCAAGCTCTATTAGTTTTTTTCTTTTTTTGGCTTTACTTCCTTTGACATATCTTGGTGTATATTGGGAATACATTGTATTTCCTTGGTTTATTTTTGGTTTTTTGGTTCAGATGCATATATTTTGTTAAGGGAGAGAAGTGACCTATATTTTAACTTCATGTCGAGGATTGTGATATATATAATACAAATACCAACATTTTTTTCTTTTGAAAACAATGGATTATTTTGAAGATATTCAGAGAAACCATTGCATTTGAATATGGTGCATGTCGTTGCATATGAATATCTTGTGTGTCACTTTGTTTCTAGATAATAAACAACTTACAGTGTGATTAGAACTACCAAAATACAAAGTAGGATATACAAATAACAATTAATAGTAGCATCCCCGGATGCAGGTGAATAACGCTGCGAATAATTTGATGGGACGAGGGTGGAGAAAGGCGGCTCGACACCTGCCCACCCTGTACGAGGAGATAAATGCTAAGTTGGGGAGGAGAGCCTGGCATGCGAGCCATTATACTCCCCCGTCAAGTGCTTCGGGTTCTTCATGCGTGTCCACTGCTATGGCTTCCTCCTTCGCACGCTGTTACTTGTAAGATATGGCGGCCACCATCAATGAGGCAGTTATGGTTGGGAATTATCAAGGAGAGTCCGTCCAATATAAGGATAGGCTCGGCCCTGCATTCACGGTGAAGCTTGGTGAGTCGTTGAGCTGGGCTCATCCTCTCACCTCTGATCATCTCCTAGTTCTCTATGTTGATCCTGAGCCTGGGACAAGAACGTTGGGTCTGGGTTTTATTCTGGAGGTTCATAGGCTCGCTTATTATCTCCAGGACTCTGTCCGGGTTCTGGCTTTGGGAGTCGGCCTCTGAGCATATCATTCTTAATTTCGGGCCCCTTGTTCATTTCCCTGTTTTTTGCACAGGCTTGGAAAGGGGCGGGTGGGAGATTGAGAAGAACAAGTCCCCTCGTCTCTTTTGATCCTCTCCCATCTCTGTTGGTTCTCACGGTTTCAGTGTGGTGCATGGCTGTAATCCTTCTACTGCCCTTTCCACAATGGCTCGTCTTCATTAGAGAATGGGGTGCCGTAGAGGCCAACCCTGGCGCGCCCCTACTGACTCCACTTTGGACTCGCCTGCCACTAGCGAATTCTTTACGGGGCGATATCCAAGCACCCGTAGTGGGCGCGGAAGGTGTCACGTCTCAAATCAATCTCGGGGGCCTCCTTCTTCGACAGGGTCTGCCATTTTCACATTTAATAGCTCTCTGCATCAGCCTCGCATTACTGCCCACATCTTCGTGGTCTTTTATGAAACTATGCAAATGGAGGGTTATGACACTCATACGGGAGGTTCAGGTGTTGCTGCTTGTTCTCCCCCTGCGTTCCAGCTCGGTATTGGTATGATGTTACAACATGTTCGAGCTGAACCGGGTGGAGGCATTCAGGACACAGAGATGTTGCCTGTTGATCCCAGACCTTCTGTTCAGTTCACTACTCCTGTTGATGATGAACCAGAATTTGGCTGGTGTCGAATTGTGGAGGAACAGCCTGATGAATAGCCTGCTCTCGCTGACGGTGGTCTACCTTTTTGGTTATTTTTTGGGCAATCCTCAGGCTAGTATATTTTGGTATCTCAGCTATGGATATTTTCTGGTTTTTGCTGTATGGGTCTCCTTGTTTTTTAATGTATGGGTCTCCATGTGGTGGGTTCAGCACTGGGTCATGTGTTTTTCCTCTGGAATGAGGCTTATGTTATTTTCTGGAATGATGGCTCTTATCAGAGCAATGATCTGACTTCGGTCACTCTATAAATATTTTCCCTCTTTCTTAATAGAATTAAGTTTACTCAAAAAAAAAAAAAAAAACAATTAATAGTAGCATAACATAAATAACATTAAATATATGTTACTCTAAGTTAAAGAAAAAATGTGGGTGAGAAAAATTAGCAACTAAAAGAAATTAAGTTATTATAAGAAGGTATCAACCCACCTAGAAATCAAAATATCTCTCTATTTTAAACTAGCCAAAGAAGAAAATTAATAAACAAGTTAAATAATTCTCATGAGTCCATAGTGAAAAGGTCGTGGGCATTCAAAACGCCATGGAGGGAAAGGATCTGCCATATAGTGAGAATGGAACATCGATATGAAAACACTTCCTCTAATGCCCTGCGTACAACACATTAGATCTTAGTTTCACACTTTGTTACAATACTGACCTTCCTAGCTTTTACAATGTCAAAAATATAGTGAGCTCGGGAGGCTTCTCTCCAAGCTTTTTGAGCAATAGAAAAAAATCTTAAATCAAAATAAATAATTTGTCTTAGGCCCGATAGACCAACGTTTGGTCTCACAGACGGTAACCATCATCATCATCATCATCTAACCGCTCCATATAAGGCTCAAAATTTAGATATGACGTCATTTCTCAGGTCAAATAAGATTTTAAAAATTTATTTTCTAAAAAATAAAAATTTTGTATATATAAATTTAATTTTACACCAAAAAAATTAAAATATTATAAATTTAGTACACCAAAATGGACCATATATGTTCACCATGGACATAATAATAATAAAAGGATGCTATAATGTAACGTTAATTTTTCCTCACATTAATTTTTTCCATTTCAAAACTCAAAGAAAGATGCCAATTTCAAAGGGGTAGTTTAAGGAGTTTAGGGTTTCAACCAAAAAAATAGAAATTTTGGCACAATTTTGATAGAATTTGACTAAAATTTTTAAAAATTAAGATTAAGATTGTTAAACTTTAAGATTTTATGTACTCGAAGAAAAATCCGTTTCCACATTAAAAACACCATTCAAACATTAAAAAAAACAAATTTAAATAAAAAATAAACTATCCAAATAAAATTGTCACCCGATTAAATAACGTCCAAACTGTGCCCCACAAACTATAAATATATTTCATTTAGCTATAATGTGTTCTACTAGGTAATCTACGCCATCAAACGTTTATGTATTAAAAAGGTATTTATTATTTATTTATTTTACTAGTTTAAAAGTTAATAACTTTAAGATTCGTTGTTCCACTATTGACTCGAAGGAGAAGAAAACTTGTTTCAATGGAGGGAAGGAAGGTGTAACGTATACCTCATTACAAGGGAAAACTTTATCACATTGGTCAACCCCACCCTATCATGACAAGCACACGCGGGAATATTGGACTATGTCGCTGCGGTGTGTTTGTTTTTTAACATATATGAAAAGTTTCTTAAGTTTTACGAGTTAGCAACATTGATTGAATTATTTAACTAGCATTTGCACCAGAGGTTGCAAAAGAAACGTCGTAAGGCATAAATTCAAGAAGCATTATGACATATAAAGAATCATTGAAGATGAAAATTAGTAGGTGAAGGGTAAAGAGCTAATACCCAATGTCCATTGCATTAAATAGGTCTTGTTGTTTTTGGAAACTTTTTGGCTATGACATCTCCTCAATATTTCATGTGCCATTCATCGTTATGGGCAAAAACAATTCTAGCACTAACTCCTCATAGGAAAGGAAACGTCTTCAAGAAACTAATTTGACATAAGATCAGAAACTGAAACATATATACGCAACTAAAGAGAATAAGAGTAATTGCTCAGGTCAAAATTGCGCTGCCTGTATTAGATAGCATGCTGCACCAATGACCATTCTCTTCATCTTGCTCATGTCATAAGCATCTTCCAAAAGTGGATTTGCAAGTTCTTTTACAGAACCAGCTGCCAGTAATGGCCTTGCCTAAATTTTGAAATTTACAAGAGATTAAGATTTTGAACCAAGACAAAGAAACCAAAAGAATCCAAAATTATCAAATACAAAACAAGCAAGGACACTAGAGCCCTACCCACATAACTAGGCTTTCTTGGCCTTTAGGATTCTTGTCATTGATTGGTTTTCTTCCAGTTATTAGCTCTAGAAGAAATGCTCCAAAGGAATACACGTCCGTCTTCTCATTAACCTTGCCATACATGAAATATTATGGAGCCAGATACCTGAAATATGATAGCAGTTAGTTTTATGAAGTATTGATTATAAATGACATTTATTTTCCTAAGGAAAGAGCTGGTGTAAAGAAAGAAATGGATATTTATCCAAATGTACCTACAACATCACTACATGTCATATATGCAAGATGTTGTTGAAGCCCATTTGGCCAGCCTAAAATCTGACAACTATTCACAGAATATCTTTAGTTAATGATCCATCAAAATATGATTTGCTAGTTAATGATCAAGCAAATCTTATTATAACATCTCCAACCAAAAAATACAAACAATTCAACAGAAGCTTGAGAACTTGTTTCTCTCACAAAGATCAAAATACTTGAGGTTCGAAGTTTTCAGAAAGCAAAATATAAAATGATTTCACATCTCTATGGATGATAGGATGAGAACAACCTTCATGCAGATAAGTCAAAGCTTCAGCAATTCCAATGGCCACTTTCAGCCTACCTTTCCAATGAGCCTGTGGCTTGTTCTTTCCTCCTGTAACCCAACTTTTTCTGAGAACTGGGAACAACACTTAACACTAAAAAATAATAAAAATCTCCAAGGACGTAACATGATAAATGCATAAAAATTGGCATACTACATACCATAAAGAGTTTCTTCCAGACTTCCTCTCAGTAACAAGTTGTAGAACAAAAAGTACTCCTCCTCGTCAACACAGTAACCAATTAATGAAACAATTTCTTCGTTATGGGCAAAAACAATTCTAGCACTAACTCCTCATAGTAAAGGAAACGTCTTCAAGCAACTAAATTTGACATAAGTCAGAAACTGAAACATATATACGCAATGAAAGAGTATAAGAGTAATTACTCTGTTCATTCGAGGTCAAAACTGAGCTTCCTGCCTTGGACAACATGCTTCACCAATGACCATTCTCTTCATCTCGCTCATGTCATAAGCATCTTTCAAAAGTGGATCTGCAAGTTCTTTTACAAAGCCTGCTGCCAGTAATGGCCTTGCCTAAATTTTGAAATTTACAAGAGATTAAGTTTTTGAACCAAGACAACGAAACCAAAAGAATTCAAAATTGTCAAATACAAAACAAGCAAATTCAAAATTGTCAAATACAAAACCAGCAAGGACACTAGAGCCCTACCCACATAACCAGGCTTTCTTTGCCTTTAGGATTCTTGTCATTGATTGGTTTTCTTCCAGTTATTAGCTCTAGAAGAACTACTCCAAAGGAATACACGTCTGTCTTCTCATTAACCTTGTTATACATGAAATATTCTGGAGCCATATACCTAAAATATGATAGCAGCTAGTTTTATGAAGTCTTGATTATAAATGACATTTATTTTCCTAAGGAAAGAGCTGGTGTAAAGATAGAAATGGATATTTACCCAAATGTAACTACAACATCACTACATGTCATATATGCAGATGTTGTTGAAGCCCATTTGGCCAGCCCAAAATCTGACAACTATTCACAGCGCAAAAGTTCTCATCCAGCAAGATGTTCGCTTGATGTCGCAGTGTATGATCCTATCTCTGCATTGCTCGTGAAAATATGTAATTCCCTGAGTTGTAGCTAAGGAGATGTTGTAGCGAGTATCCCAATCTAGAAACCTTGGATCATTCGAAGATGAATGGAATATCCATCTATCCAGGGATCCATTTGGCAGAAACTCATGGACAAGGAGCCTAAAATGAATAATTTACAAGTTAAATTTCAGTAGTAGTTCTGTCATACACACTTTAGCAGGGACTTGTTACCTTAACATGTAATCTGGGATTCTGGCCTATTCTTTGCTAAGATGAAGATGTGAAAAATCAAAAGGAATGCAAACAAACACTCACCTTTGTAATCCCTCGGAGCAATATCCACAGAGACGAACTAAATTCCTATGGTGAATGGAACCAATCGGTGTCACCTCTGTTTTAAATTCCCTCTCTCCTTGTGGCAGCAATCTCTCCAACCTTTTCACAGCAATCAAAGTTTCGGCTGAGAGTGAACCCTTGTATACAATCCCAAAACCTCCTGCCAAAGCGGTCTCCCATTAGTACAAAACAAATTTTAAAATCAAAACCTTTATATTCTGCAGATAAATTGTTAGGCTTTCATACCAGTTCCAAGCCTCTCTCTGAAGTTGTTTGTCGCAATCTGCAGATTCACGAAGGGAAAATTCACAGGACTCCCAGGAACAAAAATGGAAGCATCCAAGCTTCGTCTATTTTTCATCATAATTATGCTGCTACGGCAAATACGATAAACACGCACACCAGAAATACAACACCAAGAATAGTTCCTAGAATAAGTATCTTCAGATGGGATTGATATTTCGAATGCCGGAGAGGGCACCCATTTGAGGATCCCATTCTGCTATTAGTAATGAGGCTGAATTTCATGAAAAATGTGTAATTGGGATTTTGCAAACCTCCAAAAAGAAGGTTTCCTAGTGTCCAACAGTAGGGTTTCAGGTCAGAAACCCCATATACATAAGCTACACATGAGCATGTAGACAAGCAGAGACCCCGACATGCAACATTGCAGAAATATTTCTGTAATTGAAATGATTGAACTTCCACCATAGTAATTTGTTTGTGGAACAGTCACAATCTTGTACCTTGAATACTCATTATTAATATCGTTGACGCAATCTGGTGAAGAATTTAGAGGCAAACACCCTAGAAATGGTCTACTTGAATCAACTGGATTTGATCCAGGTGGGTAGCTGCAATGTGGGTTACCCTTAGCATCAAGGCGACAGATACCATTCCCACAAATTCCAGCAATACTACAGGGATTCGAAACTGCAACCCAATCTACAATCCAGCTGGAACTGACATTAGCATCCCATCTGTACAATCTCAAATTGCCATCATGTTCGAGAGTGATCCGCCTCAACGCTCGACCGTCCTGAGCCAAACTATTTTTGTTATGATAAATATATACTGATTCCTTTGAGGGCTCACCAAAGCTCATGCTAAAACTTCTAGATAGATTGAGGAAAGCAACCGCAGAACTGGTCGCGTTGTATATCATGGGCCTTGACCAGTATGAATAATTGAAAAATTCATAAGGGATATTGTAATTCAATATCTTCAGAGATTCTGGCTCTTGCATTATTTTGAGAAAGTAACAGCCTCTAGATACATCAGTAGAAGAATTCCAGCTGGTGAGGTTTAAAGATTGTGTCAATTCTTGTCCTGGTAGTAGTGTAAGAATCAAAACCAGAGTTTGAACTGATTCGGACAACAATGCCCAATCTTTAATTCGAAAAGGTCGATTTTGAATTGCATTAAATTGGAAACAGGGATTTTGATTATTGGGCAGGTGGAGTGTTGTACCAGACATTATCTTGAATCGCCCTCCCTTGTCAAAGAAATGTGAAGTGGGGTTTGAGACAGAAGCCCTCTTCGAGGATGGTGTGCATTCCTCCAACTGGTATAACGTTCGAGTTGTTGATCAGCCTGCAGTTCTAGGCATCCTCCACGGAATCGCAGTTCTACGCATCCTCCACGGAATCGCAGGTGACAGAATAGACGCCTGGGAACTTGTTGGCAAAAATGGAGACCCCAACACCGGTTCCGCAGGCCACTAGTCCCTTGATTTCCGCTTGATTTTCACTGTGCTCGGCTTCGCTCACCCATCTGCCGACTTCTTCCCCGACATTGTAGTAATTATTGGTGCTGCACCCAAGGGATTCCTGGAACTCCGACCTATGACATTCCAATATTCTAAACCGCCTACAACATTCTTCACACATTCTTCACCGATGACACATTCTTCACCGATCATCCAATGGCTGGAAATTATTTCATCGTCTAACAATCGATCTAAGGGCCCATAACGAGACACGGTGGCATGGAGGGGACTTCATCTCAGAGGGAACGCCTTACGGCGTAATTAAACTATGTTGTGGAGAAGGAAATATTATACATCCAAATTTAATAAAGCTATTTAAATCGCTTCAGCATATATATTTTTAAATTTTGGTTTGCAGATTACTGTGGGGTGGTTTTTGAGAAGAGTTCGGATTTACCACAGTGCTCATCATTTTTATATCGATGTTTCTAGTCTCAAACCAGACTCATCATCAGGATGATTTGTGCGGAGAAAAGAAGGTAAATGGTAGGAATAAATATGAGAATGGTTATATGCAAAGCGTAAGATTTGAATCCCTACATTGCTTCAGAAAGCAAAGATCAGCTTCTTTTCTCCTTATTTTAACCCTTGTTTTTTCGAGATCACGAATCTCTTTCCAAGTATCCCCTCCGTGCAGGGTTATAAATGAAAAAACATATACACTCTTATAAAAAAATATAAACAATCTTCTTTCAAATCCCTGTCAGATCATGAATACTTGCTTTCACTTCAAGCTTTAATGAATATAGGATTCCTCCCTCATAAAACCTCCATGGTGCATATTTTTTAGTATGTCTAACAGAAATAAGTAAATAAAATTTCTTTTAATATCGTCGTTTCATCATAATACTATTAAAAACATTATTAAATATTGGCACCCCGTTTATGACTTATCAAATATGTTTAAGATGCTACATAGAGCCATGATGACGTAATCATTGCCCATTATTAAGAAGGAAAAAACAATAATAAAATATTTAATGCACAATGATATATGGCTAAAGAATAAGGTTGCTTCCGGAAGCACATTGTTGGGGAACTCAAGAGTGCTAAATTCTATTGGGTTGCAAATAAAATATAATAAAATATTTTTAATGCACACAAAATGTATGGCCAAAGGATAAGGTTGCTTTTTGGAAACATAATGATGGGGATTTCAAAAGTGTTAAACTCTATTTTGCGGCAAATAAACGTAAAAACCTTGGCCGGTCTTCGAAGCTTTGTGAGAAAGCAATTTAAATAGAAGACGCCATTTTTATTAAGAAAATAAGGTTAGCTAAAGATAAATTTTAATTAGGAATTGAATAAACGTATGTATTATTATTATTATGATATTGGGATATTAAAATAAAATATATAAAAGTGAAGTATGAGAGAGATTAGAAAACGAGATAAGCACCAACCCTGAAACGCTGGTCACTGTACACTGAATCGAAATATCATGTTCACATTCACCGCTCTCAATATGAGAAAGGTGGCAATTTTATAGCAGTAGTCCATAACGCGACTTTTTGTAAGCTTTTTCGGCGGATTTTTTCGGTCAAAATCCGGCAGCAATTCATTGGAATCCCAAGTTTGATAGCTAGTTTCTACACAATCAATGGCTCCCAGGGTTTTTCAGGGCGTTGAATCCAAATATGCAGTTAAAAAACCATTTTAACTGCTAAAAATCAAGATTTAACCTCATTTCTTCCGCCAGATTCCGTCACCGGAATCTCCAAAAAGTCGCATTATAACAACTCCATTTTATTATTGATGAACAATATTAAAACGCCACGCAGAATACGGAGGAGCAGCGCAAAAATACATGTCGCCAGAAGACGGCCACATTTAAATATTCAATATACTGTAATAAAGACAGCCAGAAGACAGCCACATTTATGTAATAAAGAAAGAAATTGTTGACGTCAAAATTTTGCTGAACCCTGGAGATATTAAGCCTGAAAATTTATGAGCCCAGTAAAATTTTTCTATAAAAATCTACCATAGATTTTCTTGAGTTATTATGCCAGTAACGGGGTTACAACGCCACACTACTCCCATGCCAGTAGAAGCCCTAATTAGTGCGACCCGGGCGACCTAAGGTTCGGTACCTGACTCCTGTGCCAGTTAAATAGATGTGAGTCCTCCTGTTCGATCGGAAAGATAATCGCTTCCAGTAATATCTTTACCGTTCGCCTGACCCAAAAACCGAGCGCACGTACAACGCAGAGCACACGAGGGTGTGCATACCAGCGGACCCGAGGCTAAGGTTAAAGTATACCTATAGTTACACAATGCACACCTTCCACTTTAAGAAAATTTAGAGCTTGAATGGTTGTCAATGCTTCAACCTTGTTGTTGGAGGCAATGCCTAAACACCAAGAAAAATGTTTTTCTATATTTATCTTGGGATCAAATGTGATCCCCATGCACACTTTCCACCCTTAGGTTTCCTTTAGATTCCCCAATGAAAAATAAAATGTGCTTCCTTCTAGCTAACTTCTATTACTATAATTCTTCCTGCGCAAACCTTAGTTGGCAATTAGAAGCTTGTGAAGGTTTTTTGACATAAGACTTGTCGGTCAATGGACTAGCAAAGAACATTGGGTTTAACCACACCTTTTATGATATACTAAAATCATATGTGTTGGTTTACCCTACTCCACTAACCTACAATGCCTCCAATACAAGACTCATAGTTTGTCTTTCCATTACATTAGTTATGATGGTTTCTTATTGGAAGATGAGACAATTTCTTGCTAATTATACCTTCCTAAATATGAATTTTGGGAAGCCTAATTAAATTTAAATAAATTTTGGCTTTTGAGGCTACAAGGATATGAAGCCCACCATGATAATAGCATATGCCACTAGCCTTGTATCATTGGAATATCTTAACCTAGCTCTCTAATATCCAAGAATGATAATTGAGGTGTGAATTCACATTTTAATAAAAGATGCTTTTGTGCCTCCTCATAACAACAATAAGTTAGGCATTTAGAGGGTCCAATGATGTCTTTCGCTTAAATATTTTCATTGTTAAAATTTTTCCATGTACCATGGTCTAGTAAATCATAAGAACTTTTGGGTGACAATCACCTTCCCAAATTCATCTCTAAATAATCGATAAATGGGGTAACTTAAGCTCTGATATTTTTGTTGTATATCAATATTTTACTATGTATGTTCCTCTCTTTAGTACCAACCTAGTAAATCCCTAAAATTCTTTGTCATGTGAGGGACTCGATGAAGATGAGAGAGTATAGAGAAAAATTGAGTCTAGAGATGATGTAGGAGAGCAATGTCCTTTCATTAATACCCATCTTAGTTTAGCCAAATTCAAACATGAAATATCAATAGGAGAGTGAATTCTATGATTTGACAACCATTCTTTGGCATAGGTGCCAATCTTATTGCAATGTAAAATAAATGTAAGACTTTATCATACAATGATATTAATTTTACAACTCCTTTTTCCTATGAAAATAATCTCGTACTTTCATTCAATAATAGATAGAACATACATTTTGTGTATACACGCTGTAACATGTGCATTCTCCCTCGATTTTCCTATATCCATGAGTGGCGTACATAAGTCAAAAGTATATGCCTAAAGCATAACAAATGAATACAAAGTGGTCCATAATAATGTACATACAAAGTAGTGAAAAAAAACAACAACAATAAAAGTAAATACTGGGGAAGATCAAGAAGCACTGATCTTCCCCTTCCTTCCCTTCTTTTTCCAGACCTACTGCTAAACCCCCGGACTGAGGCTAGAACCAAAGCCAAAGAACACTATGATATCTCTAGAGGATGATCCTAGTCTGAGTCTAAGCTCTCAGATACATGGACACATTGTGTTCCCCCCAAATCGTCCTTCATATGTTCCTCATTAGTTTGTTGTTTAGAAACCATGAGAGTTTTGGTATCTACCATGTTTTGTTTGGGAGAAGCA
Organism: Pinus taeda; assembly: GCA_000404065.3. Lineage (NCBI taxonomy): Eukaryota > Viridiplantae > Streptophyta > Pinopsida > Pinales > Pinaceae > Pinus > Pinus taeda. The sequence continues at coordinate 34,831 of APFE031621680.1, forward strand.
TCATCCTCTGCCACCACACCCCCAGTTTTGTGTAAGCCATGATGTATATGAGCATCCTCATCTTATTACACTGGCTGGTTTTCAAGAATGTCCTCCTCCTCATCAACTGATAGGTGAGGATCTGTATACTTCCAACCTTTTTGTTTATTTCTTAGCCTCTTCTTCTTCTTTGGGTTCTTTTTGGCTTGGGGACATGTGTTCTATAAATGGCCAGTTTGAAAATATTATCAAAATCTAAAAGTCGCGTTCTCATAATCTAAAACTTGGGTCCAACTGAAGTCTTGATGTTTCATCTGTATATGACCAGGAAAGCCTTTACTCAGGTTATCTCTACACATATTATGGTGAATGTAAAAATATATTTCTTTGTCCTTTCATTGTCCATTTTCTTGAATTTCCAAAAAGTGTTCCCAATGTCCTCTATGACTCTAGATTGCCAAAATGGAAGGGGAGTATTTGGGATTCTCACCCAAACCGACATAGTAGAAACAATCAGAGTTGTGGCATCAAATTCAAGGGACAATGGTTTAATGAAAAGGCTCGCATTATCCCAAAACCATGGTCAATCATTTAATATAATATCCATCTATTTTTATGTGTCATATTAAACAATAAAAAAACCCTTGGAGCATAAGTAAATGATGTAGTTTAGCGTCCAAAGGGTAAATATCCATTGGTGAAGAGCCCCAAGCTCGGGCCAAAAACCATTAAATCTATACATGACAATATTTGATTTGAGAGAAGAAAAGAGAGTGGTTACCTCTTAAAGATGTACATCCATGTCAGGAGCATTCTCCTTTTTTCAACAATGTATGGTCCAAGATCATTTTGGATTTGGGATCCAATGCTATTTTTTGGAAGACTGGTAGGAAGGGAAGGCTTTCCCTTCCTACCAGTCTTAAGATGATCCATTTTGAGTCCTAGATCCTAGATCACCACCGCGCAACTACAAATTCAGAACAATGGACGAATTCTTATAGATACCATTGTCTTAGATCTGAGTACACTCCTGTAGTAAAATCCCTTCATATATGAGATTTTGATACTCAAAAGGAATATACCACTTATTCTTGATATTTTGTTGCAGGTCATAGATGATATCTATAACATTTATCCACAAAAAAGTTGTCTTCCCATGAATGCTTTTTACAAAAAACTGGAAAGTAAAAAATTCCTCCTAAGACAGAGGAACAACATGCACCATCCAAAGAGGGTGAGTTTCCATTTTATGTGGGATTATAGCCCCACAGGTGTTAGGTATTGTAACATCTTTGGTTAAAAATCCATGTAAAATTAATAAAGGTAAAATAAGACCTTGGTCATGGGACACGTATTCCAAGCTGAATGTTGGGCAAAAACATGGTGATGGGGATCACTTGTGATTAATTAATGGCTAAGAAAATTGGCAAAGGAAATGGAAAAATGCTTGGAAAATGCAAAGTGACATTTATTGGCATTTTATTTATGAAGATAATGGAAACTAGGAGAAAAGGGAGGTGAAAGGTCACAGGTTGCATGTGCGGAGGAAAATGAAGGAAAATAATGGAAAATGAAGAAAATAGAGGAATCATTGATAAAATGGCTTTTGAGGATCAATTCATGGCTTTTTATCACTTCAGTTTTAGAGTTCTCATTTGCTCTCTCTCTCTCTCTCTCATACTCTTGGACACTTAGAGTTTTCTTGGAGCTTTCTTGGGGGAGTGTGGCATACTTGGGATTTGGAGCAAGAAGGCAAAGGAAAAGCATGAAAGCGAAAGAGGACATCGGGATCAACAACTACAACACATTTTTCTTGTAGGTACCAAGTTGCATGTATGTTTTCCTCAGTAGTTTTGGCATGCATGGCATATGCATGTGGTTTCTTGGTTATGATTTGTCATTGTCATAAATGATTGCCTGGATTGACAATGGATTTTCCTAGCCTTTCCATTTCCTGGATATCCATGGTGTTGTGGGTTTTACTATTGTTTTTTAGTTGGTTTTCTTGTGCCTTTGGCTGTGGGTTGAGTTACTAGTTCCTGGAAGCCTTGGTTGGACAAACACTCTGGAAGCCTTCTAACAAATTGGCTTAAGTTACTAGTACTTGAAGCCTTGGTTGGAAAAATTCTCTAGAAGCCCTTAGTGGGTTGAGATACTAGTCTCGGAAGCCTTGGTTGAAAATATTCTCTTGAAGCCCGATAATAACTATGGGTTGAGTTAATAGTCCTAGAAGCTTTGGTTGGAACAAACGCTCTAGAACCCTGTACAACTTGGGTAGAGACCAATCTGGTGATGGTTAGTGATGTCCAACCATGAGGTAGAATCATTGGTTGACGGTTGAGGTGGTTTGGCCTCTAGAAGCCTTGGATGCTTTTGATTGATTTGTTTTATGAGATCCTACATTCATGCTTGGAATGTGGCATGAGGGTGACTGGCTAAAAAAAAGATTTGGTTCAGCCTAGTCTGTGATCGGGTGGTTCGTGGAAGTCCCATACTTGGTCGACTTATGCAATTATAAATAAGAGCTCTCTTTCTCCTTGGCATTTCATGGGTAAATATACTTGTTTATATGTGGCTTATATGGTTGTTATATCCCTGATATTTTTGTTGGTTATATGTTGGTTATGAATGAGTTTTATGACAATGAAAATGTATGGCTCTCATCATGTTTGGTTAATCACTAAATGTACAATGAATATGTGACTTAGTAGATGGTAATGTAGTTATTGTGATGAGGCATCAATGGTTCTTAGTGATTCTTAGATAACTATTAGACCCCTATTCTCAAATCTATTGTTTAAACCTGTAGAATGCATATTTGTGACATGCTTAACAAAATGCCTGTCATGGCTAGTATGGGTCTGGTAAATTCCTTGTTCAAGTGATTGCATTTGTATCATTGTTCCGATGTTATATTTAATTTCTGGAAGTTTCATGGAGTTCTGGGAAGTGACCTGAGCCATGGCCCTAAAAAAGTGGCATAAAATTCAGAGTTGCAGGCACAAAACCACATGGGAAAGCCCCTAGTCGCATGCACGCCCATGCTATGGGAACGATTATAGGGTTCCAGTCACACTCATGACCATGTTATGGGAACGATTGAGGGTTTAATACAAGGTTAGTTTATCTCAGGGGCTAGTCACCTAGAAGGTTTGGATGGCTCTTGGGGGTTTTACAGAATGTTTGGAAGGTCTGTGTAGTGTGTTTCGTTGGTTCCACTTCCTTAACTAACACATGGGGAATTGAATAATATCATAGTAACTCTTCATCACATGTTTACCCTAGTTGGCCGGCTACTTTGGTAGATGTGGGAGAAGTGTGTTATAGAGTGGTATCAAAGCATGGTTCACCCCTTGGATTGGATGGGCAGTGTGTCGGTCATGCATTCATGTCAGTTGCATATGTGTTACTAATATATGTGGTCTATGTGCTTATTGCAAATGCATGGTGTTGATCATGGTTGTAGTGATGTCGCCATGTGAAGGTTGAGGGTGTTGTCGTGGAATGTGTCATCATGAGTGTATGATTGGTTATGCGTTGTTTATGAAAGTTAGTGTTTACATGTTTTCAAGTGTACATTGATATGGTTTTTGTTGTCATACATGAGGTCATGATGTGTAGTTGATATGGCCATGCATTGATGTCTAGACTATGGTTAGAATGATGTCTATATGTTGTTATATCTATATTATATATGTGTATATGTTGTTATGATTATGTTTATACGTGTATCACACTAAATTGGTTGATCTTGCAGATGAGATATCCTCCCCGAATTAGGATAAAGTACGTTGGTTTGTTTATGATTTGGTTTAGCTCACATAAGATGACTAGCAAGATGGTAGATTACAGTTCATGAGATTCTCCTTATGGCTCAAATGAGCAGCATGGTGTTGGGAATTATTCTGACTTCACAGACACACTTAGAAGTTTGAAGGAAGAAATAAGGATTTGTAAGGCAGACAATGACAGAATCATGCAGACATAGGAGAAACAAATAGAAGTCAATGCAGTAATCCTCCAGAGTTTTTCATATTTGCTAAGACAAGGACCACTTCGGATCAACCATGAACAAAAGGATATAACTAATGGGGCATATGGCAATAGGTCTCATGGTGGGTACAAGTCAAATAGAGATGACAAAATCAGGGATGGTAGGTTCTTGGACACTCCGGATAGAAGAGCTGATAGAAATATGTACTATTCTAATTTTGGTTCTAATAGGTATCGTGATCACCATAGTTATCATCCTTACATTAGGAGTGACAAGTTCTGGATGAGTTTAAGAAAGAAAAGCCACCGACATTTGATTGAAGAAGTCACAGGATGTAGAAGCATGTTTTCTTGGAATTAATAAGTTCTTTAGATTGCACGATTACTTAGAGAACATGAAGGCCAGAATAACTACATTTAGTCTTAAAGGTAAAGAAGATATCTGGTGGGAAGATGTAAACAACATCAATATATTTATGAGGAGGATTTGAGTTGGAGTGAGTTCGAGAGGCTATTCCAGAAGAAGTATCTATCAGAGAGATACCTTGATCATAGGCAAAATGAGTTTTGTGAGCTAAAGATGAGATCTATGACTGATGAGGAGTACACTAGCAAATTTCTGGAGCTGTTGAGATATGCGCCTTACCTCAAGGAGGAGAAGGCCAGGATTTAGATATTCATCAGTGGGTTGCCAATAGAATTCAAAGACAGGATTGAGTTTGATGAGCCTAAATCATTAGAGAAGGCCATCCGGAAGCTAAAGAATTGTTATGAGTAATCAAAGCATAGATCTAAGACTAAGTCGGAATGAAAGGTAATGCAAAGAACAAAGGAGAATGGGACGAGAAGCAAGAAATGCCTTAGGGTACATGTAACAAAGAGAATGTAGCTCCATCTAAGAAGTTAAATGCATATGACAGAGGACAGGAACTTCAATTTGAGGAGGAGAATAAGGATGAAGGCTAGAAGCCTTTGCAGTGTTGGACTTGTGGAGGAGAGCATCACAGGAGAGATTGACCATAACATTAGGGTGGTAAACTGTAGATCTACAGTGCTTAGGAGGCACGAACAATGGGAGATGTTGGAAAAAGTATTCTTAGGATCTATGCAACATTGGATAACAGGTAGCCAAATCATTAGGCATCTATTATAGAAATGGACGATAAGCTTTGCTATCAATTTGTTTCTATTTTGATTGATCCTGAACCTAATTATAGTTATCTTAATCCTAACCTGGTGGATAAGTGTGGTTTGAATAAAGAGGTACATGTAAAGTATTGGTTAGTGTAGTTGGATACAGGTACAAATAAGCGAGTTCATCATTGATCCGACTTGGATCCTTAAACATTTCCATGATTGTTTCAAATTATGTCAGGCTTCAAAATCTTATGAATGACGAGCTTATCAAATATGACCTCTGGATAATGGAAATTTGTGGCCAGCACGGAACAACGAGGACCCTCGGTCAAAGCATGTTGACCATTGGCCCATGGAGACCGCGCATGGACGCAAATTGGAAATTGGAAGCCTAGATCCAAAAACAGAGGCAGTTTCTGATACGCGATTAGTGCAAAACTCTCAGTGAAGGAAAGTCCCGAGTGCTCGGTCATGAGGAAAATAGGAAATCGTGCGGAAACCGTCAAAAGGTAGGTCCCGCACCCAAAAATGGCAGGCTATCTCATGCACTTCAAGCGGTAAGCAAGTTTGGCCGAGTTCAGCGTGATGCCACACACTGGGTGACACGTGTCCAGTGGATGTGAGAGAAAACTGCTTACATCGTGTGAGTAACGGTCGAGCAACTTACCCGCGCAATATAGATGGAGACCATAGGATATGGAGGCTCTAGATCAACGACGAAGAATCAACTCGATGGAAGACTGGATTTGACAGGGAAATAGACTGTGGTACATGAAATTTGAGGTCCGACATGACCGATGAGTTCGTAGAGGAATCAGTTTCGCGGGTGATCTTGGAGCAACAGAAATAACGACTAATTCAAAGAGAATTGACACTCAATTTGTGAGGAAACAGGTGGCCACCTCTATGTGAAGCGTTACACAACGATGATGACACAGAGCAGGGGAATTCTAGTGGACAGAGGTAGGCGATCTAGAGAGCCAAGAAGCGGAAACGAACAATCAGGGAGCAGATTGGCTTTAAGCCATGAATAGACAAAGAGTAGAGGGGACAAAAGTAGAGGGAAAGAAGTGAATTGCAGAGAACAGAGAAGCTGAGCTGACCTGTAGAGCAAAGACAACATCGAGTAGACAGAATAGAGAGAGTCTGAGAGTCTGTGAACTCCAGAGAAGGCTTGAGAGGTTCAAGCAACTCCTCTGTGTAGACCTATCAGGTATTGAGTACCAAATTGGACTCATACCACTGAGACCAGTCGAGGTCGAGATTCAGTAAGGGGAGTCTGTGTACTCTAGAGACTTGGGGGATCCAAGTACAATCCTACTGATTGTTCTCTATTAAGTGAGACTCAAATTGAGCACCTTATTGTAAAATCTCTGCTTTAAGACACAATAGAAAAAGCCACCACTGAAGGCTAGCCCAGGAGGATTAGGTGAAATCCTTATTAAATTTGTTGTGTTTTGTATTTACTTACTATGTTTCTCTTACTGTTTCAAGTGCCTTTGTATTTCGCAATCTTATCAATCCGTTGCTTAAAATAACATAGGCACACCCCAGCACATGGGTCTCTAATACCTTCATTAATTAACTGAGATCATTCACGAGTGATATCAGATCAAGTGGTATCAGAGCTCTAGGTTGTTTAAGGTTAGACAAGCTTGTGTTGGATTTGTTGTTAAATGCTAACTAGATCAAAGCTTAAATTAGGAGAAGGAGAGTTGGTTGAAACTAACCCGGAGATTGGAATAGTCTATCCTCAGAAGAGAGTGTCAGAAGAAATTTCGTTAGGACTAGATCCCCAATTTATAGGTAGTTTCCCGGCCATGAGGTCCATGGTAGAGGAAATGTATAAGGACTTTAGGAAACATAAAGATGAAGATTCATCAGGCTCCAAATAAGAAAAAGGAGAATAAGAGTATCTCCTCCATGACCACTAAAAAGGAAAAGGGAAAGAAGAAAACTTTCTCACACCTCATAATAGCCCTGAACATAAAAAGAAGACATCTTTGATTAAATTAGATGTTAAATTTGATTTACCAATATATGATGGAGAGTTGAATGCAAAGAAGTTGGATAATTGGATCAGCCAAACTGATGTTTATTGCAGAGTGCAGAGTATCAACTTAGACAAAAGTAAGAATCAGCTGGCCATTCTATGCCTCGGAGGCACTGCCTTGGTATGGTTGGAAGGTAGGACAAAAGCTGACATGAAGAAACATGGTAAGATTCTTTCTGTCTGGAGTGAATTTGTTTCTACAATCAAAAAGTAGTTCTATCCACTAGCTTACATGCAGCAAGCCATGATGAGCTGGCAAACTCTTTGCCAGTTGAAAGGGAAAAGTGTACAAGATTACACCCAAGAATTTAGGAAAATAGCTTTGATTCTAGGGATTTCGTTAGACTCACCTTAGACTCTTTTGAAGTACTGTTGTGGCCACCAACAACCCCCCTTTTTATTTAGTGTTGTGACTAATACTAAATAAATGGGGACCCTTAGCTAGAATTCAAAAAAATCAATTAGTGATTGTATTTCCTTTTCAATAAAACTTACCATCATAAACTTAAGAAAATACCTTTGAAAATATCTAAAAAACTTAAGTTTTGTGATGAGGGAAGGCAAAATCACTCCTTAAAGGATATCGCATCGCAGAAAAGATAACAGTGTGCCTACTTACAAGCTAAACTCTAAAAATCGTGAGAATGCGATGCGAAATTGCATAAGGATAAACATATATCGCATTGCAGTTCTTAGAAGCACACTTAAAAGTGTTTCCATTAAACGAGATTGGTTATGTGCTTTAATGCTCATTAATGAAGTAGTTTCCAGTTGTTAATGAAATCTAGTTTTGAGTTTATCAAAGAGCCAGTTCACGTAAGGTGGCATATTTTTAAATGTCTTCGGCAGTCAAAGCATTCCCGTCGTTATTTATTATCATTACTCTCACCTCACTTGTAAACTGCAGGAATGAAGGACAAAAGGTTATACAAAGCAGTGTACAGGAAGCTACGGTGAAAATAGGCAAGGCTCTGATACCTGAAGACATAGAAAATGCACCCTTGCACAAAGACACAACATGCAACAGAAACACAGGTATTTTCACCTGGGAAGACATACATAATCTACTTGAGGAAATAAATCCTAAAGTAATGGGATTTACAGCTACTACAGGCTCATCAAGGTCGTCTGAAGCATCAATTGCAGAGTTAGCTTGTTCATTCCTGCACCGGAGAGCGGCAAGGCCCAAAATTCTCCCCTGCACAGAAATGGTTAAAGGAATACTAGACAATGCTGACATCAAAGACAGGCAGTTTAGGGCTCAAGGTCAAGAGCTCTCGGAATCATTGTTTTCACAAAATTTCAACTTTACATCCGCTACAAGAAAGCATGCAAGAGGCGAAAATCGCACTAAGGAAGCCCAAATTAAGAAACAAAGGAAGTTTCCGCCTAACGCTAATCATGCATCGCTGGGTAAAACTTCTCGAAATGGAAAGCCTCTAATTGCTCAGTCTCCTGTAAGCCTAGTACCGAAAAGATGGTGCCAGCTCTTGCTGATTCCGTTTTTTGCAGCACATTTAAAGGCTGAAGTCAGCCAACTGACTCTTCTCAAGCAAATGTTGAATGCTTGCGACATTAAGGAGAAAATACAGAAATAGTTAGTTTTAGATTTAATTTTAGAAATTGTTTTATTTTATTTTTCCTAGAAAAAGGACGGTCATTTAAACCGTATCCTAAATTTTTGTAAATAAGTTATTTTTAGACATAGTTAGTAGTATTTAAACCCTTCTCATGCATTTAGAGAAGGGTCCAAAAATTTATCAAAAACTTGTACTCAGAACATGCACTTTTGCATCCTCCGAGGAGATTTTGGTGAATGAATGGAACAAGATTAAGTGATTTTTGCATCTGATATCTGCTACTGATGTTGCACTTATGTACTCTTAGTTGATGTTGGATTGAGAAGAGATCGCTATCGCTTGAAGCTCATGAGTAGAACTAGTTATAAATGGTACTTTTGTCTCTTAACTGTTTCTATTTCCTGTGTTAAAGTTATATTTAAATTAAGTTATTATATGTTAAAGCTTGAATGCCTGAGTTATCATTTGGGACTTTTTTACGGTGATATCTATTTATTTATGCTTGATATATAAGTAGCTTATTATGCGATATGTTTTTCACAACTGTTTCGCCTAACCTTTTATGCGAAGTGGTTCATCTATATTGAATTCTTTTCTTATAACAGTTGAATGATATTTATTACTGATTGTTATCTGAAATCATTTTAGATCGCATAACAGAAGAATCATACCCCGGGTTAGTATAGACTTAGATATTTATGTTTTATTAGAATACAATAGCATGTCATTAGATTAAAGTTAGAATTAGAGCATCTTAATTAGGAACAATTTGATCAGAGATATCATATTCTACACACACACACAGAAATTGTGAAACTGGTCCCATTATCCCCAGTCGGACCCGCTATACCAAATGGAAAGGGAGTTTCCAACCAAGGTCCGGACCGGGCGGGTATCCCCCTTGTTGTTGACTCGATTTTCGGGGCTTCAACAAGTACATAGGTGGTCTACACAGCTACATGAGGCACACTATCCTCATATTTAATCCCACTAATATAGATGATGTATCTGTTCAAGCTACACATTTAGAAGCTAGAGGAAAGAATGGGAACCCAGAAGTTGGGGGATCATCCAAGCCCATTGCAAGCAAGAATAATGAGAAAAGAAAACAGAAATGGAAAGAGAGGAAGGCCAACACTACACAGAAAATCAAGTCTTCATGCACTCACTGTAAGAAGGATGGGCATGATGATGAGCACTATTGGATTCTGCATCCGGAGCTGAGACCTAAGAAGTTCGAGGGAAAGAACAAGAAGACTGTTGCAGCTATTTAGAAATATTTGGGGTCGGACTTAGGAGATGAAACAAGCATTGCAGCCACAGGTATAAAAGGTAAAAATTCTGAAGCATCTACTAGTAATTCTGCACAATCTATTAATGATGAAGAAAATGAGAGAAAAAAACATAATATTTTCCATATTCGAGTTATTTCCAAACATCAAAAGATTGATACTTTGTTTGATAGTGGCTCACAAGTAAATTTAATTTCTAAAGCAACTGCAAAGAAGTTGGGATTACTGACTACACCTCACAAGAAGCCATACCCAGTAGGTTGGTTAAGTGATAAAGCACAACTACAAGTGACTAGACAAAGTAAACTTGATTTTTCTTTTGGGTCAGCATTTGTAGATGACGTTGAGTTAGATATAATTCCTCTGAACATATGTGGAATTGTTTTAGGAATTCCTTACTTGTCTGATAGAAAAGTTATTTTCTATAGAGATGAGAACAAGTATCTACTCGTTAAAGATGGAATTGAATACTTTGTAAGGACTCATAAGCTCAAGAATAATTATACTCTCATAAACTTAGGGCAGATGAAATGAATTCTAAATTCATGCAAACAATTTTTACTGATGGTTGTAAAGGAAAATAAACCTGATAAAACCAATGTATTTCAGGGCTGTGATGCTAAACATCAAGCTGATTTAGAAAATATTGTTTCAGAATCTGATATCTTGTTTGAAGAACCTAAAGGTCTGCCATCTAAAAAGGAAATATTGCATGATATTAACTTGCAGCAAGATGCTCCATTGCTTAACATCGGAATGTACAGGTTGTCTGCTTTAGAGAATGCAAAAATCAAGAAGCAAGTGCAAGAGTTTCTCGAGAAGGGATTCATCAGCCCTAGCACATCACCATGTGGGTTTCCAATCATTTTGGTAAGAAAGAAAGATGGCTCGTGGATAATGTGCATTGATTACCGAGCACTGAATAAGATAACAATAAAAAATCATTATCCCCTTCCTCGCATAGATGATCTATTAGATCAATTGAAAGAAGTTGTTTATTTTTCAAAGTTAGACTTTCATAGTGGATATCATCAGGTTAGAGTTGCAGAACAAGATGCATGGAAGACTGCTTTCAAAACAAAGCAGTGATTGTATAAGTGGTTGGCTATGCCTTTTGGCTTAACTAATGCTCCTGCTACTTTCATGAGAATAATGAATGATGTACTCAGACCTTTTCTTGATGATTTTGTTATTGTATATCTAGATGACATTCTTATATTTAGAAAAACGTGGGAAGAACATTTAAAGCATGTTAAGTAGACACTAGATGTTTTGAAAAGAGAAAAAATTTATGCTAAATTCTCAAAATGTGAATTCGGCAAAAGCATCTTTGAATTATTTGGGACATATAGTAGGGTGTTGTGAATTGAAGATAGATCCCTCTAAGGTGGCATTTATTGTAAACTGGCCTAAACCCAAATTTTCTACAGAAGTCAGAAGCTTCTTAGGAGCAACACAATATGGAGAAAGTTCATTTCTAACTTTTCCTTAATTGCAACTCCCTTACATGCTTTAACAGGATTGAACAAGGTGTTTCAGTGG
>APFE031621682.1:0-17394 GCA_000404065.3 Pinus taeda
TTAAACTGTTGAGCACCTTTTATTAACTCTAACTATCTACTTATCTGCCAAGATTAAACTGTTTGGTTAGATATTTATTCTCTAATCTATAACATGAAATTGAAATATGAGTAAGCCAATTTTAAACAATTTGACTTATTCATGAATTGTGGCAAAGGTTGGACAAGCTACACACAATTGTTTTATTACAAAAATGAAGTAGTAGTGGCATTTGAATTTGCACACTTTCCTTGGTCTATTTTTGCTTGGGGTTCATTTCTTTCATTTCTTTTTGACCACTTTATTTTTCTTACCCTTTGATTTTTCTTTTAGGGTATACCCTATTTACATTTTTTAACTTTTTTGATTTTTTGGTTTTTCAATAATATGGAACACCTTTGCTCAAGAAAGAAGGTTTGAACATATTCCATAGTTCGATCAAGACAATCATGAAAGATGAAGCCTATTGGTATAGGAGGCTAACAACAACTAGGATGATTTAAATGATTCCTCCTCGGAATTGGGATATCACATCCATGTTTGATGTATAATCAATTTAAGAATTTACATTATGTATCATCAGTTAAATGTAGGAAAGTTTCTAAGTTTCCATTTTGTATATATACATATATACCAGCCCCAATAATTGCCAATTCACAATATGCCTTTGAAAAATGTTCAACTAAACACTCAACAATAATAATGGGGCATCTTGGTATATGAAACTATCCTAGTGATTTTTTTTTACTCTAAAAGAGAACAAATCAAGGGTTTAGGTTGATCTTGTTGATGATGCCAAGTACCGAGTAGCATGGGTTGGTACTATTCCCTTCCAACTCTATTCAAGTTGTTCTCCATACTTTAATTACGTTTTCTTTTTTCTAATTCTCAATAATAACCTACTTTCAATGTTCAATAATGGAGTATAAGGGTTATATAGTAGTGAACCAATAGGTCCTCATTAGGCTCATGGAGTTTGTTAGCGCTCAAATCTACCTTAGGTTGAAATAAGGTAAAACTCAAGGTTACATCAAACCACGCTCAGCCTCGTAGCTAGCCCTACGAGGACAGGAGAGGGCTCTCTCTGGGTCAATATCGGCAAAAGGTAATCGATGAGGCTCGAGATGACTAAATTGGTAATTAATTTTAGACTAGGTATGAAGTACAAAGAGTTTGAAGTTGATTTTTTGGGGTTTTTGTTGAATCTAAGGGAAAGGCAATTTTGGGTGCAGGGATGAGACACAGTTTTTGCAAAGGTCTATTAGGGGCAAGGTAGGCGATCGTCTTGATGCTTTCAAAGGGAATGAATGGGTAGATCAGACTGGTGAGGAGCTAAGGAGAGCAAGAAGATTTCAAGGATTCTCCTTAAACAGATGAAAACATGGAAAATCAAACAAACTTAAAGGAAGAGCATAACCATCGATGGATTCTACCTTAACACTTCATTTGTTCAATTGTAGAAGATGAAAGAAAGAAAATGATACACATAACAACTTAAAATTACTGAAAGAAGCACACCATCAAAACATAAAGCCACATGGATCCCAAACAGTGCTGCAAAACCCTGGTCTTTCCTTAGCCAAAAATGCAGAGAAAATATGTACAATAGTATGCCAAAGCAATCACAAGTGTCCAACCCTGAAAATGACTTAGAAAATACATAATATAGGCAAGCCAACCCATTTCCTTGCTTCTAGGGGTCGAGCTCATCATCCTAGGATCTGTTTCAACCAATTCTAAACAAAGCACTACAATCTAGGCAGTCAAAACAACTTGCTTCTATAAGGGAGGAAACTGATTCATTCATTTAATTTTCACTTTTTGGTGAATGAATCTTCTAGAAAAAGTAAATAAGTGCAAAAATTACATCATGTTCACTTAATTACATTAAAATAAGTAAAAAATTACATCAATAAGAAAAACTAGTCAAACTGGCCGAATTTCTGAGCTGGAAGGTGAAAATTTGGGCCAAAAACCTCCGTGCGCCGCGCTAATTTCTGTGTGCGTTGCGCTACTTTGTTGCTGATTTTGAGGCACCTTCTGAAGTCCAAATTGAGCTTAGGTTGGCTTCTTGGAAATCCCTGCTTGTCTAATTCCTAATCCAATTGGAATTTTTGAATTTAGGGTCCATTTGCCCCTCCAAAAGTGCATTCTCCCAAGACTGCTTCCTATGTGTCCAAAAAGGGGCAGTGAGGTCATTTTTTGCATGTTTTTTGACCTTTGGGGAACCCAAAAATCACCCAAATTTCTTGTCCAAGTACCAAAATTCATGATTTCTCATGACAAATCCAAAACTGCAAGCCATTTGTCATTTGGACCTCCCAATCCTATGCGTCGCGCAAGGTGCGCGGCACATATAGAGAAAAAACATGTTTTTTAACCAAAAATTTCAAAATGACCAAAAATGCCCCAAATCTCTTGGAATTTGGGCCGGAATATCCTTGTCAAGTGTGATGATGAGCTAAATAGGCCTCGGCCAAAATGTGGAGTGGATCAGGCTTTTTCCGCCGTTTTAGTGCTTTGCTCAATCGCCTCTTTAGAATCTTCATTTTTGCTTTGCAGACATGCATACGAGCCCTACAACACTGTTTATATTGACAAAGGGAGGCTTTCAAAATCTGGTCTCCATGGCAATCATACATGAACCCATCACATTCACCATTAAAAACAAAGCAAAGGCAATGGAGGCGAGCCTACCTGACAAATTGATGTGAAGAGGAGGCGATTTGATGAGTTTTCAAACCATTTTCAGTTTCCAAACTGTAAGCGCCGCGCTCATTACCCAGTGCGCCGCGCAAGTTATATGCGCCGCGCTAGTTATAATTTGCACTGGCCTGAGGTTCTGTGTGCGTCGCGCAAGTTATATGCGCCGCGTAGACCGTTATATGTGCCACGCAGGTGAAATGGGGACCAATCCGCTCTAAAACGTTCAAACACGACTTGCAATGATTTTCTCCTCCTTTGGCATGCACAATGACTTGAAACTTCATTGAAAAACCTTTATATAAACACCAATTTGATTTTTGCCTCTTCCATAACCCACTTTGTTACGTGTTGCAATTGACACTTTTTCAGGATTAATAAAATTTTGACCTTTCTGTTTCCTCATTAAATTTGGTTGAAATAATGATTTTCTTTGACAATTTTTTGCAGGGATAGCTATGCTATGATCTGGCAAAGGAGACCAGGGCTGCGTCTGGACAATTCAAGAACTGAAATTTTTGAAAATTTATTACAAAAAACGAAATGTCGACTTATCTTCAAAACAGAGTTTTGAAGAAAAGTCATAATATATCTGTATAACGATAAAAATGTTTAAGATAACAACCTATCGAGGACCTCCCTCTGGCCTACTAGCTTTATTAAACTTTTTCAAAGACCCAATTGACTTAACCCTAGACCTAATGACTAAAAAAAAAAAAAAAACTGTTATGACCTAGAAACTGAAACAGGACCGCAAATGACTTTTCAAGACTTGATTTTTATGAATAGACCTGAGCCAGCAGTGCCAAGCACAAGGGGAATGAGTGACACACCCTTCTCCGTCAGATTTATGGCATGCTGCTAACGAAATGCAACTGATCGAACTGATGGGACACCTAAACATGAAGTGCGAAAAAGAGTTTTGATCTCTGACGAAGGGATAACTAGACCGACTCTAACATTGGCTCCAATGGGGATGGTAGCTCCTCTGAGGTGCCAAGAACAACAGATCTCTGTGAAAGCTAGACAGTGCCTTCATCCATTGGGCTATGGAGTCATTATTTCAACACAAAACTTGGACAATGTAAGTGACTGCATATTTGACTGAAAACCGAGGGCAACTTTGACCAAAAGTGACTCGATTTTTAAACTAAAAGGACTAATACAACTGACTTGACAAACTTCAAACCAACTAATCTCCATCTCCAGAATTATAGCCTTCGCTTCGGGCCCCAAAATGAAGATGAGAAATTAGTACACGTGCAATAAAACAGAAGTAAAACGATATATACAATGATGATGAAATGAGCAGAAAATACTCAGTAGTGGTATCGCTTTAGTAGCCAACCATTGATCGGCCCTCCAGAACAATCATCTCCATTCATTTCTTTGATAAGAAAAGTGTTCTGGCCACGATACGCTGCAATATGGTATGGACCCTTCCATAAGTTTTCAAATTTGCCGTGTTTTCCTTTGTCTTCATGTCGGGCATCCCACCTCAAAACTACCTCATCTAGCTGAAATGTGTCTGCTTTTTCCTTCCTGTCATAAATCTTTTTTATGCGCTCCTGCAACTTGAAAGTATTTTTAAATACCTCCTCCCGTGTCTGCTGTAAATGAATCATCTGATTAATCCTTCTCTGCATAGGATCTTCCTCACTACCGGCTTCCTGAAGCAATTTGACTACCGGGACAGCAAGCGAAGTAGGAAAAACCGTGTCTATCCTGTACACCAACTCGAAAGGAGACATGCCAATAGAATTTTTCTGACTCACCCTGTCAGCCCACAGTGCATTCACTAATTTCTTGTGCCAGCCCTTTTTATTAATTTCCAACAATTTCTTAATGATAATAACCAAAGATTTATTAGATGACTCCGCCAATCCATTTCCCTGAGGATGGTATGCGGTTGAGTGTCCCAAGCTGATATTGTACTTATAGCAAAACTCAGCCATTCTTTTTGACTTGAATGCCGCTGCATTATCTGTGATTAGCTTACTAGGACACCCAAAACGCGACAAAATATTGGTTTCAAGGAAAGAGATAATTACCGCATCCGTGGCTTGTCGAGTAGGAATCGCTTCAATCCACTTTGTGAAGTAGTCTGTGGCTGTCAATATCCATCTATGTTGTCCTCACGATGCTGGATGGATTTCCCCGATGAAATCCAATCCCCACTGCTGAAAAGGTTCACTAACTTCAATTGGTTTGAGAGGCAAAGGCTATAGTTTCTGCTTCCCTTCGAAAATTTGGCATTCGTGACAATTCTTAACAGCCTTATACACATCTGAAAACAACGTAGGCCAATAATAACCTGCCCTTAGAATATTATTCGTTGTGGTTTTCCAAAACAGATGGCCTCCGCAGTCTCCTCTATGAAAGTCTTCCACAACTCTTTTGGCTTCCTCCTCTACCAAACAATTCGATAACATTCCACCAGGGTCTTTCCAATACAATGCAGAATTTAGTATGCAGAATTTTGCAGCTTTCATTTTCAATGTTCTACTCTTATTTCTAGGCATTCCGGGAGGTGAAGACAAATTCTGAAGTACATATAAAATGTCAGCATACCAAGGGGAAGAAAGAAACATATCAGATACCTGAACTGATGAACTCTCCTCATCTTCATCGGACATGGCAACAATCAAATTTATATCTAGAACCTGCAGATTTGTTTCAGCCATTAATTTGGCAAGTCCTTGTCCTTTGATCAATTTGGTTGGTTTAATCTCCACATCATACTCTAACAACGCAACAATCCACTTACCCCGCCTTCCTTCAGGATCTGCCTGTACCAAAATATCTTTAACTGTTGCGTTAGGAACATAGGCTATAATGTGGGAATGCAATATATACACACGGAAATCTTTCAAGGCCTTTACAAGCGCAAGTGCTTGTTTCTCAATAATGTTGTATTTCAATGCTCCGTCCTCTTATAATCCAACCGAAAAAGGCAATGGGATTTTCAACTCCTTCCCTTTTCTGCATTAATACAACTCCCAAGTGTGCTCAGAAGCAAATGAGAACAAAATAAAGTCCTGCGTGTAGTCTGGGCTGATTAAAATAGGAGCTAAAGAAAGAGCTAATTTCACTAAATTGAATGATTTCACTGCCTCTTCTGTCCACTTTACCTGACTAACCTTTTTCAGCATGCTTGTGATTTCTCTAAGATGCTCCGCTAGATTTGGAATGAAGCGACGCAGAAAATTCAGTTTACCATTAAAGGACTGTATTTCTTTCTTGTTCCGGGGCTGTTCAATTTGCTGAATGGATTCAACACATGCAGGGTCAACACGGATGCCATCTTTCGATATGATGTGGCCAAGGAGCTTGCCCTCATCCATGGCAAAAAGACTCTTTTTCGGATTCAGCGAAATGCCATATTTTCTGCACTTTTGGAAGACAATTTTCAAATGATATATATGTTCTTCATCAGAATTTGAAAACATATTTAAATCATCAAGGTAAACAACTAAAAATACATCTTTCTCGTTGGCGAAAGCCATGTCCATTGCACGCTGAAAGGTGGCTCCTGCATTCTTCAAACCAAATGGCATTTTTGCATAATGAAACGTTCCCCGTGGAGTGGTAAACGCAGTTTTGTCACGATCATCTTCATACACTAAAATTTGATTATATCCTGAATAGCCGTCGAGTAGTGACATCCTTGATGCTCCAACTACTCACTGCAATATGTGGTCCATTTTTGGCAGCGGATAATTGTCTTTTAATGATACCTTATTCAAATTTCTGAAGTCAATACATAAACGAATCTCACCTGTTTTCTTTCTCACGGGCACCAAATTTGATATCCAATCTGAAGATCGGATAGGCACAATGATTCCTGACTTATACAATCTGTTTACCTCTTTTTCAATCGATGGTAGCAGCTTTGGATTGATTCTCCTCAACTTTTGACGAAAAGGCTTCTGATTTGATTTAATGGGGATAGTATGCTGAATTATATTAGTGTCATATGTTTTTAAATCTAAGTAATCCCACGCAAAAGTATCAAAAAATAAAGACAACAACTTCACATACTCTGCCTTTACCTTTGGTAGTAATGAATTTGATAATTTTATCATCTTGGGATTCTCAGCTGTCTCAATATTTACCTCTTCAACACCTTTTTCAGTTGGCCTCAATGTTGGTTTACGGGCTACATCATCTTGGTCAAAGAGTTCCTCCAAAGGAATCAATCCCTTAGGAATGATGTTATCTTTAAGTTGCAATACTTCCATTTGATTTATTTGTATATCATCACTACCATCATCATGTTCTGTATCTATGGAGGTGTCTTTGAACTTACCCTTATTCTGCAGAAAATGATTAATCTCCTCGTCATCTTGAAAGACTTGCCAACATTGCTGATTGTCTGGAACAGTGGGACGATGTTTCACATGAATCTTGAACTTGTTGCTGGAATTCATCGGAATTTTTAAGTTGCTTGTTGCCTTAGCAAATTTATCAGCAACACCATTTTGTATACGAGGCACACATGTCAAGGTATGATCAGAAAACAACTTCAGAATATCTAAGACTGCATTTCGGTAAGCTCTCATGCGAGGATGCTTGGCCTGAAACTCACCCTTAACCTGCTTTATCACCAACTCTAAATCACCATAGACTGCAATCCTTTTCGCCTTCAGCTTTCTAAGGATCTTAAGGCCATCAATTAGAGCTTCATATTCCATTTCATTATTAGAACAGTCAAATTCTAGCTTGTAGGAACACACTCTCACTTTGCTTGGAACCTTATCCGTAGCGGAAAATGGACTGCGAATCTAAACACCAATTCCAGCACCATCACTACCTACTGCACCATCAAAATCCATGGTCCAAATACCATCCTCATCGTCCTCTAAATGCTGAAATTGCACTAGCTCTGTTTTTCCTATTTGCTGCCCAATGTCTTTAGCTGATTGTTCCACAGTAGTTTGCTTTTCTCTTCTTTCTTTTTGCAGAACTTCTCTAAAATTCTCAGTGATTTCTGGTATATCTTCCGCCTCAACTAATTGACTATCTATATCATTAAAACTATCAGCAAGCAACACAAATGACTCTAAGTCGGTATGTACATAATTTACAGGACGATTGATTGGCTTCTCTTTGCTGGTTATCATGTATTTCGTCTTCTACTCTCGATATAACTTTCTCATTTGACCAAAGACTGGAATTGTTGCGTAAGAGAAGTCTAACTGTAGTGTACCTTTAAATTCCCCCCCCAAGATCTTGAAAGGAGCATCCCAAATCGCGGAGGAATGTCCGCCACAACCACATCCATCAAGACATTCTTTGCTGGAATTTGATCTAAGCTAACAAACAAATCTTTGATGAGTCCGATACACCTCACATGACTGGAATCAAATGAATACAAATCATGCTACTTCCTTGTAATGTCTAGTCCCAGCTTTTCCATGATCGCCTTTGGCATCAAATTGTGCGAAGCACCCAAATCGAACATGGCATTGTGTAATACATATTCATGCAACCTAAAACTGATATAAAAGGGAGGAACATCACTGTCCGGGGACTCACCATCTAATGCAGGCCCAAATATCAACTCTGGTTGATCATCTTCAACATTTACCGTGTCAAACATTGGATCAAAATTCAGAATTTTGCAGACTTGACCACGGTAGCTGCTGTTCTTCATGATTTCTGTCAAAGGAATAGATATTTTTAATTTGGAAATTTCGTTTTCCAAACTAAATGCTGAAACTTTTTCGACTTCTTTGACCGAAACTTCCTTCTTATCCTTGATTATACTTGTTTGATTTGCCTTTTTTGCTGATGATATTTTACTAGTTGTGGGATCAATTGTCTCTTTTCCTTTCTTCTGTGGTATGGGTGAATTCATCTTCGATGCTGTAGCTTCTTTTCTTTTCTGAATTGGATTTATGAGCACATCTCGGTTTCTCAATGAGTACTACTTCTGTTGAGTGGACAAAGAATTCAAATATCCTCTTTGGTAATCATCTGGTTCTTCCTCTAAATCTACATCATTTCCTAAGATGAAATCTTCATCTTTCTGGGTGGCCGAACTTTCTCCATACTCTTCATCCTCAGTGATGTAAATGGGCAGATCATCGGGAGTAAAGCAGTGATTTTTGTCCCCTACTACATCATCATCCACATCTGAATCTTGACTCACAGAATTCTGCAAAGGAGGAGTTTTAATCTGCTGCTGGGCTGCCGGCTCTTGTGCTCTTTGTTCACGCTGCTTAATTCTGAACTCTGGCTGCTGTTGGCCACGATAATTTGGGTTACGGATCTACATTTCTGGTTTATCAAGGTTGATTCTTTTGAACATTTTTTCCATGTCATGAAGCCAAGGCGGTTCTGATGTAGACTCTTCCTTTATAGTCACTCTTTTCTCTGCTTTCAACCATGCTCTCTTATCATTCAGATTCGCCTCAACACTAACGAAAATCTTTTGCATATCTTCTAAGGTAGGTGGATCTCTGTCTCGTAATGAATAAGCCATCTCTAGATCAAAACCATCCGGGAATTTAAGAAGAGCTGACTTTTTAGATGGTCTTAAGTCATCTGGAATTGCATTATACACTGCATTAAATCTGATAATATAATCCTGAATGGACTCACCAGGATTACGCTTGATGTTGGTATACTCTGAAGTGATTTGCAATCGATATTTCTTCATTTCCCACCGATCTAGAAACAAAGTCTGAAGTTCCTGTAATGTGTTGATACTCCTTGCTTGTAAAGCTCTGAACCATTTATGAACCTCTCCAACAAAAGTCTGGGCAAACAATCTCATTGAAACATTTTCTGCATCAATTTCATGCAGGTCCAAAAAGTCTGTCATTTGGACAATATGCTGCTGAGCTGATATACTTTGTGGTGTGCCATCGAATATAGGAATCTTGCTCTGATAATCAGCAGGCATAGGATCCAAATTGGCTGGCAAAGCGAGGGGTGAAAATCTGGCAGCCATGGCTCTTGGTGGATTTGCAGTCGGCCTTGGAGATGTTGGGGGAATATGTGCAGCTGAGGTGTGAGGTGTATGAGGAGGTGTGTGCGGAGGAGATGCAGTTTTAGGAGTGGAGACAGTGGATGAAGGTGAATTGAGTGCAGATTTTTGATCAGAAATAATAGGTTGCACAGGGATGGTGGGAATGAAAGGCGGTTCAGTAGGATCTCTAGAGGTGGATGCTGCAATTGATGATCCAATGGTAGCAGACGCAGTTTCTAGAAAATCAATGATATTCGTAACCTCAATTGTAGTTTGGAGCTGTCTTAAAATAAAATTCTCAATAGACTTATTAGACTTTTCGATTTGAACAGCGGCAGCGAAATCAGGATTTGGAACTATAGAATCAAGAGCATTTTCAGACTTGGTTTTAAACAATGACAGTTCAAACTTTTCATCAAAAGCAATTTCTTCAAGATATTCAAAAATTGTATGACATGAATGGGATTTAATCACGAGAGTCGAAAAAGCTTTCTTGAAAAAGGAGTTTCCGAATCAAATTCGGATTTTCGTAGACAGGAGGTGGATTCGGATCTGGATTAGCTCTAGTATGTCTTCTTGAAGCCAGTGTGCTTTGTCTAAAGATCAAAGGAACATAAATAATTCAGCCTATCGACGTTTAAACTTAATCATCCAAAGGTATAGAACAAACAAATATACTGGGGTGATTTGCAAATCATGTGTTGCATTCACAAGCTAACCGGAGATCGACTGAAGCAGCGTTTATCTACTGACGCTTATGCATGGCAAGTGCGTTTCGAAAGCTACTTGGCATGACTTCAGACTCCGTCTAAGACTCATGAAATAAACACATCAACAAGCAAACCATTGAGATTTTTCTTCCCCAGTATGGTCGCCACTATGTTAGCGCTCAACTCTACCTTAGGCTGAAATAAGGTAAAACTCAAGGCTACATCAAACCACGCTCAGCCTCGTAGCTAGCCCTACGAGGACAGGAGAGGGCTCTCTCCGGGTCAATCTTGGAAAAAGGTAATTGATGAGGCTCGAGATGACTAAATTGGTAATTAATTTTAGGTTAGGTATGAAGTACAAAGAGTTTGAAGTTGATTTTTTGGGGTTTTTGTTGAATCTAAGGGAAAGGCAATTTTGGGTGCGGGGATGAGACACAGTTTTTGCAGAGGTCTATTAGGGGCAAGGTAGGCGATCATCTTGATGCTTTCAAAGGGAATGAATGGGTAGATCAGACTGGTGAGGAGATAAGGAGAGCAAGAAGCTTTCAAGGATTCTCCTTAAACAGATGAAAACATGGAAAATCAAACAAACTTAAAGGCAGAGCATAACCATCGATGGATTCTACCTTAACACTTAATTTTTTCAATTTTAGAAGATGAAAGAAGGAAAATGATACACATAACAACATACAATTACTAAAAGAAGCACACCATCAAAACATAAAACCACATGGATCCCAAATAGTGCTGCAAAACCTTGGTCTTTCCTTAGCCAAAAATGTAGAGAAAATATGTACAATAGTATGCCAAAGCAATCCCAAGTGTCCAACCCTGAAAATGACTTAGAAAATACATAATATAGGCAATCCAACCCATTACCTTGCCTCTAGGGGTCGAGCTCATCATCCTAGGATCTGTTTCAACCAATTCTAAACAAAGCACTACAATCTAGGTAGTCAAAACAACTTGCCTCTATAAGGTAGGAAACCAATTCATTCATTAAATTTTCTCTCTTTGGTGAATGAATCTTCTAGAACAAGTAACTAAGTGTCAAAATTACATCATGTTTAATCAATTAAATCAAGAGAAGTAAAAAATTAGATCACAAATCAAAACTAGTCAAACTGGCTGAATTTCTGAGCTGAAAGATGAAAAATTGGCCAAAAATCCCTATGCACCGCGCGCCTGAGCTATATGCGCTGCGCGCCTTTCGTCCTGATTTTGGGGCACTTCCCAACATCAAAATCAAGCTCACAATAGCTGGTTGGAAAGCCCTGTATGTCTGCTATCCAGCCCAAGTGGAGTTTCTCAATTTGGATCTCATTTTCCCCCTCAAAATGTCATTCTCCCGGAAGTACTTTCTGCTGGTGCAAAAGGTGGCAGAAAGGTGATTTTCATGGTGTTTTTGGGCCTTTTGATCACCAGGAACTTGATGAAATGCTTTGGAAATAGCTGAGCATGCATAAATTACCATGACAAACCAAAAAATATAAAGTTTTCTTCCAGCAAGTGTCCCAATCATAAGTGCGCGCGTCGACGCGCTACGCGTTGATCCAAAAAACCTGTTTTTAGGACAAAAATTTTCAAAATGACAAAAATTTCTCCGAATTTGCTCAAATTCAGAGTGAAGACCCTCCATCATGTATTGTGCCCCGCCAATGAAGCCTCAGCCAAAATTTGGAGTGGATCAGGCTTTTTTCGCTGTTTTAGTGCTTTGTTCAATTGCCTCTTTAGAATCTTCCTTTTAAAGGAATTTAGGCTTCTGTGATCCATAATCTTGTTTAGAGAATAATTTCAGCAAAATCACATAAAAAATCATTTGTCGACGCGTTTCGAACCAACTAGTGTGGTTCATCGTCAGGACAAGTTGAAGATCCAATCTGAGCGATGCAATAAATAGGGACAGCAGGCCATTCCAACAGCTAAATTGACAGGGTAACGGTTACCAGACCTCTAACAACTAGGTTTGACCAGGCCCCCAGGGGAAGGACCTAAATTTATTTAATTATTATATTTATCCATTTATTTATTATTATAAATATGTATATGATTATTACTATAAATATGATTATTAATATATTTATTTCCATTATCCTTATATAATATTAATAAAATTCATTATTTATTTAAATATTTAGAATGGTAAATATCATATATTATCAAGAACCTAATTTAATTACTATTTTATTAATATATTTATTTCTTTTAATATATATTTTCCATAAGAATCATTAATAATAATATTAATATTTACCCTTATATTGGGATGAGGAATAAAATGGTAAATATTTCTATCCCATTAACTCATATATTATATAATATTATATATAATATAATTATAAATATGATACATAATATTAAATATTATATTACATTAATAATATTAATAATATATCGTTTCGAGCGGGCACGCATGCAGGTTACAAAGTTGAAGTCCGATCTGGCATTTCTTAAGCGATGCAGGGATTCCTCAGTTATTCCTGGCTTTGCCCGAATTAAGCATATCCTCGATACCCCCAGGAATCTTGGCGTTTTTCTGAAGGCGAGCTTAGGGTTGGTTAGGTCTGAAATTTGCAGAGTAAGGAAGAATCTGGATCGTCTTTCTCGGCTTCTTCTGGCTACTCATCTGGAGCTTTTGAGTCTCCTCCCCACGCCCCTCTGGGCAAGGATCGATGCATGTTAAAGTCCCAGCGTTTGGAAGAGTTACTGAAGCTCAAGCAGTCGGCCAAGTTTCTTAAGCTTGCCAAGCGCTTGGCTCCGGACTCTGGTTTATTGTCTGAGCCTAATTCGAGCAGTCGGGTCTCATCAAACCATGTTTCTTTCCTAAATTCTTGGGTTTTAAATGCCACTTCATCGATTGGTCCCGATCCGCCCTCCTCCTGCTTTGAAAAGTCGAGGTTATCATCCGGATCTCCCAGTGCTGAGGGCGGCAATGAAACAAGTCTGTGCGCAAATCTGGTCCTCTCTCCACCGTAGTCCAGCTCTGGTTCGGGTTCTCAACCACGCAGTACGTCGTGTGGATCGAGCGCCTCTCAATCATTTGAGATGACTGGGGATTTCTCAGCCCCAAATCTGATTGGTAGATATCCAATTAGAGTGGACCGGGACGTATCTCAGTTGGCAGAGCAGGGTGGCAGGCTGGCGGTCGTTGGTGCAGAGCTCCCTGCGGTTATTGATGGTGAATGGTCAGGTGAGCATATCTCTGTTTCTAAGTCGGTTGGTTTGTACTTTAATGAGCTTTCTAGGTGTATCGGCGATTTTAATATCAATAGTGGCGGGGTCTATTCCGGTTTTGTTGATTATAATAAGAGCGATGCTAATAGTGGTAGTGAGATGGTCCGTGTTGAATATATGCCCACTACTAATAAAGCTAGCTCATAATATGGGTAATAAAGTTTAGGGTGATGAGATTAATATTAAATATTATGATATTAAAGATAGATATTATAAAGCTAATATTGATAATATGGGTAATAAAGGTTATGATAATAATAGATATTATGACAATAAGATTAATGATAGATATTATAATAGTGAAAGTAACTATGATAGTAGGGTAACTAGAAATTGTGATATTATTCTAAATAAAACTGAGGATGATAATTTTATTAAGAGTCAAGGGGCTAGTAATAGATTTAATTATAAGGGAGCTATTAGGAATATAACCTTAATAAAATTGGTAATAAGGAGTGTAGCCTTGGAGGTGTTCCAAGTCTTCACTCTCCGGGCAATAAAGTGATAAATCTGTCTAGCTTTTCCTTTCCCCCTTCTGCTTTCAGTCTCTTAGGAAGGGGTCTTAATTTTGCCTTGGCGCCCAGAAAAATTCCTATTGAAGACATCATTTGCGACATCGAATTTGGCATAAGGAACCTTCCTGATAAGACTAAAGACACGATTAGGCAAGATTTTGCCGTGGCCCTGACGAGAGAAAAGCCTCCCCAGAGTAATATCATCAGTGCTGAGTTTGAGGCTCTGAAGGCCTTAAACCAGAATCGTGATATCGTGGTCTTGAAAGCTGATAAAGGAGGAGCTGCCGTCATCCTGGACAGAAAGGATTACAGAAATAAGATGCTTGATCATCTCTGCAATAGTGGAAGCTATAAAAAACTTTCTAAAAATCCTCTTAAAAGGGTTTCTAAAGCGGTCACTCTTGCGATCAAGTCGTGTAATTCCACGAATCCTTTGTCTCAAAAGCTCATAGAGGGAAACCCCATTACCCCTGGGATCTATGGCCTTCCAAAGGTCCACAAGGAAGGGGTCCCCTTGAGGCCCATTGTCAATACCATAGGTGGTCCGACTTACCTCCTTTCCAAATTCCTCGCAATGAAGCTGAGGCCCTTGGTTGGTCACACAGAGTCTTTCGTCAAAGACTCTTCTTCATTTATTGGTGATCTTAAGAGGATTAAGCTTGAACCGGAGGATATTCTGGTAAGTTTCGACGTGGTCTCCCTATACACTTGTATTCCCATCAATGAGGCCATGGAGGTCATTAACAAGCTTACTGACCTTGATACTGCTCGGTTGGTTGAGTTGTGCCTTACTTCCACCTTTTTCAGCTTCGAAGGAGAGTTCTATGAGCAAACTTGCGGAGTTGCCATGGGCTCCCCCTTGTCCCCTGTTGTTGCGAATCTCTTTATGGAGGATTTTGAGTCCAAAGCCTTAGCCTCCTCTCGTCTCTTACCGAAGCTTTGGAAAAGATTTGTTGATGACACAGGTGTTGTTTGGTCTCATGGTCCTGATGAGTTAGATCTTTTCTTCAGTCATCTCAATAACTAGTCTGCCGCCATTAAATTCATGATGGATGTCTTCCGTTCCTTGATGTTCTCATCTCGAAGAATGATGATGGTTCCTTCTCTCACCAGGTCTTTTGAAAGAAAACGCATACGGATCAATATCTGCATGCTTCCTCCCATCATTTCCCCGCTCAGAAGTTAGGGGTTCTTAGCACGCTTGCTACCCGTGTGGTAAGAATATCTGATGAGAAGAGCTTGGAAAAGGAGAAGGCTCATCTCCTAGATGTCTTTGTGAAAAATGGTTATAGTAGACTCCTAGGACAGAAAGCTTTCCTCAAGGCCCATAAAGAGCCTTCAATCCATAAAGATCCTAAAGATCGCGTCATAGGGGTTCACTTGCCTTACATCCAAGGAACCACTGACAAGATTGCCAGGATTCTTAAGAAGCATAATGTTCCCGCAACCTTTAGACCTCTTAATACCATCCGTGGCTCCCTTAGGTCTGTGAAAGATCCGATCGATCCTAAGGACATGAAGGGCGTCTATGTTATTCCCTATTCCTGTGGGACACCATATATTGGTGAGATAGGTCGCTCTATGAATCAAAGGATTAACGAGCATTAAGCGGACTTAAGGCATGGAAGGGCCAAGTCCTTGGCGCTTGCAGAGCATGCCGAGAAGACTAAGCATCATGTCTGTATTGAGGAGGCTCGCGTCATTGCAAAGGTTGCGCAGTTTCACCATCAGAAGTTTAGAGAGGCCTTGGAGATTGAAAAAAGGCCTAAAAATCTTAATAGGGATGACAGCTGGAAGATTAGCAGTTGCTGGATCCCAACCCTGTCTTCCTAGCCACCTCATTCCTTCTTCTCTTTGGTTTCATGGTTCCTTTATCCTCCCTTTTCCGGTGGGTATTGATATATTTTTTGTGTCTCTTTTGCCCCCTTTCCTAGATAGCGGAATTTTCCTTATGTTGGGGTATGGCGTAAGCTTTTCTGTATAGTATTATGTTCTTTGATTTCTTAACATTATGATAGTGGTGATTAATGGATCCTAGTTAAATAAATAAATAATTAAAATTCGTATTAGAGTTTCTTCGATTTAATAAAGTTCTAGATTGTCTTTTAAAAAATTTTAATATAACATTTACCATTTTATTCTAATAAGTAATACTCATAAAGTGGTAAATACTAATTAGCTAAAAAAAATTTACATATTAAGGAAATATATATGAATAAGATTTGATAAGATTAAGGTATAGAAATCAAATAAATATATTGAATTAAGCCCTAGAATTAAAAGTAATAGTGGGTTTATAATAAGGAGATTAACCATTAGATTCTCAGTATTTGAAGAAATTATAATTAGGTAATAATATTATTAATTTATAAGGGTAATGGTAAATAAATATATTAATATTGTAATAATAATATTCACATTAATAGTTAAATAATATTATATTTATATTTATATTATTTATAATATTATAAATAATAATTTAGTTAAATGGGTAGATAGAGAAATATTTACCATTTAAATTATATATATTATTCTCATCCTAATATAATGGTAATATTAGTAACATTATTAAGAATGATAAAAAAGTTTTTAAGGTAAGTACATAAATAGATTAGAAAAAATAAAAAAGTTAGAGATTTTTAAAAAAGGAATATTTACCATCTTATTCTAATAAGTAAAATGGTAAATATTAATAATATATTAGGTGAATATGATTAAAAAACGTGTTTGCATAGGTTATATGTTAATAAATATATTGATAAAATAATAATTGAATTAGGTTCTAAAATTAAAAATAGGAATATTAACCATTAGATTCTATTATTTAAATAGTATATTATATTGTAATTATATAAGGTAATGGTTGTAATAATTAATATTTAACATTAATAAGCGGAGATATTTAATATTATGTATCATATTTATAATTATATTATATATAATATTATATAATATATGAGTTAATGGGATAGAAATATTTACCATTTTATTCCTCATCCCAATATAAGGGTAAATATTAATATTATTATTAATGATTCTTATGGAAAATATATATTAAAAGAAATAAATATATTAATAAAATAGTAATTAAATTAGGTTCTTGATAATATATGATATTTACCATTCTAAATATTTAAATAAATAATGAATTTTATTAATATTATATAAGGATAATGGAAATAAATATATTAATAATCATATTTATAGTAATAATCATATACATATTTATAATAATAAATAAATGGATAAATATAATAATTAAATAAATTTAGGTCCT
>APFE031621686.1:0-31435 GCA_000404065.3 Pinus taeda
CCCTTATTTCTTCCAAGGCCCCAGATTAAACAGTTGGGAACCTTTGTTTCTCTACCTAGCTACTTGATCTGCCAAGTTTAAACAGTTTGGACAGATGTCATTCTCTATACTACAACATGGAAATTGAAAACATGGCATGATCCAGATTAGACTGTTGGACCACCCATCAAAAATTGAATTCTTATCAAAACTGATACAGGCATTGCCTTCTTAGGGAAATATGAGATCTTTGCATTTGTCAAAGCTGAGCATATTTGGACCTCTGATATCAATCATGAAATATGAAACCTATTGGTATAGGTATCCAACACTACCCATTTAGGGACTTCCGCGATGTTTTTCCTTGGTCTTATGAGGAAATGCATGGCATAGACCCTTATAATGTCAAGCATGAGATAGAGAGAGATTGACTGATCTTTTTATGGTATTTTTCTTGCTCATTAATCCGAAAAACCTTGAGTATTCTTCTTTGGGCTCGTTAAACTACTACAAATATGGTTAGAGCACTGTTATGGATATTTTATTGCTCTTTAAAAAATACAAACATCCCCGAGCTTTTTTCCTTGTGCTCATTAAATATATGCAACAATAAATAGAGCACTTTTGGATACATTTTATCGCTCTTTAAAAAATATAAACGCCTCCGAGTTTTTGTGTTAGAGCTCGTTAAACATACATACCACAACTCGTAAAGAACTTTTTTGGGATATTTTATCCCTCTTTAAACAATACAAAAATCCACGAGTTTTTCATCCTTTGCACTCATTAAACATATGCAAATGATGCTCTGAGCACCTCTTTTTTGATCTAGTTCCAGCTCATAAACTGAAAAATACCAATGGAGCATCCTTTTTAGGAACTTTTTTCTCACTCTTTAAACTGAAAATCTCGAGCTGTGTCTTGCTGCTCATTAAACATGCGAAAGATGACCCAAGCATTATGTTAGCTACTTTTTTCAAGCTCGTTAAAAAATGAAAAATCCCGAGTTTTTGTTACTAATCTCATTAAAATGTCACGAAAAAACATGAGTTTAGTCCGTCGCCTCGTACTCGTAACAAAATGAGGTCGACATCTATTGGAAAAATGTTTCTTTTTATCTAAGTACAGTAGATTAATTACAGATTAGTAACTGATATGGGTATACTATTAAGCTTTTGTTGCACCCATTTAACCACTATGACAGAGGGACCACCATGGAGTCTCTCTTTATGATATTTTCAGACTCTCTAAAGATGAAAAGATCACCGAGTTGTCTAGTCTAGACTCTTTAAATACGCAGACAAGATATAGAGTCGTTCTTTTTATGATACTTTTAAGACTCTTAAAAGATGAAAAATCGACAAGTTTGCCTGTCTAGACTCATTAAACTAATCAGATAGGGCAAAGAGTCATTCTTTTTGTGATCCTTTTTCAGACTCTCTAAACATGAAAATATCGATGAGTTTACCCATCTAGACTCACTAAAAATCAGATGTGGAAAAAGTGGAAATACAACCGTATCCTGAAGTGTGGTTTGGCAGCAAACGTTCCCTTGAACATGGCATTCCCTCAGATAAACCGTCATTTTGATAGCCTCTCAATATGAACCCTACCAAACTATGAGTTTTTAGCCTATATACCCTGATGTCATTGCATCTCCGTATCTTAAACACTCTGTAGTGTTCATGAGTCTAGTGTTGTCTGTTTAAAACCGTTGTCGTGCCTTCTATTGTTCAAAGGTCCCTACTTGTTTCCTTGATCAACTGACCCTACATATCCTTTCATCATGCCCTCTAATTTTTAGTCCCAAAAGATCAAAATATTCTTCAAAAAACAAAATCATCCTTGTCCAGTTTCGTGTCAACTGATGTAGGACGCGTCGTTGCCTACCTTTCGACATGTTCCTTCCTATCGACTTCAACACTCTATCTAGGAGGATAACCCAGAAACACATTCAGTGCCTTGGTTCTTGTAGACATTAGTGGTAGGTTACCTTGTGCTTGATCACAGGTTTTCATCATGGCTCCTGGTTAAGCGATTCTATGAGTGTTCGACGACAAAAAAGCTTTCACACTCACTAGTTTGCACTGTGCATCTTGGAGACCATCACCATTATCGATGGTCCTTGCATTTTTTAACAGTCTCCATTATTGGCTGCTAATCAGATGATTTTGTGCATGTTCGACGTCAACTCATTTTATCAGATGTATTGATCTATGCTGTTTGGTGAAGCACGAATCAAGACCTTGGGTAGAGGCTTGCATCATTCAGCCTTGTTTCCTGTCCCAAGCTACAATATTGTTCTTTGAAGACAACCATTTCAGGATAGTCTATTATGACACTGGATCTACCCTGTGCCATGTTGGTAGCTAGCATTGTTATATCTCCGAGGAGAAAGTTACTCTGACATAGCTACTGACCATGGGAATGCCTGACTCAAGACATGATTTTAGCAGTTCATATATATTACTTTTGTTGTATCAGGTTTTCCTTATCGCCCAAAACTTCTCTCTCTCTACAAATATTTTGATAGGAAATTATAGAATTTTCATAAAGTATTTCAACCATCGTCTCTGCCTCTGATCTCATACTTTAGGGGGCATTTGTTATAGGAAAAATTGACCTCCTAATAAACTCAGAGGAGAAAGACAAGATGACTAAAAGAATGACAAAACCTGCAGGCCCAGAATCCACGCTAACATACTCTATACACTGATAACCTACTTTATAAATCTTGTTTACAAGAATAAAGGAGCGTTAGTCAACCTACTAACTCATGTTGTTATACCAAGGGGATAATTAGTGAACTTTAGTGATGCTCAAAGTGGTTATGCCAACAAATATGCCATTAAATATCTAGATATTATTTCCCTAAAAATGCACAAGAAAAGTAGGGAAACTCCAAAAATCAAGATATTGGGAGAAATTCTATTCCTGAAACAGAGGCAAATGGGAAAAAGCTAGTAAAAGAGGCAGGTTCATGGCTTTTACCCGAATGAACTACAAGTGGAGTTGGGAAGCACTAATTCGATTGCTATTTAAGCAATGAGAGGGCCAATGCACAACTGTCAGAGCATTTAGAAGTATAGTAAATGGTGCTGTTGTGATATTGTCATATTCTTGAAGGAGCTAGTTGAAATAAGGAGAGAGAGAGAGAGAGGAAGAAGGGATAAGGAAGGCTGATGCAACAGGGTTGTTGTAATCACTCTTCTGAATATAGGATTGCGGTTGTGTTCCACTACTCGAAGTGTCAGTGATATTGTGCATTTATTTGTCCATTATGATGCTTGATGTGATGCGTAGATTAGTTACACATTTATACATGTTTGTTACGAATTCTTACATTAATTGTCAGAAGTATATGCTGTGATTGGTTTGCTTCGTTCTTTTGTATAGGAATCATCTTGGAGCCAGTCAGGAGGAGTTCTTCTTATCGCACAGAGATCCCTAAGTGAATATAGAAACAACCAAAGGTGATCCTTTCTCCGTATCTTATCAATATATGTCAGATAGATTAACATGTGTGTAATAGGTACCTTTTGAAGATAACCTTACGGTCTGTCGGAAGTCACGGGAAGACTTTCGAGGGTAGTTTTCATCCTGTGCATTTTACCCCATAGCAATGGGTCTAGCCGCAAACAAAACAACCTAATGAAAACTTCCTTCAACTAGAATCAAATAAGAGGGCCTAGCTCTAAGAATGCTACTCTGCTTGATGATAACCTCGCTCCTTTGCTCCAGCTTCCTTTGAACTCTTCTCTTTCAAATACCTAAAACAAGTACACAAGAGACAACAACAAACATAATAGAATACAATCACATTCAATTTACTTAAAAATTCAAGGAATCTTAAGCCATTAAATATAATATGAAACTCAATGTAGGAAATAAATCATTATTTGTATTGATATAAACCTTAGAAAGAGATACAACCAAATCCTTGATGTTGTAGGTATCCTCTGACATATCCGGGTGCCAACACCAATTCTAACATATCATGGTTAGCCTCAATAATGGAATTTTAAGGCTTCTTCCCTTTAGTTCCAAACCAAACTAAACACACTACTCTCCCTTTACACACATCAACTAGGAAGCAAAAAGCTATACATATCTTGCTGGTTATTCAAGCTCCAAAAAATACTAGTTCAACTTGCAAAAGCAGGAGTTTATATATCGTTAATGGAGGAGAGATGCTTCCTCTTATTATGGCAGAGGACTTATCGATTGGGCTTGTTCCATCTCAATAGGGGAAAGGAACCCAAATTGAATTCCTCGGCTCTATCCAACCCAACCATTTACTAGACTTCCATTACGAAGCTTCCAGACCTGGAAGCTTTGACTCCATATTTGAAAAACTTGTCAAAACAGGATCGATCTGAGTGATGAAGTGCTCAGTTGTGCCATATGACACTAGGCCTAATTTTAAACCTTTCAAATCGGTGCGAGGAAGGAATTGAGCACTAGCACTAGTCTTGTAAACTAGGATTAAAGGAAGATTCTTGGGAAATGATGCAAAAGGGAAATCTCTTGATGATGGGAAAGCATGTAAGGTTCATTGTAGAGGTCCTCCAATATCGAGGAATGGGGAGTACAGGGAAAATGAAAAAATGTTATGTAACAAATGCCCATAAATCATGAAGGTCGAACTAGAGTGAGCGGTGAAATGCTTTATAAGTATATGCGTGGAACTAGAGACCATCATCATAGAACATGCAAGAAATCATATACAATATTGAAATCTTTGATAAATGATACATGAATCATGATATGGATACAACCACCCTGAGAATAATCATGTAAATGGATCCGAGCCATGGGCACAGTCATCCTGTAAGGAGGATCATATCGAAAAAAGGTATGGTCCCAGCCATCCATCTGAAAGAGACATGTATATCAGCATGATCATGTCACATCACCTTGCAACCTGGACTTTCATAATCTGAGACTAGGGTCTTGTGCTCCAACTCAACTTGATCAAAGTACAAATTCTAACATGTGAATAAATGTGTTGAAGTCGAACATGCTAGAAAGTCGCTTGATTACCAGTCAATAATGCGAACTGTTAACAAGCACAAGAGAAACCACTGTTGGGTGTAGGATACCCCAAGGAATTTTTTGGGGCTTAGAGCCCAAATTTTGGTCATAAATTGTATCTTTGATGTAAATACTCCGCATTTTGTGGGTGCAAAGCACGTGGCTTGTAAATGAGTCATAGGGTTGTCCACCCTTAATTGTGTAATGTAATGTTGGCTATAGAGATCTACCCATGGTCCGAGGACCATGGGATTGTATAAATAGAGCGAGGCTCTAAGTTGTAGAGAAATCAATTTAATGATCATGGATTAGAAGCATAGTGGAAGATCGAAGGGTAAATTCGAGTCTTTGGGTAGTAGAGTAGGAGAAGTCTCTGAAGCTAA
The DNA here is from genome assembly GCA_000404065.3 of Pinus taeda. Classification (NCBI taxonomy): domain Eukaryota; kingdom Viridiplantae; phylum Streptophyta; class Pinopsida; order Pinales; family Pinaceae; genus Pinus; species Pinus taeda. The sequence goes on from APFE031621686.1 coordinate 5,397, forward strand.
GTGCGCAGAGGCCTAGTAGTCTACAGCTGAGTGCGTGGACACTTACAACTGAGTGCGCAGGGTGAGTTGAGTTTGTAACAGTTGGAAGCATTAATAAAGAGAAGTTTTATATCATTGTTGTGTATTTATTTCCTTTTTTTTGCATTGAACGTATCGGGTATGAATTGCATTTATACTGTTTATATGATGTGTGAACATATATGATTGTATTAATTAAGTGAATGTGATATAACGTATCTGTTTATGCGAAGTTAAATAACATCTTTAAGAAGATAAGAGAAACAATGTAATTTGGGGAAATAGCATAGATCGCTACCATAGTAGCACGAAAGCATCTCAGCCCCTAGTTAGGGCTACGCGCAGGCAATTATAACAGATTGCGAAGGTCTCACAGGTTAGAACAATGCATGAAGTGACCTGCATGAAGGTAGGCATAGTTGGACTAAATCAACCTCTCTAACATCTCAAGGGTGTGGAAACATGGTTCCAGCATCCCCCCAATACTGCTTTGGGTGAGACTTTAGTCTATTCTCCGCGGGCTGATGCTGAAAGGGCCAGTAGTGTACGGATTTATTTGGCTAAGTAACTCTAAACCTGGGTCAAGCCCCATCAATCCAACAAATGGTTTTGTTGCCAGGACCGAAATCTGCATAGAGACGTCTGATGTCGTATCATTGGAATCCAGCTAATAAGGAAATTGAAGGTTGGTTGGACAGAAGTATGCATGAGTTTGAAGTGCAGGAGAACAGGAACCCGTGATTGACAAAAGAAGAGTGGTAAGGCTACTACCTGTACACAAAGATCCACGAAATTTTAGTTGCATATTTCACTACTGAGTTTTACGAGTGGATCATAAAGGTAGCAGATAGCCAAGGAAGGTGGAAACTCGACAATCCTATTGTGTGGACCCCAGATTTAGTGTGCAGGTTGGAAGCATCGGGGGATAAGATCTCATACACCTTTTATCATTGGCTTGATCAGCTGATAGGAGGATCCATTACGGAGTATGTGGTCGACACCTTAGTCAGCTACAGCAAGGCAGAGCAACACTTTCTCAAAGGACTACGAGGTAAGTACATAAATTCTTTGAATACTTGGATTAAAATTCTATTGTGCAAAAAGAGGGTTATGCAATTACCTTGATGTTTAGAGCTACGCGAAGTGGAAAAGCTTACAGGAATAGAGGAAGTAAGGGACTAGAAAATAACCCCTTGATTTCACCTCCATGAGGGGACAAGGAAGAGCTTGCGAAGTTCTTGTCACAAAGTGCAATCCATCTAATAAGGTAAATCATTCCGCGAATACCACCCCCACCCACACCACCACCAACGTTGCCACCATCACCTCCATATTCACCCATACCACCTCCACCACCGCCGTGATTTCATATGGCAAGCATGATAAATTTTCCTATGTTGAAGGGATTGTGAAATGAGGATCCGGACAAATTTTGGTTCATTGTAAGAGCCGTATGAGAAGCACAGGGAGTTACAGATGATAATATAAAGAAAGAAACATTGGTTAGTTCCCTACAGGACCATGCACTGACCTAGTATATTAAGCACTCCAATGATAATCCAAATTCAGGAATCATAGATATCCAAGCAATGCTAAACATAGAATTTAGCAAGTTGAAGTCTAAAGCAGAGTCGATCATTGCATTCAAAGAGATCACAATGCTACCAAGTGAGACTTGTTGGGACCTAGATTAGAGACTAAAATGCTTGATTCGCGAAGCTAATATGAATATGACAGATGGACAACATCGAGAATGGTTTGTAGCATCACTAACGCCACATCTGAGGCATGCGCTATCACAACAGGAGCTAATAACTTAGGCAGATGTATTAGAGATCACGATGAGGCTGCACAAGACCCTGATGCAGGATCCTAACTTGGGAGTTCAACAGATCCACGTGTAGTTTAAGAATTTATGCGTGGAGATGCAGAGCCTGAATCAAGAAATGATAGCTCGACCAAAAGTGCGCGAAGAGGTGTGGTGCATAAAATGCAATGGTCAAAGACATGACAAGAATCACTACCTAGTTTTCACAAATTACCTTGTAGGAGGAGGACTGATGTCGTTAAGGCCAGAAGCATAAGTACGACCTAGTGTAGTGCCTTCTTTGTGGTGCACGATTTGTAAAATAGGTGGAAAACATGCTACGAACAACTATCATTTGTGGCAGAAGTATACACAAAATTTGCAACAATTGTTCTGTAAATTTTGTAGGTTGGTGGGACATAATGAGTGCACTTGTAGAAGATATGATTTGATGATGGATAGAACTCCCACCTATAGATTTTAGGCCAAAACTTGACCCCTTGACCAGAATGTTGGAGTGGCGTGAACAGGAATTCAAGGGCACGGACGAGGTCAAGGCGGAGGAGGACCTGGAAGAGGTTGCAGATAGTTGATATGCTACAATTGCGGACGACCAAGACATTATGCTCATGATTGTACGAATCCAACATGCCTGTCATGCTTGTATTCCAACTTGTTTGACCATGAGACTAAAGAGTGTCCTACGCTAATAGCAAAGATATGTGACAAAGAAGTGTTACTACCTCCCCCGACTCAGAACCTGTAGAGGATGAGGTCTGAGCCACACGAGGAAGATCCAAATGTGAACATTGTGCTCTGAAGTAGAATTGTGACAACAGCTGACAAAAGAAAACAACCAGAGGATTGTACTTGGGTTTGCAAAGCTCTGGCAAAGGAAGCAGAGTTTGATTTGGAGCACACCCAGGAAACCTTCATGGAATCTAAGAAGAGCTTCACTGAGGCCTCCACTTCAGGAAGCAAAGATAGACCGAGTCGGATATGGACCCATCTATGCTTACGATGTTCCTAGAAACATGTATGAAGCTACTATGTGACAGTAGGGCGGTAAAGGGTTACAGGAACTCATTACCATATACGTTGGGATTGCACCAGGAGAACGTGCATATTCAGGAAGATCGGAAAACATAAGACAAGAATGAGAAGAGAAATGAACTAACCATGCAAATAAGAGAATATGAGATGGATCAAGCTATCTTGGATTTAGGATTGGATGTGAATGTTCTGCTGAAGTAGACATGGGAGCGAATGGGGAGACCTATGTTGCAGTGGTCTCTTATTCAATTGCAAATGGAAAACCAACAAAAAATAATACCCATGGGGTGATTGCAAGGCGTAACCATGGACATTGAAGGAGAAAGCGCACTAGCAAGCTTTGAAGTGGTGGAGATTATTGATGACAACAATCCCTACCCCATACTCTTAGGAATTGATTGGGCCACTGACATGAACGGGGTAATTAATCTAAATAAGTTCAAGATGATTTTTGAGAAGAAGTCACTTGATGCAGGAGCATTCAGTGTAATAATATCATTGTATCTTAGTAGACATAGGGCGTCTTGTGTTTTTAAAGCATTTGGTTTCCTAAGTGTTGAATTAATGTAATTACTTAGGTTTTGAGTGATTTTAATAAAAATAGGAATTAATTAAGTATTGTGAAGCATATTGTAAATGTTCTCGAATGTAGGAGAACATGAGAGAATCAGGATAGTTGAGAGATCGAGAGATTTCATAATTAATTGTAAATCTTTGATTAGAGATAAGGAAGAGATTTTAGGATTTTGTTGAGAAAATTATGGATCTAAACCAGGAATTGGTTATAGAATATTTTTGTATAAATGTAAGCCAAAAGGCATAGTGAGGGGTCAGTTAGCTAGTTAGTCAAGTCAAGCTAGTAGTTAGAGGTTTGATTGTAAGCCTCAAATAGAGGCCACTGATATAGGAAATCAAGCCTGAGAGAAGAAACTATGTAAATACTTGTTTATTAATACAAACAACTCAATTTTGAGTGTATTTGTGTGTATGGTGTAATTTAATTATAATCTGTGTGTGAACTAGAAGTAAGTTCTATGTAACAGAAGTTTCATGTGTAGAATCAGAGGTGAAATACAGAGATAAGGAACAAAGAGGTGTTACGACTTTGTCCACATTGATATTAGAGGAGGAAGCCTTTAGTGTTATAGTGAAGGTGGAGGAACATAAAGGCATGAACAAAATTAAGGAGGAAGTTGTGATGAAAAAGAACAAAGGATCATAACCCTAAAGAAAGTTGAAACCATAGAAGAACATTGAAGAACTGACATAAAAATGAAGTAAAGAAAAGGGAAAAGAAATGTGGAATGATGCATAGGAGTTGTTGGATCTGAAGATCAACGAGTGAGGTTAAAGGTGATGGGCAACCAAGATTAAGTCGTGCCACATAAGTAAAAGAAATGAACAACGAAGATTAAATCTAAGTACTTGTGGAAGGAGAAAGGCGGGAATCAATCTAGACTGTCGGATCAATAGATCTGGTAGATCGACAGTGATTAGTAACCACAGCGGGGGTAGAGAGTATGGGATGCCTTGATCATGGTTGAAGGCCCCCAATTGTTATTAGTCGTCGATCGCAAATTTGGCTGCTTATGTCATAGTCAATTACAGGGGTTGAGAGCTTGATAATTCACATGTTAGTTGAAAGGCCACAGACCGTAGAATTTAATGGCCTCCATCATCCAACGGTTATCGAGTTGTAAAGAGATAAAACTTTAACTTCAAGGGTGGACTCGAACATTTATAAATTAAGGTTGTATAATCCTTATCTACTCTGTAAGGCCGGTTAAATGTCGTGCAAGTGGTATATGAAATGTCATGTGGACCATCAGATCAAATGGGTTTTGATCTATGGTGCAGGATCATCGAGCAACTCTGTTGATCAGGAAAGATATCAACTGTCAGATTATAAGTAAGATCGACAGTGGCGATTGAATCCAGACTCGAGAAGGTAGGTGGGATTTTATTTTATTTGAAGTTTGGTTGTATTATCACATGTGATAGGAGAGGAATGCAATGAAGTCATATGTTAGTACGTTGCGAGATTGCAATAACCATTGGCTTGATGGACGAAATCAATGGTGGAAAAGGGAAATCGCATGTCGCAAGTCGGGAGTTTTGAATACACGTTCTATTGAGTCCTTTGAGCTCTGCAATTGTGATAAAGGGTGAGTTGGCACATAGAATGGGGTTTGGTTAATATGCGCGAGTATATAATTAACCATAGTTGTAACCAAGGTTGAAGGGTTGAGTTATAAGGACCCACAGAAAAGGATTACCAAAGGGTTAGACTGGAGTTAGCTATTAACTCATTCTACATGAGACCAATTAAGGGTCCTTGAACCTTAAGTAATGAAGGTTTGACCAGGTATGTCATTGAAATTCCCGAGACAGACGAGATTATGCATTTTATATGCATACTGTGAGTTTCGCAGGTTTTTACTGCGTCATTTTGGTATCAAAGCAAAATTATGGTTGAGACATTTGATATTAAAGCACAAGGAAATTATGTGTGAAAATATATTTGAAGAGAATTTAGAACAGTATTATGTTTTGAAGGTGTGTATATAGGTAATGGTGATGAAAGCAGGCAAGAGGAGATCATATTCTAATCTAACAAATAGTAAGCACACAGAGATAAACTACAACTGAATATTGGGAGAATTGTAGATGCAAGGGAATATAGGACAATCTGTTCAAAGTGCAGGTGAATGGTAGAGAAAGATCATACAAAAGTCTTGAAGGTGAGATGGTATGTTTTTATTTTGATTTGATTTGAATATTGGAGAGTGTGTAGTATTTATATTGATACATAAGTATCAACAAAAGAAGGTGAGAAGATTGCAGCAACCTAGAGCAAGGAGTGCTCAATTGGTTCTAGAGGAAAGAACCAGAGAAATGCTAAAATACTGAGCTCAAAGGAGAGAAGCTTAGTGAGGCATATGTGGCGAGAAGGAGACTTGTTATGGGAGAGGTATTGTTTCAAATCACAAGAATATCATAAGGGAAATTCCATAGAGGATGTGGGTCGAATTGCTAAGTAATGAAGGAATATGATAAGACTTTCTACGTGAAAGAATAAGTGGTCAGAACCAAGTATTTCATTGTGATTGAAATACAATAGGACATTTGTGTTCTTAGAAGATGTAGATAAGTTGAAGCCTAGAAGGAGCAGGGAGAAGTTCTCAAAAGAGGTTCCAGAGATAGAGAACCAAGGGCCTGCCAAAAGACCAAGTACCGAGGAAAGCTTGGTGAGGTAAGTGGCAGCAGGGAGGACTTGCTGTTGCAGAGGCTTTAATTTAGCTCATAGTGAGTGAGTGAGGAACTCATAGAGATGGACGAGAAAATTACTACTAATAGTCATTGCAGAGGTTCTGAGGAAGACCACAACAGAAGAAAACTTAAGAAGGAGGATGCTAAGACAAATGGAAAGAGAATGAGTCAAGAGTAATTTGACAATGAAATTGTAGAGATGAAAGAACAACTCGATGCATTAAGAAGGATACTAGAGGAAAGCTAGAGATTAGGTTGGGTATTAAAGAAGAAGCCAATAAAGTGGCATAAACTACAAAGAAGGCTACAACAAAGAAGCTGAGTTGGAAATGGAAGTTTCCATTTGTGAATTGGAATAGGATGAAGTTCTAGGTGAAGATGAAGAATGGAGATCAATGAACTATTGGGATAGCTCATAGCAACATACTAAAGTGTTGCAAAAGGAAGAAGAGACATTAAGGTCTTATGTTTTTAATTATAATGATTGTTTTGTGAGTGTAGGTTTTGCAGAGGATTGGCAGTCTTATGAAGCTGTCATGGAACTTGATAAAAATTACCAGAGTTGAGAGGATAACTTGGATCAACATATTGATGTAGTGACAGAGGATGAAGAGTACCTTTCAGAGGATAAGTATTCTAGAGAAGAGTATGATGAAGAATGCCTCTTGAATGAGGAAAATATTGATTTGTTGCAACAGAAAGAGATTATTGATGAATTGATATTTGGGACTGTTATAAAACAAGGACAATTCCTTGTGGATGAAGGAGATGAAGATCAGCTTGCAAAGCTGATATATGAAACATTAGTTGAGGCTATTGAACCATACATTTTTCAAGCTGACAATTGTTGTGTGAATACAGGAATTATAAGTGTTGAACAAGAACTTCTTTTTCTGGAGATGAATGAGACAAAATTGTCTATGGAAGGCAATCCAATTGAATCGTTGGGTAATACTGACCATGCAAAGGATGAAGCTAGAAATGAAGAGCATTGTGATAAGACACTTACTAAATGTAAGGAGGAAATTGAATTGCTGGAGAGGTTTCTAGAAGGAAATGGAAATAGGAAAGAAGTGGTTACAATAGTACTTAATAGTAGCAAAGGGTCTTTAAAATACATGGAGATAGAAGAGTGTTTTGGTTCACAAACCAATAGTTGGTTTGCAGGAACAATGCATGGAACATAGTAAAGGATCATCATTCCATCATGATGATAGGCATAATGGAGATAAGCAGGGAAGCTTTTGAGGCAGTCAATAAAGAAGAAGGACTAAACTCTCATCAAAGGATTAGTGAATGGGAGACAAAATTGGAGCCTACTGGAGAAATGGCTGAAAGCACCAGTATGGAAGAAAGAACCTGATGAAGATTGCAAAGGATATGCAAGAGAGGAAGAGGAAAGAGTCTTGAAAAGAAGTGAGTTGGACATATAAATTGAATTCAGAATGGATTTGATGATAAAAGTGTCTCAAAGGGATAAGACAACAGAAAGAAAGCAAAGCAACAACAAGAAAAAGACAGTAGTAGACTATGAGAGCATAACTAGTGGAAAAATGCAACATAAAGTGTGGAGACCTGGAGAACAACGAAAAACAACAAAATCAACCAAGAACAAATGACAGAACAAAGTATGGGATCCATGAGGACACAGATCAGAAGCACATGACCATGAGATCATGATTATTTTCAACCTTGAGAGTCTGATGCAGGAGCATTCAGCTCAATAATATCATTTTATCTTAATAGACACATGAGGTCTTGTGTTTTTAAGGAATTTGGTTTCCTAAGTGTTGGATTAATGTAATTACTTAGGTTTTGAGTGATTTTAATAAAAATAGGAATTAGTCAAGTATTGTGAAGCATATTGTAAATGTTCTCGAATATAGGAGAACATGAGAGAATTAGATAGTTGAGAGATTGAGAGATTTCAAAATTAATTTTAAATCTTATATTAGGAGCTAATTCATGATTTTGTGGATTAGATAGGATCCTTAGAGATAAGGAAGAGATTTTAGGATTTTTTTGAGAAGATTATGGATCTAAACTAGGATTTTGTTGTAGAATCCTTTTGTATAAATGTAAGCCTAAAAGGCATAGTCAGGGGTTGGTTAGCTAGTTAGTCAAGTCAAGCTAGTAGTTAGAGGTTTGATTGTAAGCCTCTGGGAGGATTGTGAAACAGAGGCCACTGATATTGGAAATCAGGCCTGAGAGGAGACATTATGTAAATACTTGTTTATTAATAAAAACAACTCAATTCTGAGTGTATGTGTGTGTATGGAGTAATTTAATTGTAACCTTTGTGTGAACTAGAAGTAAGTTCTATGTAACAGAGGTTTCATGTGTAGAACCAGAGGTGAAATACAGAGATGAGGAACAAAGAGGTGTTACAGCTTTGTGCACACTGATAGTATAGGAGGAAGCCGTTAGTGTTATAATGAAGGTGGAGGAGGATAAAGGCATGAACGGAGTTAAGGAGGAAGTTGTGATGCAAAAGAGCGAAGGACCAGAATGCTGAAGAAAGCCAAAACCGAAGAAGAACATTGAAGAACTGGCACAAAAATGAAGCAAAGAAAAGGGTGAAGAAATGGGGAACAATGCATAGGAGTCATTGGATCTGAAGATCAACAAACGAGGCTGAAGGTGACAGGCAACCAAGATTAAGTCTTGCCATATAAGTAAAAGAAATGAATGACAAAGATTAAATCTAAGTACTTGTAGAAGGAGAATAGCAGGAATCGATCTGGACCGTCAATTCGATAGATCTAGTAGATCAACGGTGATAACCATAGTGGGGGTAGAGAGTACGGGATGCCTTAATCGCAATTGAAGGCCCACAATTTTTATTAGCCGTTGATCACAAATTCAGATGCTTACATCATAGTCAACTACAGGGGTTGAGAGCTTGATAATTCACATGCTAGTTGAAGGGCCACAGACTGTAGGATTTGATGACCTCCATCCTCCAATGTTTATCAAGCCATAAAGAGATTGAACTTTAACATTAAGCATGGACCCAAAAATTTATAAATTAAGTTTGTATAATCCTTATCGGCTCCATAAGGCCAGTTAAATGTTGTGCAAGTGGTCTGTGCGATATCATTATGGATCATTGGATCAAATGGGTTTTGATCTATGGCATAAGATCATTAAGCAACTCTGTTGATCGGGAAAGATATCAACCGTTAGATTAAAGGTAAGATCGATGGTGGAGATTGAAGCTGAACCCGAGAAGGCTATAGGTGTGGTTTTATTTTATTTGAAATCCGGTTGTATTATTGCATATCGCATGCGAGAGGAGAGGAATGTGATGAAGTCACAAATTGGTATGATCTGAGATTGCGACAACCATTGATTCGATGGAAAAAATAAATGTTGGAAAAGGGTAATCACATGTCGCAAGTCGGGAGTTCTGAATGCACGTTCTATTGAGTCCTTTGAAATTTGTGATTGTGATAAAGGGTGAGTTGGCACATAGAATGGAGTTTGGTTAATATGTGCAGTTATAGAATTAACCATAGTTGTAACTGTTAGGTTCCTATACCAATAGGTTTCATCTTTCATGATTGACAGTGGAAGGGCCAAATATGTTCATCATTGCAGGCTGCAAAGGTTCCATATTTTGTGTACATACTACAAAAAAATTAAAAAATGAAAAGAGGGTATGCTCTAAAAGAATAATCAAAGGGCAAGAAAATCAAGTGGTTAAGAGAAAAGTGAAAATGAACCCCAAACTAAAGACCAGGAAAGTGGCCAGTCAAAATGCCACTACTAAGCTCATTTGGCAGTGTCATGTTATCCAAGTACTACTGCTAATCACACTTGATGGGTGGCCCAACAATCTAAACTGGACCATGCCATGGTTAAATTACTTGTTGCAGAATAGAGAATGTTCCCTGACCAAACATCTCAAGCTTGGCAGATGACTAGCTAGGTAGAGAAATAAAGGTGCCCAATTGCTTAATCTGGGGCCTTGGAAGAAATAAGGATAGATTTTAGATAGGAGGGCAGTCAAAAGAAAAGAGGAAGATCAGGGTCTGCTAGTTCTAATGCACCCACTTTCATGAAGAAAAAATGTTAGGATTACTAGGATGGGTAAGTAGTGCAAGGTTGCAGAAATGGAGAACCGTCACCAATTGGCCAATTAAGTGCAAAAACTTACGCCACTCAGGGTGTGGGCATCAAGGAAAAAGAATGGAGGACAAGCACTGGAAGCATGTCTAACTTCCCCAGTTTCCCCCAAAATTCATTTCTTACTAACACCCCCAAGGGCCTTGAGATTTGCTCAGGTGTCCAGTTCCACTCCATGACATCACAAACCACTTGGTCAAACCATGGAGTTCTAGCATGAAAAGAAGCCACATTTCTTGTGCAAAAACATCCTTTTTTCATCATTTTCATTTATCCTCAATATCCTAAGTTAAGTTTCATTTTAACTTGGATTCACCCCTTCATTCACCTCACAAACTATATTAATCACTAACCTATGATCTAGCTCCCTAACTTCCCCCTCCCCCAAGTGCTATAGCCATATCCCTTCCTTGGGAAATATTAACCCCTCAAGGGTTAGTATTAGCCCTAAATCCTCCTAAAAACTATGGGTTTGACAAAAAGTAGGGTTAAAGGGCAAAAATAACTTTCCCCGCCCTCATTTTCCCTTATCCCCCTTTCCTCCGCCCTAAACCCTTTATTATAAAGTTTTTGAAATAAAAATATTTTAAATAAAATACGCGCTTAAAAAAACCCGAAAAGCCATAACCTAAGGTTCTAAACCCACCCCGCATGCCATTTATTAAACGTTTATTATATAATTGGGCGGGTCCCCTCTTATTAATGTGGCGGCATATCACGATCGCCGCCCACCGTTAGATCTTCGGCCCCGCCCATCCTACGGTGGGCAGTCGATCTTCAACCAAAACCGCCCGACCTTTTGCGTTTGGGGGATGGGCGGTATTGCCGTCGTACCCTCGCCACGCGTCAGGCGCTGGGGTTGTTCGCTGCTCGCCCCCGCCCCCCCCCCCCCCCCCCCCCAACCAAACCACTTACCGCCCAAGAGCCTGTCGGGGAGGCCGCTTACCGCCCTACCCTCCACGTTGACATCACGCCCCCGTCAGCGTGACATCACCCCACTTCGCCGCCACCAGGCCTCCACATCACCCCTGCCCTCCACGTCGCCCTATCCACCCTGCCACCATGTCAGTTCCACCTGGGCACCCACGTCACCTGCCACGTCACCCTGCCTGTACCTGGGCCCATGATGACGTCAGCATGATGTCATCACAAAAAGGCGCCAATATGCCGAAAATGCATAAAAGGCGTAAAAAACCATTATTTTTCATTATTTTCTACAAACGCTTGGAGCTCCTCTGAAAGCGAATTTCAACTTCCAACGGTCGAAAAGCAAAAGTAATCTGCCAAAGTTGCTACCGCCTCCATTGTCAACCCAACCACCTGTAATTCAGCCAGTTCGACCGGTGCAAACGTACGCCATTAAAACCAGGTATTTTGCCGCAAGAACCCTCTTGTCCACTGTTCTCCATATCATCCTGTTTTCCTGCTTAAGCAACTCAGTTTAAGGACCCACATTGTTGAAATTCACCTCTAAAATCTACCTAAGAAACCTCTGAAACCCTTGCACGAAGGAAGTCGCAAGGAAACCCGTGACCCGCGGTCAAATTTACCAGTTTTTCACAAGAAACAATTAAGAAAGCCAAGCTACATGCTAGAAGAACTGAATTGACATTTCCCTCACCTCTGCTAAAGCACTCCTCTGCAAATAACCATCTAACCAGCTCAAAAAGACTCTGGTTCCTCTAAACAGAGTGCCCCACATATTGATTAAGCCTGTGACAGCCTCCTTGCACTGCCAAACTGCTCACTGCAAACAGAGAGCAGTAAGCCATTCCTCAGCATTCACATCAAGCTTGAAACACAGTAAACCACCAGCAAAAGCAAGACAATGGATACTCTAGCTGCTCTGGATGTTTTGCCTATAAATCCACCTAACAGAGAGCTAGAATCTATACCACTGGTGGACAGTGATGCTCTCATCACAGATTTTGTGGCAGAGAGAAACCATTTGCAGACATATTGCCAACTAAGAAACAGTCACTTGGACAACAGTGACTTGTATGGGGTGTTGCAATCTAATCTACCCACCTACTTCCTGCCTCCAGTAAATATTTTCCCTGAAATCATCCACCTATGTGCAGAGAACTATGACCAGAAACTCAGGGCTATGAAGTCCCCATCTGGGAGCATCCTCTTCTATATAACTCCAGACTCCATCAATCAAATGCTCAACTACAAGCAGACCCAGTTGTTGTACCCATTCTCCATGAACTATTTTCTAGATGAGGGCTCCAGACTTTCTGATTTAGACATTGATGCCATAGCCAGAAAATTCATGAAGGCAGACTGCCAACCCTCTGGGCCACCTCCTTTCTCCTATGAAGATCTCAATGTGGTTGGCAAGCTACTGGTAGATATGCTGACCTCTGTGCTGGGGTTCACCACAAACAAAAATGTTGACCTGACTGTGCTGGTCATGCTCTCTGCATACAGCCTAATGAAGCCCCCTGCTATGAAATACAATTATGCCAAGTACATTGCCAATAAGATACATGATCAATTGACAAGGCTAGACAGGGAGGCAATATTCAGATATTCCTCATACATCTATCACTTATTCCTGTACTACTAGACAGATAGCTTCCAGTGCTCAATCAAGAAGCTAGACTCATAGGGTGAGAGAAGGTCTATGATCTTCTGGTCTTCAGTCTTCCACCAAGTACAGAATTCCCCCTACTCATACTGTGAATTCATTGATCAATTTTTATATCCAGTCACGTGCCTCTTAAAGAGGACCCCTCCTATCAGATTGTCCAAGGATATTCAGAAGATCTTGCAGCTATCCAGAAGCTACAAAATTGGTGATTGGTACTTGTACCAAAACCACACTGTAATAAGAATTTATGGCTGTGAGCTCTGTCCCTACAGGCTCCCAAAGTATGTCCCTATGAGGCTATTCACCCTGGAGTTCTATAGACAGCTGATAAACTTCGACCTAACACACTTTCACAGTGCCAAGAAGAAAGCCAACCTAAAGTTCAGGGACCACTTAGGCCCATTTACAATGAACAAAAAAGATGGTTGGCAAGAACCTGACCAAATACTAGGACAACAGCTCAAACTCAAGAGAAGCTTCTGGTGGGTCCCTTATGACCCTGAAGGTTTCATCAATGCAAGGAGGGTTAAATATAGGCTGATAGCCTATAAACATGCCCCACTCCCTCAAGTACAACATTTTGCTAATCAAGATGAATGGGTGCCTGAATCAATAGTAGAAGAATTGACTCAGGAAGAAATAATGGAGCAGAATGTAAGGGACTTGGAAAAAACTCTTGACTTAGACTCTTGTCAACAGGTCTTCAAGCAACCAGTCCAAGCAGGAGAAGGTACCTCTACTACCCCAACAACACAGGACATCCAGTAGGCTCCAGCAACAACAACCACCACAAAAAGAAAGGAGAAGATTGATGAAAAACAGGAGATAGAAACAGGGCAGCCTAGTACTTCAAAGGACCAGGAATCAGGACAGGCCCCTCCCCTACAAACTGAACAAACACAAAACCCAGTTTTCCAGACCCCACTCAATGATGAGAGAGGGGAAAAGAGAGACAGAGAAGAAATCACACCTCCCACAGGGTCATCACAGCAACCAGAGGCCAAGAGGCCGAGGGTAGACCCTGAAGCAGAAGAAGGAGACATAAGTGAAGAGCTGGCAGAAAGCCAAAGAAAAGAAAAAAAAACGAGCCAACAGATTGCCACTAGCTCATTTCAGCTAGAGCAGGCTCAACAACATATTGTGGAGGTGTCCTCCTCCAGAAAATAGGGCAAAAAGCCAGCCACAATTAAAGAGGGCTTCAAGGAGATCAAGGCACAAAATGAGTTTCTAAGAGTGCAGCTCTATGAGCAATTCCTGAACACAACCCAAGCCAAAAAGCAAAGATTAATGGCTTCCTTTGATCTAAAGGAAGAAAAGATGATCTTCACTCATCTAAAGCCCAAAGTCCCACACCCGAAGACCACAACAGATTATTACAAGACAAATCTAGAGGTCTTTGCTAAAGACATACACCCCATGGATCAAATTGAGTTGCACAAACAAACTGGGGAGATGGTGTATGCAACACTTGCTGATAGGGCAATGTTGGCCCATCAGCTAAAAGAATCCCTGAAGAACACAAACAGACAGCTTGATTTGGAAAGGTTGTCCTCCTCCGCAAAAGACAATAGAATAAAGACTTTGGAGGACATAATTATTGATTTGGGACATGACCCCAAAGATCCAAAGGGTGTTAGAGCCCTTATGAAGAAAAAGGAGGATGATATAGCTGCATTGAGGAAACAGGCAAAATTGCCTCCTACCATGCATCCTGACACAGCAGAGCTTGCACAAGAAAAACAGGTGGACAATGCTATGGAGCTGCTCCTAGTCATGAACCAAAGGATACTACAGATGGAGGCAGAGTTAGAAAAATCTATACAGGACAAGCAAGGGGAATCTACCTCCCAGCCACCTCAAACCTCAACAAACCTTCAATCTACCCCTCCAGCACAAGTAACAGCAGCCCCTCCTACTGCTCCAGCACCTACTACAGCTACATCAGCAACTGGAGCAATAGTAGAAGCCACAGCAGCAGCAGAATCCAGCATGGGCATGGAGGAATTGATGAAGGCTGTTAAAGAGCTAGAAAACCAAGTCACAGAAATAAATATTGCCAAGGAAAAAATGGCCAAGCTGGAGGTGAGTTATGACAAATCAAAGATGTCTGTGGTAGAGAAGCAAAGAGAAATAAAGGCCTTGGAGGCCAAAGTAAAAACTCTAGAGAAAGAGTTGATGCTAGGTAAGACCCTAGCAGAAATAAAAAAGATTATTTGGGCCAAAATTGGCCAATCTATACAGGACTAATGGAGGTCCATTCAAGCAATTTTTGAACAGGTGGAGCTGATAGAAATAGCTCATGTAGAGATTCAGAGAGCCAGGACAGCCCTGGGAATAATGCCTGAGCAGGCCACCAAAATGATTCACTTTCTCAATAACCGCACTAGGGAAGAATTGGCTGCTCTACAAATAGCCAGCAGAACAGATACAATCCTCACAGCCAAGAAGGTACTGACATTGAGGAATTTCACTCAGACAATGGAGAGGAAATGCCAGGAAATGAAGGTTGAGATAGATGAATTCAGAGCTAAAATGGCTATTTTACAGGACAAAGGATTGCCAAGCTTAGTGACTGGTACAGGGAAGCTGCTGTCATATAATCAGTATATGACAAGGATCAACAATTATGTTGAAAACCATATCACAGCATCTAGCAGCTCCACAGAAGAAGCGGGGCCTCCCTCTGGGCAAACCCTCTATGACAAGCTGGAGAATCTATTCTTTATTGAGCATGAAATTAATCATCTGTTTGAGGTCCCTCCTAATTTTTATAGACACACAGAGGCAGATGAGACAGTGGTTAAAATGAGAAGACATCAGTTGCCCCCAGGTGATTGGTGGCAAGCAATGTTGGAAATTCTTCCTAGATAATTCCACTTTGCCTTTTGCCTTTTTTTTGGAGAAAGATCAGCATACAGGTCCGCAGATAGGTCAGCAGGCAAGTAAGCATACAGGTACAGCAAGCAGCATACAAATGACTCAGCAATCCACCCAAATAGCAGGCCAAAATTAACGCAGCATTTAAAGCACTGCTACCGCCTACTTTCCACAGCCAAAAGTCAAATCTGTCTGACAGAAGAATGTCAGCTACCTCAGCATTTAAAGTTATATTTATGTTGTCATTTACTTTTTGTAAGAGAGTTGGTGGTGCAATTTATTACACCATAACTCTCCACTAAGATATTTTATACCCTATTTTTATATATATATCCCCTCAGATAATGCATTGAGGGTCGGTTGGAATACAATTCTTCCTGAAGAGCTCTGTTGTATACTGAAGACTTTTTGATAATAAAAATTACTGATGGAGATTGATGGTTCCAACGCTGTCTGAAGATGGATATGTAAAGCTCTGTGTTGTTGCAGAATTCCTGTGTCATTTGTTGAATCAATAATTTTCTCTTAACTGTGTATGAGTTTCCTGTTTGTTCCATAACTTTTGTGTTTTCATAATCTTAGTAAATAGAGAAAAGGAATAGCCTAGGATTTGTTCCAAACACCCTATGCTCAATCTCTATTTCTAAATATGTTTTCTGCTGGATTAGCCATAGATATGAATTCTTAATTGCTCATATCTAAACTTATCCTAACATGGTAAATACTATTTAAGAATTCTTAATTGCTCTTAAGCAACACTTTTATGTTTTTTCATTAGCATAGTGAAAGATTCTTAACTGCCTTTCACTTACTAAATCCCCAATTTCACCAACAAATCTGATAAATTATTTCACACATGCCTAACTTGCTCTACAGCAACACTCTGTCTTCACAAATCCACTTTCAATAGCTCAAAATATCTCAACTCCATTGCCCAATGGAACAAACTGTCCTGTAAATCCATACTTCAGTTCTAAAGGAATCCACCAACCCACCAAATTCAAAACAAACAGTGCATCATAACTAGTCTAAAACACTCATCAAACAAAGCTAAACTATAAAGAGAGAGCCCTCTCTAGTTACAGGTAGGCTAGGACCTGTAACTACAAGATTGGTCAGTGGTTACCTCGGCCATATTCCCTTTAGGAAGCAGGGAACAACCTGAGTGATAACATAAATGGCGACTCCACTGGGGACTTAGGTCAAATACCAAGTAAAAAGAAATGAGCTTCCTATTTAAAAAATCCTATCATAGGGTGTTAAGGAAAGAAAACTCAGAAGCTGGTCCAAAGAAGAAATCTCGTTTCACTAGGTCCAACCCTGACCCTAATCCCCCAACTATCTTTGAAAACCCCAACTTAATCCCCAAAATCCTAAAGAAACAAGAACAACTAAGAGAGCTCTCAGATTCAGATACCGAGCCAAATCAGCAGAGCTATATTCCCACTCCTGTCAAACCATCAGTTCATCCTCACCCTACCCCAGCATATCCTAGCTCTTCATCCACCTCCCAAGGTAGTTTCCCCACTCCCCCATCCCCTGCACACCTCACTCCTCTTGTCCCTGTTATCCCTGCTTTCCTAGTTGTCCCACTCCTTCTTGGTGCCCCTTTTTCCCCTGCAAATATGGCTAGATATGCCCCTTTAGTCCTGCCTGCAAACCCAGGGGAAATGCCCCAAGATTATCAAGGAAAAATCACTTACTTTGATGGAACTGGCACTTATACTGCCCAACAGCACACTAAGAGGATGCAGGACTATTTTGAGAACTATGAGATAGATGATGAAGATGTAAGAATGAAAATTTTTGTGCAAAGTTTGACAGGGGATGTAAGGAATTGGTTCAAGTCTCTGGCTGCAAATTCTATAGTCAATCCTGATACCTTATACCTAAGTTTTTTAAACAGGTGGGAAAAGAAGAAAGACCCCCTTCACATACTGACAGAGCATGATAATCTAAAGAGGGGCCCACAAGAGACAGTTCAAGACTACTGTGCTAGGTTTAACAATGTATATAATGCTATCCCTCAAAACCTGAGACCTCCTCCTGATCTAGCCTTGATCAAATTTTCGGATGGATTTGACCCAGACATGGCATATCAACTAAGAGAAAGAGCACTTCCAAGTCTTGCAGACATGCAGAATATAGCTGTAAGTGTAGAGGCAAACCTGATTTCCAAGAGAACCAGACAAAAAATGAGAGGAGAATAACTTTCAAAGAAGAACCCTCAACCTTTGATCAAAAGCTAGATGCAATCATGAAGGGTATGGAGAGGTTGGGAGATAGAGTTGAGACCATGGAGAGAAAGTCCTATTGGGAAGGACAAACAAGCAATACTACAAGGAATCCAAATTTTAGAAAAAACCAAAACCCAAATGCTGGGAGAACTAGTCCTGATCAGAACACCAGACCTCCATTTCAAGAGAATTATGCAGAGGCCTCAACCACTAATGAACAAATAGAGTATCCCCACATCAACTTAATGGGTTTGGATGGTGAAGAACAAGTATTCTTGACCCAAGATGATCAACAAACCCAAGATTGTCAACAAGCCCAAAATTACAAACAATTCCAGGCAAAATCAGGTGAGTCATTTGATTTCAGAGAAGGGTATGACACAACAGTCTATGAAGTACACAAACAGTACAAGCTAAGAAGTAGAACCATAGATGTACCTGAAAATACCAAACAAGCAAACAACAAATAGCCCAAGAAATCCAATGACAAAGTTGTCTTAACAGAGTCCTCAGATAAAAGACCCCAAAAAGAGGTTACAGTGGAAGATGTATCTGAAAGACAACCTCCAGAAAAACCTACATCCAAACCACTTCTTCCAACAGAGAGTTTGGGCATACCTCTAGAAAACAGAGCCAACCCAAACTTATCCCAAAACAATATGCCTCAGCAGGACATGCTCACCCAAAATTCAGCAGAAAAAGAAAAACTTGTTGCTCATAATATAAAAGTTCAGATGGAGAAACCCTTCAATCTTGAAACAGAAATTGGCAAACTGAAAATTGCAATCCCTCTATCTGAACTAGCCAAACATGAGGTCTTCAGACAACAAATTAATAGATCATTATAAGTACCAGAAAATAGGGATGCAGTCAACATTCTGGATGACCAACCAGAACTGATTTTTGGCTCAAAAGTCAATGGCAAATCAGGGGATGGAGGAACTCCTCCATTCTATGTAAGCCTAAACATTCATGACAAAGTATTGCACAATGCCATGTTTGACTCAGGGGCCTCTCATAACCTCATGCCTAAGTCAGTAATGGAGAAGCTTGGTCTAGACATCACCAGACCCTATAAAGACTTATTTTCATTTGATTCCAGCCAGATTAGATGCTTAGGCCTAATCAAGGACCTCTGTGTGTCCCTAATCCAATATCCAGCAAAAACAATTCTGATGGATGTAGTAGTGGCAGACATTCCACCTAAATATGGTATGCTTCTATCAAGATCTTGGGGTGCCAAACTCCAAGGATCCTTGCAACTAGACATGTCATATGCCACAATTTCAGTCTTTGGCCAACCAAAGAGACTCTACAGAGAGACACTCATGAAATATGTGGTCAGCAGCCAAGATAAACCTCAAAATTTCCCAATCTACTCCATCCATTCAGATATGGACTCCTTCATACTATACAATGCTGATATGTGCCCCAAAGCTGAGCTCAAGCTCCTGGAGACAAAGGAAACCAGGCATGTCAATGAACTATCCATTATTACTGAACAACAGATCACTGATCTCATTAAAACAGCAGAGTCTGCTGACAAGTCACAAGAATTACCAAAACTAGACTTGCCTATTGAACAAACCTACAAATCAATTGAGACTGAACAGGTCTGTAAATCAATTTGAGACCAATGATGACCAAGAAACCTGGTGGTATTTAGAATTTGATGGGTCAGTAAATAAGCTTGGAGCAGGAGCAGGGGTATGGATACACAATACTCAAAATGACCATGCTCTAGGTCATGCATATAGGCTTAACTTCGGATGCACAAATAACATGGCAGAATATGAAGCCCCTCCTACTAGGTTCCAATGATAAAGAATTAGGAGTGACAAGTCTCCAATTGGGGATTCGAGACCTCATATCCAACAGATAAAGGGAATCTTTGTTACAATGATCCAGGCTGAGGTTTTATTAGGTTGGTATAACGACTTGCTCAACAACTTCTAGAATATCAAGCACACCAAAATTTTAGGAACCAACAAGCTACATGCCCCACAGGTCTAGCACCTTTGCAAATACTTGTTAAGCTTCCCTTTTGGCCTAACCACCATTCACTGCCTAAATATCAAACATGGCCCTCTGTCAAGACAATGTAAATAATTGCATGTATTTGAGAAGGATACTTCAGATAAATATTTTTAACCATGAAGGAGGAATTCTCAAACTTAAACATTGGCACAAGCATTAAGGAGGATCAAAACCAAAAGGATGAACTAAACACCAGTATATCATCTGAAACAACAGATAGGATATTACATCCTACAACCTTTGACCCTGCCAATTTGCAGAAGCTAAAGATAGCAGATCTGGATGAAATTAATGAGGAAGAAACAGAAGTAATTCAGTTAAAGGACAATTTCTTGCCTACAGGTCGTGCTCCGTTAGAAGACATCTTTGATTCGAATGATCTTTCTAAAAAACCAAAGATGCAACCCATTAATGCAGAAATAGAGGAGTGTAACATTGGGACCACTGAAAATTCCAAAATGATCAAGCTCTCTAGAACCCTACCTGCTGATAAGAAGCCAGAATATATCAAACTGTTCAAAGAGTTTCAGGATGTATTTGCCTGGAGCTATGAGGACCTTAAGTCCTATGATACTACAGTAATCCATCACACAATACCCCTGAAAGAAAACCAAAAACCCTTTAAACAGAAGCTGAGAAGAGTCAATCCAGTACTTCTTCCCTTAATAGAGAAGGAAGTAAGACAAATGTATGAAGCTGGGATAATTGCTCCCATAAGGTTTTCTGAATGGATTTCTAACCTTGTACCAACAAGAAAGAAAACAGGGGAGATAAGACTCTGTGTGGATCTGATAAATTTAAACAAAGTCTTTCTCAAAGACCATTACCCCTTGCCAAAAATGGACCACATCTTGCAAAGGGTAGTGGGAGCGTCAAGGATTTCATTGCTGGATGGCTTCTCAGGATTCAATCAAATCTTAGTCCACCCAGACGACCAAGATAAAACTGCCTTCACCACACCTTGGGGAACTTTCAAATATGTCAAAATTCCTTTTGGACTCAAGAATGCTGGAGCCACATTCCAAAGGGCAATGGATATAGCCTTTGCCAAAGAAATCCATGATTTCCTGGTCATATACCTTGATGATCTAACAGCCTTCTCAAAATCAGACCAGGAGCATTTAAAACACCTCAGACAAGTGTTTCTAATTTGCAGAAAGTATGGCATTTCTTTGAACCCAAAGAAATCACTATTTGGCCTAGAAGAAGGCAAACTCCTTGGGCATATAATTTCAAAAGATGGCATAAGAATTGACCCTGATAGGATTCAGGCTATACTGCAAGTCCCCCATCCAAGAAACATCAAGGAATTACAAGCCTTTTTGGGGAAACTTAATTTCCTAAGAAGATTTATTCCTAACTTAGCTGAGCTAATAAGATTGTTGAACAATATGCTCAAGAAAGATGCCAAGATCAAATGGACAATTGAGGCTAAACAACCCTTTGAAGAAATCTTCTCATTTGCCTCTAAAAACACAATTACTGCTATCCTACTGCAAAAGGATGACTTGGGATGTGAAAAACCTATTGCCTTTTTTAGTAGAGCCCTTAGGGATACCCCACTCAACTACAAAATCATGGAAAAACAAGCATATGCCCTGGTAAAAGCCATAAAGGATTTCAGAGTTTACATCCTATACTCTCATATAATTGCATATGTGCCCAATGCTGTAGTCAAAGATATCTTAACGCAAGAGGGAATGGAAGGCAAGAGGGGCAAATGGATTGCCAGTATTCTGGAATATGATATAGAAATCAAACCAACAAAACTTATAAAAGGACAAGGGCTAGCCAAACTAATGACTGAGACTAACTTTGAAGCCCTTGATATAAATGAACTGGATAACGAATAGGAGATGGCGACTCCACAGATCAATCAAGACTTTCTAGAATCACCTTGGTATGCTGACATATGTTTTTTATTATTAAACCTACAAGCTCCTCCAGGGTTATCCAGAACCAAGAACAAATTTCTAAAACTTAAGGCGGTAAAGTTTTGCATCATAGACAATGTTTTATTTTGGAAAAATCATGAAGGTGTCCTGCTCAACTGCCTGACTTCAGATGAAGCTGATAAGGTCCTTAGAGAATTTCATGCAGGAGATTGTGGAGGGCACCTGTATTGGAAATCCACAGCTGATAAAATCCTAAGGGCTGGATTTTATTGGCCCTCGCTGTTTACTGATTCAAAAAAGTTTGTAATGTCATGTCACAAATGTCAGATCTTTGAAGGGAAGAAGAAGTTACTTCCCTTGCCCCTCAGGCCCATTTCAACTGAAAAACCATTTCAACAATGGGGCTTAGATTTCATTGGAGAAATTCACCCTTCATCCTCAAGCCAGCATAGATGGATCTTGACAGCTACTGATTACTTCACCAAGTGGATAGAGGCTATACCTTGTAGACAAGCAAATGATTCAATTATCATACAATTCCTAGAAACCAATATCTTGTCCAGATTTGGCTTCCCAGAGAAAATCATAATAGATAATGCAGCTGCCTTTAAATCCAAGAATATGATCAGCTTCTTTCACAAATATCATATCACCCTAGGTCACTCAACAGCCTATTACCCTCAAGGCAATGGCCTAGCTGAGTCCTCCAATGAAAGCCTAATCAACATCATCAAAAAGGTCTTGGAGGAGAACAAAAAGAATTGGCATAAAAAATTGGTAAATGCACTATGGGCAGATAGATTGACCACAAAAAGATCTATTGGTACTAGCCCATATGAATTGGTATATGGCCTAGAAGCTGTGCTCCCATCCTCCCTTGGGATCCCTGTGATCAAATTGCTGCAAGAAATACAGGCTGAACCAAATGATATCTAGAGAAGGATCAATCAGACAATTCACTTACAATAAACAAGGGAAGAAGTGTATCATAGAACCCAAGTTCTACAGGAGAAGCTCAAAAAGGTGTTTGACAAAAGAACAAAGGCTGAGGACTTTTTCATAGGTGACAAAGTACTAAAATGGGACTCTAGGAGGGAAGACAAAGGAAAGCATGGCAAGTTTGACTTTCTGTGGAAAGGGCCATTTATAATTCAAGTTGTGCAAGGTAACAACACCTTCTTTCTCAAGAGTCTAGATGAGTCAAACAATGATGACGGCCCAGTGAATGGGAGAATGCTCAAGCACTACCATGATACATAAGCATGGGATTACCCCATATTGTACATAAATATCGATATTTCCAAGTACGTTTTTCCTTTTTTAGATATATAGAAGAACAAACTACAACAAATTTTGAAGAAAGGCCAGCAAAACCACATCAAGATGACATAGATGCTGGAGAAAGCTCAGATGAACAGAGGAGAGCAAGGTCTGCAAAACAGAAAACCAATGATAGGCAATGATACAGGCTAAGCAAGTCATGAAAAATTTATTGTTTTCCTAAAGAGGTCATGAAGCACTGCATACCATCTCACTAATTGCAGATGAAAGGTAGCAATACTAGAGCAAATTCACTACAGAGAGAGGAAGAAAATAAGGCTATATGACCTGTTGTTCTTGGCTTTACATTAGGTAAAGCCATCCCCAAGTAGAGCCACTGTTAGGTTCCTATACCAATAGGTTTCATCTTTCATGATTGACAGTGGAAGGGCCAAATATGTTCATCATTGCAGGCTGCAAAGGTTCCATATTTTGTGTACATACTACAAAAAAATTAAAAAATGAAAAGAGGGTATGCCATAAAAGAATTATCAAAGGGAAAGAAAATCAAGTGGTCAAGAGAAAAGTGAAAATGAACCCCAAACTAAAGACCAAGAAAGTGGCCAGTCAAAATGCCACTACTAAGCTCATTTGGCAGTGTCATGTTATCCAAGTACTGCTGCTAATCACACTTGATGGATGGCCCAACAATATAAACTGGACCATGCCATGGTTAAATTAATTGTTGCAGAATAGAGAATGTTCCCTGACCAAACAACTCAAGCTTGGCAGATGACTAGCTAGGTATAGAAATAAAGGTGCCCAACTACTTAATCTGGGGCCTTGGAAGAAATAAGGGTAGATTTTAGATAGGAGGGCAGTCAAAAGAAAAGAGGAAGATCAGGGTCTGCTAATTCAAGTGCACCCACTTTAATGAAGAAAAAATGTTAGGATTACTAGGATGGGTAAGTAGTGCAAGGTTGCAGAAATGGAAGAGCCATCACCAATTGGCCTATTAAGTGCAAAAACTTATGCCACTCAGTGTATGGGCATCAAAAACAAAGAGTGGAGGACAATCATTGGAAGCATGTCTAACTTCCCCAGTTTCCCCCAAAAAATCATTTCTTACTAACACCCCCAAGGGCCTTGAGATTTGCTCAGGTGTCCAGTTCCACTCCATTACATCACAAACCACGTGGTCAAACCATGGAGTTCAAGCATGAAAAGAAGCCACATTTCTTATGTAAAAACATCCTTTTTTCATCATTTTCATTTATCCTCAATATCCTAAGTTAAGTTTCATTTTAACTTGGCTTCACCCCTTCATTCACCTCACAAACCATATTAATCTCTAACCTATGATCTAGCTCCCTAACTTCCCCCTCCCCCAAATGCTATAGCCATATCCCCTCTTTGGGAAATATTAACCCCTCAAGGGTTAGTATTAGCCCCTAAATCCTCCTAAAAACTATGTGTTTGACAAAAACTATGGTTAAAGGAAAAAAATCACTTTCCCCCGCCCTCATGTAACCTTTTCCCCCTTTCCTCTGCCCTAAACCCTTTGTTATAAAGTTCTTTGAATAAAAAAGCTTTTAAAAAATAAATGCGCGTTTTTATTATTATAAAGTTTTAATACTTTTTAATAAAATACGCGTTTAACCCTTAACCTAAGGTTTCTACCCACCCTGCGCGCCCGATAATTAAGCACATTAATATATGCGGCGGGTCCCCCGCTATTAAAGCGCTGGCGCATTGAGATCATCGTCCACCGTTAGATCTTCCACCCCGCCCATCCTATGGTGGGTGGTCGATCCTCAACCAGAACCGCCCGACCTTTTGCGTCCGGGGGATGGGCGGTATTGCCGCCGTACCCCCGCCACGCGTCAGGCTCCCGAGCTGTTCCCTGCCCCCCCCCTCCAAACCACTTACCGCCCAAGAGCCTACCGTGGAGACCGCTTACTGCCCTACCCTCCACGCTGACGTCACGCCCCCATCAGCGTGACGTCACCCCACTTTGCTGCCACCAGGCCTCCACGTCACCCCTGGCCACCACGTCACCCTATCCACCCTGCCACCGTGTCCGTGCCACCTGGGCACCCACGTCACCTGCCACGTCACCTATCCTTTCTCGGGCCCATGATGATGTCAGCATGACGTCATCACAAAAAGGCGCCAATATGCCAAAAATGCATAAAAAGGCATAAAAAACCGTTATTTTGCATTATTTTCTACAAACGCCTGGAGCTCCTCTAAAAGCGAAATTCAACCTCCAACGGTTGAAAAGCAAAAGTAATCCACCAAAGTTGTTGCCGCCTCCATTGTCAACCCAACCACCTGCAATCCAGCCAATTCGATCGGTGCAAATGCCTCGTACGCCATAAACCAGGTATTTTGCTACAGGCACCCTCTATTGTCCACTGTTCTCCGTATAATCGTGTTTTGCTGCTTAAGCAAGTCAGTTAAAGGACCCACATTGTTGAAATTCACCCCTAAAATCTACCTAAGAAACCTCTGAAACCCCTGCGCGACGAAAGTCTCAAGGAAACCCGTGACCCACGGTGAAATTTACCAATTTTTCACAAAAAGCAACTAAAAATGCCAAGCCACAGGCTCGAAGAACTGAATTGACATTTCCCTCACCTCTGCTAAAGCAATTCTCTGCAAATAACCAGCTAACCAGCTCAAAAACACTATGGTTCCTCAAAACAGAGTGCCCCACAGATTCATTAAGCCTGTGACAGCCTCCTTGCACTGCCAAAACTGCTCACTGCAAACAGAGAGCAGTAAGCCATTCCTCAGCATTCACATCAAGCTAAACACAGTAAACCACAGCAAAAGCAAGGACAATGGCCACTCCAGTG